>CM038678.1:587449100-587628677 GCA_021605205.1 Aegilops longissima | reverse complement strand
TTGGTGCGGTGTGAGGCTGCCGTCGCCGCGAGAATAACGAGGGTGTGGGTGAGTAGAGGATGCCACTGGCAGCGGTGGGAGTAGTAAGGTCTGCTGAGGCCTCAGCTGGCAGTACAACCCGGCCACGGGGCGGCGGGAGTAAGCGGTCCCTTGGCGCTGCTTTAATAGTGGAGCAAGAAGATCGAGATTGAAGAAACCACGGCGGCCGTTGGATTGACATCCAGCAGTTCGTCTGCTAGAATCGTTTGTTGGCGTATATAATAACTAAAAAATCTTGCATCTGGCGTCAACTAAACAGGCCCTAAGTCAGACCACTCCCTCTTTTTTTAATAATTTATATATAGCTCATGGCAACTTCTTATGCAATTTATTGCAGTCGTTTTTTGTTGGCCAGGGCCAATTTCGCATATTTCTGTGGGTTCCAAACTATTTTTAATACCGAAATGTCGAGCCAGATTTAAAGTACTTTGAAGATATATTTAAATTAGGTTAATGCCCAGTGAAATAGGAATCTGAAAATGTGAAAAAATTCAGAAATTATAAAGTAATTGCCAATTTGTCATCTGTTTTTATATTTACAACCCATTTCATATTACTTTCAAGATTTGCAGGCGTCTTGAAAGAGTTGCAGCCATCGGGGCGTAGAAAAATAAGTAGGCTGGATTGGGTATTCTTGAGAAAAAAATAAAGCTGGGCTCATTTTCACAAAGAAAAAATAGCTGGGCTGGTCACATGGTGAACATAAAATATAAGCACAGGCTAGGCAGGCCTGACCAGTTCAAACCTGCTCCGTCTCAACAATACCAAACAAAAAAATCTGCTCGAGTAGCTCGTCCCGGTGTCGGCCGATCTTGTGTTGTTCTCTTGTCTATTGACTATATCGCTCACAATGTCGTGGGTCCCGGATGTCGAGAAAACACTAGGAGGAAGCATTTTATTTTTCCATCTGTTGGCGTGGTGGGCCCTCATGTCATCCTCTCCACGTACTTACGCGATTCCTGTTGTTTGTTGACCATGTTGACAACGCGAGAGGCGGCGCCTGGCAGCGCACCAAAGCGGAGGGCGTCGGCGTTAACGATTTAGGAGGCGGTGGGGCGGCGATCGTCTTGTTGGCGCAACCCGACCGTGGGCGGAAGCGAAGCGGCCCGCCGGCGCTGGTTTGGTTTTGGCGGTGGAGGAAGACAGGACTGAAGAAACCTGACAGACTGTAAAAGCAGCGAGTACTTAACAACCTTAACTGAAACCAGCGGGGGCACTTAACAACCAAAGCTGAAAGCAGTATGAGTACTTATCTGAGTTCAACCGTACAAAACACGCCTCGAACAGTGCTACTTTGCCTCTGATTAACCAAGGGTGAGGCCGCCAAGCCCGAGGACAAGGCCAGCGCCACCCAGCGCATCCACAACCTTACTAAAGCGGCTTCATCTCTTAGCGTGGTCAATAAACAGGATATTAAGCTTTAGAGCCATGGAAAAGCATGAACATAATCTTACATCCTATTCTCCAAGATGGGCGGGCCTTCATTATTGAGACCACCCATGAATAAGTATCTTTTCACCTCAAGGGGAATTGAGTAGGTCGACATAAACATCATGTTGTGACCAAGCGCAAAGTCGACCCGACCATGGTCGAGCATCGTATAGGAACAATAGAACTTCGGCAGTTCTGTTTCAAGAAGATCACAGCTGTAAAACTGTGTATAAGCAATAGTTTATGAACAACATATATAACGAAAACAGCTCGTACCATAAGTTTCTCGACACAGTTGGACCTGTTCAGCGAGTGCAGCGATGGCACACATATCCCGTGGCCTTCCACCATTGAAACGCCCCACAAGGACCTCAAGGCGATCAATAAAGTGTAGGAACTTGTGGATGTCGATCCGATCAACTTGATGCCATTAGTAACAGCCGAGTTATTACGAGTAACAAGCGAGCAGACTGCTTAACTCTGAAAAAACCTACCGTGCCACCAATTATAAGAAAATATTAGTTAGAAGTAGCATCTTAGTGAGAGATTCGTTGCTACTTCTAAAGTTAAATTGTGATTAGTTAGACAGAATAGGTGGATTAAGAAGTAATCGAGGCAACAAGCAAGAACCAGATACAAAACTAACATGGATGAACAATTGGAGCGCGTCGGGGTGGAAGATCGCGGTGAAGATGAGACCAGGTTCTGCTATTTCCATCAACATTAAATGCGCCAACTTTCATCCGTAACACTTGAGAAAGTTTATCCAAGTTCGGCCATAAAAAAGCAGCGATCTTCTTGGTTCATGAACCCAACTTTCGGAACTTATATCCATGGCTTGTCTTCACTGTGACCATTAAACTAGTGTATTCAGTTATGGCAAGGCCGAGCATCTTGAGTACATGTGTTACGGCGAGCAAATAATACCTGCAGGAAAAATAATATGAGAACACAACATGTTCAAAAACCCCACCCTCCGGGATAGAAAAGAGGATTCTAGGAACATCTTGTGCGCGTTTCAAAATGTTGTGTTAGGATGAGAAGGAACAAGTGTGGCGTCTCGCCGAGGCGCGAAACACTGTAGGGTACTCGCACTTTGGGCACTTTGCAAATGAAACATACTAGATTCAGTAGGAAGAAAAATGCATCAACGGCGGCGGCTGCCATCCTAGGATTACCTGCGACCAAGGGACTTGGATTTATCGGGGATGGATGAAGAATTCGTACCTGGTTCTCCATGAGAAAACCCTATGCAATCGCCGAGAGGGGGTTTTCTCTGAACAAGCGAGCGAGGAGAAGGGATTCAGGCCCGGTGAAATATTGCCGCTTCGTCCGTCCACTTCTTGCTAAAAATTGGAAAGGGGGTTGTGATTTGATGGCTCATTGGGCATTCTTGCGGCGCTTCTGACGGGTGTGTCTACCGTGAAGTTGTGCACTCTAATTTGTGCATATGGCACGTGGACCCCGTTGCCGGTTGCCCCACATATCAGCGAAAGGAAGTAGAAAGACAGGAGTAACTAGTTACACATAAATATATTTTTTGACAGAGAGATACTCCCTCTGTAAAGAAATATACAAATCTTTTATATCACAGGCTCACCTTGCCGAGAAATATACTCCCTACGCAGCATACGGGCATTATGGGGTTCAGCTTTTTTATGGGGTTCAGCTGAGAAATATAATACTCGAGATAGGCTCACGGTTACGGACTTTGGGCATGAGCCGACCACTGCATGTTTGGGGGCCCATGTGTTCTACCTCAGCGCTTTTCATATTGCAAGCGATCGATGCAGGCGCTGGTTTTAGATCTTTGTCATAAGGCGAATACACAAAATTGAATAAAGCACGGCAGCTGTTGGAATGAAATCGAGCAGCAGTTCCTAACCAGCAATCGAGTTGCAATTCTATCAACGATATACCATGTGATAAATAATCTTGTCGTACTACTTATACACACAGGACACTTGTTTCACCATGCAGATTATTACATCAAAATCTCTCGGAGGATAGATCAGTTCGGCGATTCGTGCTTTGCTCTTGAAGAATTTCAAAGTTGATTTGGACCAGCTCTCCTTGCCGAGAAAGTTCGATTTTGACATCATCCCCTACATAAGATATGATTTAGATTTGAACCTTGACCATCCTTTAGCATCAATCATCATCGACCATCCTTTGTACTTACGGTATATTGAGCAGGTTCATTCACACCAAGGCTGCGCATGGTAAGAGAAACTTGGCATGATGCGCCGGATTGTTGAGCGACTCCTCGTTGCTCTAGGAATTCTCTGTTTGCAAACAAGAAGACATACCCAAACAGTTAGATCAACACAGTGAATCATGTGAAACAACATGGAAAGAAAAAAAACGAAGCACTTGGGCGGCCAATGCTTACCAAGAAGGTGGACATGTCGGTTTTGTAAGGACTTTGGTATATGAAGTCTGAACTGCAGCCCGATCTGTTGCGGTGCAACTGCGGGCGGGAAGCGGATGCAAGTGCAAGTGTTGGTGCAGGTGCGAAGCCGCTGCTGCTGCGGAGATGGTGCTCCTTGTAGAGCTGGTGCGGTGTCGGAGCAGGTGCGGTGTCGATGCCGATCCTCCGGTGATCGGTGATCTGATCCGGCGGCGGTCGGTGCCCAATCCTCGGCTGGATCGGTGAGCTGCTGCGTTGTCGGTGCTAGAAACAACTGCGGTGCTCGATCTGTCTGCGAGACAGCGGCGATCGTGTCTGATGTCTGCTATGATCAGCTTTCTAACTTGACTAGGATCCGTGACCGTGATCCAGTTTTTCTTCATTTCTTTTAAGCGAGAAGGACTAATTGTGGCGTTTTGTTAAACCAAACTGCAGTTCATCATAGGGATTCAGCTTGTACTCGGACAACGGTGATCAATTTTTCGATAATATAAGTGATGGGCGGTGCCTTCGTTCTTGACACGACATAAGAAGTGAAACCTGCAAAAATAGCCATCGTGAGAGCAAACCAAGCGGTTTATTCTGTGATGAATGTCACATGGCAAAACCTGCATCGTAAAATTGCAGGAAAAGAAAGAAAACATGACATTAAATCAATAAGATTTAGACGGTAAATCAATAAGATTTACTTGATGTGACACAGTGAATCCTTACCAGAAATCACTATGTTGAAGTACTAAGCAGAAGATTGATCGTCCAACTACGCGTGGCATGCAGGGGCCCGCCTACTCCCTAAGCGGGACAGTCAAAGGTCGTGACAAATCGTATGGACCGAACATCCATGGGATGGAAATCCTGGTGGGTGCGATAAACCCTGCAATGCATACAGATATTGGAGTGTAACCATAATTGATAAACCGTCCTCACAAAAATATGATCTGGATACTTCAAAATATCTGACTGAATTGAGTGGACAGACATTAACATAGACCGTTCTCGGACTGACCACACACCAAAAGCGGCGGTACTAATAAACAATACAGGGTTCACAAACACAAATCAAGTCTTGAACAATAGTACTTACTACAGACAAGCAAAGTTGCACTAACTAAACTCTGCAGACTATTTCTTGCCACCGACCTACGGGATGAACCCGCATAACTGCTAGGCCATGGACTTCGTGTGAGATGTCTACATGCACCATCACCATCTTGTCAACCTTGGAGAACCTAACAGTGGTCTTTCCACTCATAAACATGATGATGAAGACAGGCGCATCAGATTTGTTGGGAAGCTTTACAAGAACCACACCCTTCGTGTCGAAGGCACAGCCAGAAAATTGTTGTGGTCAAGTACAGCATCGAGAACACGCCTGACAACAATGCTACAGGAAAACACTAGTTCAGGACACGTGGCGACAAGGACACAACAGCTGGATAGTTTAGCAATAGAACTCATCCTCAGGTCTTCCAGTTCACACGGCATGACTTTGAGAACTTCATCTCCACCGCGGACCTGGTTCTAATTCAAACAGAAACCATACTTTATTACTACCTCCGTTCAGAAATATAAGATGATTTTCGATATTATACTCCATATATGACTACATATATGCACAAATGAGTGAACAAAGACACTAGAACATGTCTTCAAAGGCATGAGAGCGGAGGATTACATGCAATATCCATAACACAAATTCTTGAGGCAAATATACCCTCTTAAAAGGTAGCATTGATGTTCATAAAGTACTCCCTCCGTCCCAAAATTCTTGTCTTAGATTTGTCTAGATACGGATGTATCAAGTCACATTTAGTATTAGATACATCCGTATCTAGACAAATCTAAGACAAGAAATTTGGGACGAGAGAAATAGTTAATAATCTATAAGAAATCGGTGTCAACCTCTCGCATGTTTTGGTCAAAGAGAATTTAGAACCGTCATTTGGCACACTAAAATCACATGCAAGATCACCCGAAAAGTTGTACTACCGATACTAGTACTGCGTGTTAGATGAAAAAACACGATCAAGATCGAGAAAAAGATCGTCAACAAGAGACATTACGGACTTGCTTAATGAGGGATCCGGAGAGGGGGCTTGGACAGGCGATGGCTTTGAGCTTGTCTGCGGTAGTCTCGGCGGGGTGCTTGCGCTTCTTCGTACCATGAGCCTCGGCGGTTTGGCGAGCCATAGACATCACGTCGGCGGTGCTCGGCGTCCATCAAGAGAGGAAGCTGAGAGAGAAGAGTGAAAGGAGGAGCGAGATGAGGGAGAAGCGAAGCGAGTGGGGTTTTCTTCAAGAGAGGAAGCTGAGAGAGAGAGTGAAATGATGGTTGCTTCGTCCGTCCAACTTCTTCTTTGGAAAGGAGGGGTTTTGTGATTTGACGGCTCATTGGGCATTCTGCGGCGGTTCGATCGGGGTAGTCTACCGTCACTCTACTACGGAGTAATTTAGTGCATGGCTGGTGGACCCGGTCTTGGCTGTCCCTGCGTCGGTAAAGTGAGTAATTTAGTGCATGGTGGAGGAGGATCCATGCGGTGAAGCGTGTCCACTGTTTTTCATTACGAAGAAAAAATGATTACAACAAGCGTTTCCACTCTTCTGACGGAGGAGTGCGAAACACGGCAGCCACTTGAACATACAGTGCTCCTACTACTAGGCATGTGCGATGGTTCATCGTCGATACTACACAATCTTGTTGCTAGTGTAGTAAGATATGGCGATAACAAATGATGTTGTGCGCATATCAACTACTCCTATATGTAACATAGTACCGCTTTTTTCTTTGTCCGGTCGAGAATGAGCAGTGAGATCAATGTTAACAGAACTAGGTCCACAGCGCCGCGGAGAATGCGGTGCTACTGTACTCCATGAAACATGAACCATATGAAGCACGAATAGTGTTAGGCGGGGTGTATGAAGGGTGCAGGGATGGGAGCAAAGTTCCTTCTCGACCCACTTTTGGGTGTTTGGCGAGTGCATGAAGGGTGCATGAGTCCACACTAGTAGGTTGACAAAAATACGAAGAGAAACAACTATATTGAGATGAGAATGCAACCAAACACACCCACACGCTTTGTGCTCTGATGGTGATCTGCACCGTCTGAGTTTGATCCAACGGTCATGTTGCGCCGAGACATGGACATGCCCATGCGAGGCGCCTAAACACCACCGAAGTCCCTCTGCTTCTCGAGGCGCCTGGCGTTGGTGATGCAGGTGCAACCGCCCGAGAGCCGCTCCCGGTCGGCGGGAGCCAGCTCGTCAAAGCGGCGTCAATAGCACGAATGGATTCGGTGGCGGAGCCTGAAAGGATTCGCCCGACAGCGGCGGCGGCAGCCATAACCCCTCCTTGTCCAGCTCAGCCCCCACCATCAGCGCGAGAGCGGCTCAGCTCCTCGGAGATATAGGTGAAGAAGGAGACCAGGTCGAGGAAGCGCAGCTCGTTGAAGTCGACCGGGTGGTCGAGCAGGTTTAACCCGACGGCCGGCATCGTCGCGGCTGCACGACGGTAGGCATCGCGCAGCCGCAACACGTGCGTGGCAACTTGGTTCACCAAGTGGCTGAAGCGATCTGGACCTCGTCACGATCGGCCGCTCGCGCTCGGCCGGCTCCCCGACGGCCTATCGTATCTCCGCTTTACTGCAGCAACGCCGCCGGCGCCTCGAGCATCTTTGTGGTGGGCGCTGCCGCTTTTGAAGCTCCGTGAACTCCCGCACATAGCGGAGGAGCATGGCACTCCTCTCCTCCTTGAGCTCACGGAGCTCCGTCCTTAGCCTGAGCTCCGCATCCTTGGCATGGAGCTCTGTGTCGGCGCCTCACCTCGGACTCCGTGATCTGCTGCGCCGCCATGGCACCAGTAGAAGCAATGGGGAGAGGAAGCAAAGGGGCGAAAGCGGCTGAAAGGCAATGCAATCTCTGGGAAGGCGGAGGGCGGGGAATCTTTTGGTTTCACCACGGTAAAACACCGATCGGCGACTTCTCACATCGAGGGAAGCGATGGGTTTTACAGGCGAGTCATCGTGACTAATTGCTGCGCGCTGCTCCGTCAATCAAAAATTAAAAATCCTGCGCGCGCTGCTCCGTCAATCAAAAATTAAAAATCCTGCCGCACCCAAACACGAGCAACACGCGGTGGATATTTAAATTACATGCGGCAAGTAGATAAAAAAAGGGGTGAAAAAACAAATGTGGCGGCGGCCTAGCTAATCGGTCGAACTAGCCCAACTAGCTAGCCACCGTGCTTCACTGATGTACTCGGCGGGAAAGGTGGTCTTTCGTGATTTGACGACTCATTTACTTGCTTGGCGCTTCTGACCGAGGAGGACCCGAAAAGCGGTAGGGCGTCCCGTCGGGAAGAATATGTCGTGCACCACCCGGGAGGACCCCGAAACCACGCGGTAGGGTGTGCCACGTCTCGGCACGGAGGAAAAATGTGCGTGTAAAATATACTGTATCAGACGTAGTACCTATGGTTCGACCTCGGGACCCAGCCAGTCGGTCGAAAACACCCCACTAGCCACACAGCTTCATCATGCAAGCGTGGCACGGAGGATAGATGTGGTTAGCTCCGTCTCGACCAGCCACAACGTCTCTTGTTCTAAGCGATTCTTCTATTTTCCAAGCTTTTTTAGTTGTAATAACACCACGGCAAGCTAAGCGCCGCTCTTCGTGTGTGCCCGTGCAAAGGTTAGGCGATGGAGAGAGAGATTGAGATCGCAGACACAGGACCCACCGATAAGTGAGACAACGGTCATGCATGTGTTGACGAGGCACTCCTCTACTCTACTCAACGCAAAATCTTGTATAAAATCAAGTTATGGGACAAAGCCAACAACCGTTCGTTTTTTCAGGCTATCGACTTACGCTTTGTAGTCCAGGTTGCCGATTCGAATCTCGTCTTTCAGATTTGTTAGTTTTAGGTCCAAATTTGATTAATGACAAGTGGGACCCCGTGTGTTGTTCCGATATTTCAGTGTAGGATGGTTTTTGAACAAACACTTTGCGCGGTTAGACAAGTAGCGACACGAGTTACGTATTTTGCAAGTTCTGAACAAAAATGACAGCGACATAGAATATCACATCCACCCATAGCTTAGATACTATGGTGATCTGAGTTTTACACGTTGGAAGTGAGATCAATGGCTTGGGAGTAGTCTTTGTAATTATCACAATTTCCAAACTCTCAAAGGTTTTTTGCAAATAAAACATTCAGGCCTCGTGTGTGCGCTGCATCTTGATCAACGGCTCCCGGTGCTCATATTAGGTGCTCCCGTAGCTTAATTACCGCTTCGGTGATATGAGCATCTAGGTCGTATGATCGGTGATCGGATGGCACATGCGTAGTACTTGTACTTTCTGCGCATTTCCCAAACTCTATCAGCCGTATATTGCAAAAACATTCAAACCTCCTATTGTGGGCGTTAGATCTCGGTGAACTCGTATCACCATAGAATCTACGGTGCGGGAGCACCTCATACTCTCCGTGCGAGAAAACATAAGGTGCTATCGCAGCTTGGATGCTCTGGTGATCTGAGCTTGGAGGTCGTTTGATCTGAGATCAATGGCATCTGAGCAGTCTTTGTGCTTATAGCGATGGCGAACTCTTTTGGGGCTTTTACGCAAAAACCATTGAACCACCGAGGAGGTGTTGGGTCACAAATCCAGCGCCTCCGAAGAGCTTGTATCACCAAAGCATCTAAGGTGTGGTAGCACATGATATTCTTACATACGAGGAGAATATGATGTCCTCCTTCATCTTAGATGCTACGGTGATCTGACTTCGAGTCGTTGGATATGGGATCAAAGGGCATCTAAGTAGTTTTGTACAAATTGTGTGCAATTCTCAAACTCATCAAGGTTTCTGCAAAAATATTAAGACACATCATGTGAGCTGCTATATCTCAGATCTACAAGCTCCAAGCAACTCGTATCGGCATATAGCATCTAAGGTATGGGGCACATGATATTCTCCGGGGAGGAGGGGTGGGGGTGCACAACCAATCGGTGGTTGGGAGGTGGGGACAAATATAATCTAAACAACCCTAAGCAGAGCTCCACAATTTTATCTAAGGTCGAGGGTTGACCCCGACAATCATAGCTCCGCCTAAACACAACATTTGCATGTCTTGTAGTACTAGACTTAATATTCATGTTTCAGTTTCATGTTCATTTTAAATATTGAGCTGAGGACCATGGATGTCTTACATTTACTCCTTAGTTCCTAAATATTAGTCTTTTAGAGGCTTCAAATGGACTGGCACATACGGATGTATATAGACATATTTTAGAGTCTAGATTCACTCATTTTGCTCCGTATGTAGTCACTTGTTGAACTCTCTAAAGACTAATATTTAGGAATAGAAAAATATTTTAATTCGTGTCATACATGCATGGTTTGGAAAAATAGATGCACTATACTTATTGGATTGTTGTTGTGTTAGATGTGTGTGTGTCTGTGTGTGTGTGTGTGTGGTATATGCTTGATACATACAAAGTTTTCTCACCTCCATATTGTTCATCTTTTAAATTTGAATTTGCATTGGAAAACTTACTAGGGATACCATGAAATGTGAAATCCACGTTGAGATCACTATATCACAAACTCACTCTAATTCAACAACTCGTCATAAATCAATTACCACGTTGAGATTAGTATTTGCAAGGAAAATCTGGTATTGTAATACACATAGATTAGTTCGGCAATTTAAAGGTTCCTTTCGTATTCTCGAATGGTAGGACCCAGCGGCGTACCAGCCAGACCTTGGCTCGTGTTGATCCTAAAAAACCGGGCTCGTGTCCTTGGTGGCGTCGTGGTATGCGCATTTAAACAACCCCAACCAGTCGAGCCTCGGCGTTTCAAGTCGAAATATCTGGCGGCCAGAATTCCAGCCCTAGGAAATTCCCCTCATGTCCCGGTCCATAATGACTACCGATGAACAACGGAGGGATGCTTTAGTAACTAGACAACGTTACCTACCGTGCGAGCACGGTTCAATTCCCTCGATGCTCCGCTTGTCAAGGTCACCCATCAACTGCATTGCCTAGTACTACTACTACTACTACGGGGATGAGCACAAAATTGAGCCCGTTTGTTCGTGCCTAGTACTTGAGTTAATATATCGGGCAATGCCTTTGATGCGGAGGATTATCCTTTTACTCTGCATATATAACTTGTCTGAAGTCTAACTAAGCAAAATGTTTGACCAAATCCTTTCTTAAGAAATACAACAGGACAGATGTACGGCTTGAAAATTTATTGCATGATGCAGGTTATGATATTGTTTCGAATCCTGGATCTTAAATTTCAGAAAATCCAAAAGTGAGCATAAATTCTTGAAACTAAGCATGGTCACGTGATATGGCACAAATATTACTTCGTAAGTTTTTTCTTCAATTTGAGACAAGCTGCTTATGACAAGTTGCACAAATGAAGAGCCAAGGTATTTTGGAACAAAGACCTGTCACGTTAAGGCGAACGCTTTCACTATTGAAACCGTGGGCGTTTACGTGCCGCCACAAGTCCCCGCTTCTCATCGGCAGGTGCCGTCCGAGCAAGCGTGTGAGTCGACGGGAGGCGTGTGAGCAGACCGCTGCACCGATTGTCGAGGCGTCGAGCGAACCGCTGTGCCGACTCACGAGGCGTCGGCGAGCCCTTTGACCAGGCTCCGCCGCCCACCGTCGTCCCAATTGCTCTCACCTTTAATGTCGCCGGCGCCGCCGTTTAAAATCAACCCCGCACTACCTGGTATCGCTACAATCCTCTCTCTTCCTCTCCGATTCTCCTGTCGTCTACCTCCAACTAGCCTGACCTAAGCGTCGCCATGCCGCATCACGATGGTCTGCCCTTAGTGTTCGATTTCTGAGGAAGACACCCAGCGAGTCTCAAGAACATAAGGCGCTTTGGGGCGAGCTTGAACGGCCTTGCGGGAAGGCGCGCGCTGTCCCGCTCCGTTCGGCTCCGTCGCCCGACTGCGCGGCGCCCATCCCGTGGCATTGATGGGCTGGGAGCCGCACATTGTCGCCGAGCTTGATCCCACGGGGTTCCACGAGGTCCCGCCGACTTTCGCGCGCGCCCGTGCACCTGCCAGCGCATGCGCCTGCGCGTCTGCAGCAGCGCGCCGCCCGTGCGGTGCCGTGCACCTGCCAGCGCATGCGCTGCGCGTGCATGCGGCGTCTTGCGCGCCCGTGCCGGTGCCTGTGCACACGAATGTCTCCGCCGCGCCGTTGACAGCGCCTGTCCCCACGCGGGTGCGAGTGCCCCCCTCAGCGGCATGGATGGCCGCCGTCGACCGCTTCCTTGCACCAACGCGATCGCCTCCTCCCGCCATTGACTCGCTCGAAGTCCGAACATTTTGGCCTTCCTTGAAGCTAGGCCAGCGTCCAGAATGCGCCAACAACGGCGCAAAGGCGCCGCCGTCGCCGTCGGTCGATGGCCCGGCGACACACGAGCAGGCGGAAGGCCGCTTCCCACCGCGAGCGCCCCGCCGCCGCCGCGTAATCTAAATTTGCCATGAAAAATGTTCGGATTGCCATGCTTAAAATCCGAACGTTTATCATTTCCGTTTATTTTATATCGATCGTCGTATAATTTAAAGTCGGAGTCAGACTGAACGAAATGTATGGTTTGATCGATTGAATGTTCTGCTAGAGCCGTATCAAATTAAATATAAAACGTCATCAAGCCACATGTATTCCTTGTCATCCAACGACCTAGACTGCTTCAATGTCGAGCGCTCAACACGTTTAGCGTGCAGTTAATTTCATGCCAAAAATAGTGCTAATCACATGACAACACACAAATAATATCCTAGTAGTTAATATCCGCATGCACTTAATATACTTCCAAATTAACGTGCATTGCACGTACACACTGACTAGTGCTGCTAGTACGTGAAACTGGTGCCGTGACTTGTGAACGCGTCCAGATATGGTCAACGGCAACATCGCCCGCGAGTTCTTCCTGTTTGCCCGTGCGTCTAAGCGAGAGGGGAGGAGAGAGAGAACACATGGAACCCACCAATAAGTGAAGGCGAATAGTACTAAAAATAATATTACATGTTATCCATTAATTAGGCTGTGGTAATATAAAAACATTATGTGAACAAAGGGGGTACAACAAACATTGCTACTCTATGTATGTTGCCTATTGACGTGCGTCTTGAAGGCCAGGTCGCATGTTCGATCCTCGTCCTTTATTTTTTAATTTGTATATGGGTCCAAATTTGTTTCATGACATGTGGGCCCCTCGGTGTGTAGTTTGTAGCACTTTAATTTGTGGGTCGAAATTTGTTCCATTCCAAGTGGACTATCGGTGTGTAGTTTTGTAGATTATTTATAATAGTTAAAGAGAACAACATAGTTTTTCAATAATACCATGGTGCGACGTTGAAGGCGAGAAAGGACGTGCGAGAGGCGATGACCGAGCAGAGGAAATCAACTAGGGGAGTTGCGTGGGTTGCAACGGTGTTTGGAGTAGTTGTGGGCCGAATGCTACGAAAATATAATCTAAACCGACCGGAATAAATGCCTATACAAATTAATCCAAGGTTGGAGTGCCTCTCGCAATGTAAATAGCTCCGGCTTTGCGAGGGATGGAGAGGTAGTAGCTTCAGCGCGGAAGATACGGTGTGAGAAAGCGAGGTCAATCGAGAGACATATAGATAGAGAGACAAAGTGAGTGTGGTCCGACATTCATTGAACAAATATATATGCTCTGGAGAGATATTGTCGATTGAGCTTTTGGCAAGGGTGAGGGCTGTAAGATAGAGCTTGAGAGATGATCCGATCCGCAGGCGTGTAGATATATTTTGTGCGTGGGAGGAAGCAAGGTCAACCGATCACATAGGGTCGTCGTGCGATCGAAAGAGTGAGGCGGGTTGGAGAGAGTGACCTAGATAGGCGATGTGCGTGAGAGAGTATACAATGTGAATAGGTCGAATTGGGCTCAAACATGGTGATATATCATTTTGTCCGAGAAAGAGCGAGGTCAATCGAGACATACTGAGAGAGAGAGAGAGAGAGAGATTGAGTGGCGTGGCCCACCATGAGGTCGAAAGAGTGGCGGCGGCTTGGATGGACTGACCTAGATAGACAATCTGCGTGAGAGAGTATAGAGTGTGTCGATCGAGGCCCGAACAGGAGATATATCATTTGTGTGTGAAAAAAAACGAGGTTAAATGAGACTCGGATAAAGAGAGCGAGATTGAGCGAGTGTGGCCCGCCGTGCGGAAGAAAGAGTGAGACAGTCTCGAGGGAGTGACCTAGATATACAACGTGCGTGCGTGCTCACGAGAGGTTGGGGAGGGGGCTAGATAGGCAATGCATGTATTTAGCGAGAGGTGAGAGGGAGAGGGGGGAGAGCTCGGCATGGGGTGCAATGGCGGGTGTGTGAGGTAAATACATTTGGTAACAGTGGAAAAAGGGGTTGTGTAGTTGAGAGACTTAGAGATCGAAACATGGAGAGAAAGAATGAACGTGTGTTGGAAACCGATAGCTTCCTAAGGTGGTTAGGAGAGGAAGATTGACCGATATAGGAAGTATGTAGCATTTGTGCGAGGGGGGGCTAAAACAACATTTGAATGTACATAGTACGAGACTTAATATCGATGTTTCAATTGATGTACATTGTAAGATTTGAACCGAGGACCAGGCATACGGGTAATTATTTTGAATTAGTGCCATACTAAGTTTGAAAAGTTGACATTGACTCAATTTGTTGTGCTATTTTGTAGGTCATATGTTTGAATCCATCCAAAAGTTTTCTCACTACCATGGTGTTCATCATATACATATGAATTTGTATTAAAAAGTAGCGTGGATACGGTGAAATGTGAAATCCACGTTAGAATTGGAGATATTCGTGACACACTCTAATTCAAATAACTAACTACGTGACACACACTCTAATTCAAATAACTAATTATGTGACACACTCTAATCCACGTTAAGCGTGGGTACCGTTTTTTTTTTTTCAAATAACTCCTCATTAATTAATTTATAGTACTCCCTCTGTTCACTTTTATAAGACCTTGAAGACATTTCGGACAATGTGCAAAACAGTTCATTTTAAGTTGTCTGAAACGACTTACAAAAGTGAACGGATGGAGTATCTCGTTTCGAATGACTAATTATTGCAAGGAAAACATGGGCATGGTAATACATACAGATTCATTTGCAAATGAAAGAAGATTCATTTGCATTCTCAAATGTAGGCGCACCAGGTAGACCAGGGTTGTGTCGAGGTGGACGCTGCTTCGGGGCCAGCCACCTGTTGGGCCCACATGTCTTGGACACAAAGGCAGGTGCCTTAAGGCACCGAAGCATAGTCCTGTCGGGGTGGTCGCGTGTGTCGGACGGACGCGTAGCACCCAGCCACCCACCCTCCCCCAAAAAAAAGGGCGACGACAATATAAGTTCGCGCTTCCATGTTTCGGATTGAAATATCTGGCGGCCCCAATTCCAGCCCTGCAAAATCTCTCTTCTCCACCGTCCCTTTCGCGCCCAGATTGCTCAAATCCCTAATTCGCCGCCAACCCTCGAATCGCCCCTTGTCTCGTCTCTTTCCCCACCGTTCCCCACCTCTGTGCCGGACAACGACGATGAAGACGACGGTCGCGCTTCACCAACGCACCGGAGCTACCTCATCTACGCCCTCGTCCACCACACCGGGTGGTCCACCGACAATGTCGGCCGCCTCAACCGACGTGCCTCACAGACACCGAGTTCCACCGCATCAGGTGCGCTTCACCGACGCCGTCTCCCAGCTCACCGGGGCTACTTCACCGAGCACATCGTCTCACCTTTGCCCCCCGAGGCCGTTGGGGCTTCACCAACGGTCTCGTCCACCGCATCATAGCGCTCCGCTGCCACTCAAGATCTGCATCCATGCGTGGCCAGCCAACGCCAGCGCATCACCCTCAACAGCTCTGAGGTGACCCGCACTCTAGCTAGGCGAGCATGCCCAAACGCCGGCCCGAACTAGGTATCCACACATCACTCCCTTGTGCACTGTTCCGACGATGTTTGGATATCCTTTCACTGCTCTCTTAGCTTACACGCCTATGCAACTCTGACTTTAACTCTTATTTCTTCTGGAGATATCATCTGAAACAAGCAAATCCATTTTTAGTGAAGCATGATGGCGCTATGGGATCTGGTACACATCCTGCACACCCGTATAACCTTGTAAGTATCTGTCCTCCGGTACAACATCAAGGTCGATTCCTCTTATTTGATCAACCATTCGCCGTGTCAAAAATGCAGAGGGGGATGCAAGGAGCACAAGGCCTGCACATCCAAGCAAGTGGTAACATGGACTTGTACATGGAACATCCCAAGCGCAAGCGAGCTGCAATGAGCCTGTACAACGAGCTAGCGTAAGTCCCTGCATTTCATTTAATTCATCTTGGCATTCGTGTATGATTTGTGTGCGATGGCTGATCCACAATTCAAGTTACCGGGCGAACATTTAACTTAAAAAATACGAAGGCACTTGCACTCCGGAAATCAACATAACTTGAGAAATGTGAAGCTACATGCACTTTGAAAACCAGCTAATGATCCAAAGTAGTTCAGATTATAAACACTAAATGATGCAAGCACCAAAAAACACAAAATGCAACATGGTGTACAAGGACTACAAACATGGTCTGTACCTGCTTGAATTATTTGTTCTCTGGCTGAAAATATCGAAGTGTAATTGCACGTATAACCAGTGCGCAAACTGCATATCAATATATCTATCCTGCACAAGTATGCCAATAGTTTCAAACAACAGATTAGAAAAGTATTTATGCTACGTTGTCATGATATGGGGACTTTCTGGTAGATGGCCTCGACGTTTCCTCAAGCTATGAAAATGCACTATAATTTGCTTGTCATCAATGCACGCAAATATCTCTCTCTCAACATAGTAGATCATCATTAGACACTAAATCCTTCAATGAGCTTGCAAAATGCTTGCATTAGATCCCTCATTAGACACTATATGTTCATCACCAGGAGCATGTAAAATGTTTGCATCAAATCCTTCATTAGCAGTCTGTTCATTAGACACTTGAGGCTCAAGAACAACATGAGCTTGTATGTTTGCACCGGAAACTTGATTAGATACATCAGATTCAGTCAGTTCAGTATTGATTGGGGGAGTTATAAAATAAGTAGAAATTGGTTTCATTTTCTCATAGATTCCCTACATACAAGCAGTTTTACAACACCGTCAGGTTTAACTATTGGCCAGAAATTGAAGAGTTGAATTAGATATAATCAGGGATGTGATGTACCTGCTCGTTGCGCATGCTACTCTTGCAAGCTGCGATTGTCCGTTTGCGCAAGCTCGATGCCATGCCCGTGCTACTGCCGCTGCCTCCCATGCAGGCTACACCCAGGGTTGGATCTTCATCTTCTTGTCCTTCCGTTCGCTTGAAGCCCGGCGACCGCCCTCCAACGAGTAGCGAGGAAATCTTGTGTCGGTTTGTCCATCGTCGGCTAGGTTAGGAGCGAACCAGATGGAGGCTGGAGCGAATGAATTGGGATTTTTCCTGCTGTCGATCGATATGGGAGGCGCTTCGTTTGGGCCTGAGCCTGCTATAGGTCCTACCTTGCACTTATGTTATTGGCCCATCAAATTGAAACATTTTCTTCATTTTTACATTGCACGCTAGTGCGTTGGGACGAACAAAACTAGCGTGGCCAACCAGGACGACTCAAACTAGGTGCACACTTTCCAGCCACAGAGGCGGCCGCCATACCAGCCCCTATGGTGGCGTCGCCCTTTTGCGTGTATGATTGGATAGTGAAAAATATTCGATTGGCGCTTTTGATTTACCCACAGAATGGTTGAATTGCTTGTTTCTATGAACTGAGTTCACCAATAATGTGAAGGATGCCATCTTTTCATCCTATTGTAGATTGCTTAGATCTCGATATGCCAAAAGTAATCACATGAAATATCTGATAAAAGCCAGATGTGATGTGTTTGGCTACAACTAGTCGACTACACGTCCTCATATAACATATCAAGGGCGCAACATCTTACCAGATTAACCATTCGACTTACCCATGCGGTGTGGGAAGAAAGAAGTATTGGGACTACGTATCCAAGCAATTGATGCCATGGACTCCTTCGTACAACCTTGTAAGCGAAAAAGAAGTTGCGGTGTGCTGTACAAAGAACTAGCGTAAGTTCGATTACACTGCTTCTCGAATTTTAGTTAGCCACTTATTGCAAAATTGTTCAATTATGTTGCTTGGCTTAATTTAGTTTGCTACTGATTACATAATGGCACAACCTGTTAATCATATTGTAGACTGCGCCTATCTATGTGTTTGATACTTCTGTTAAGAATTACCTGTTTGCCTTAACTTAAATATCTACTTGTTTGTTTAACTGCTTTGCTGCTGCAACATGGGGTTACAATGATGTTAATAACTACTTTTCAGCATCCAATTGAAACTCTTTAATTCCTTGTTTGTTTAATTGGTTTGCTGTTATAACTCCCGTTGAGATGTTTTGCTAACTTCAACTTTTACGAATCAATCGAACTTTAATGGCAAAACAGGTTAGCCCAAGATCAAAGAGCGAGGTCCCCATGGACGTTGCATCATCCCACAGCAAGTGGCACCGCCCAATCGTGCATTATGAATTGCCAACTGTTGATGCTCTAGAGGCTAAACTAGTGGTAGAAAGAGATTACCTTCGCACTTAGAGATGAAGTTGACATGTTGAGGAAGCAAACAGCACAATCACAAGCAGTACTCAAGACAACCATTAAATATTTGGTGGATTTCAAAACGAAGCAAGCTGAGACTGACCAGATTGTTAAGGTCTGAAGGAAAAAGGAAATTAAATTCCTACTTGGTAAATCATAGGTGAAATGTTCTTTCCATAGTTGAATAACCTTTGTGTTGTCTATTCATGTAATCAATCAAACCATTTGTTTTAGAGATCATGTAATAATTGTTTTTTGTTTTTGGTTTGTAATTTTATTTGAGCACAAGTCTGTATTAATTGATAAGACTCAGAGACATTTCATTTGGATTGCTGTGCCAGACCTACAAATATGCCAATCGGGCTGAATGTGCATTCAGCAATAGTAGTAGTATAGATGGACCATAAGTGGCACGCATCGGAAAGGGCCAAGATGCTGGCTAAAAAAAGATGCTGTTGTAGCCAAAAAAAGTACATCGTCCTGGCTTATGTATGTTAGTTGATATTATTGATCCATATACTCTATAAGTGTTTATATGTCTGTTAGTTTTGTACATTCTTGGTTGATTGACTCGGTATTTGAATCTTGATACATCGCTTGTGTACATATCTAAATGGGAGTACACATTATGCTGCGTGTGACATTTGAGTTGGACATGAAGTGTTCCAAATATTCGAATTCACCTTAAACTGGATTCTAGCTTCTGAATTTGAGTATCGGCATTTGTAAACCATATTCATATATGACAGTGGAATACATCTTTGTCGTCCTTTTGAAGATATATAAAACACATAGAATGATTTATAAAGATTCATATAGGAATACAAAATGGATTGAATTTAGTTTCAGGGTAAACGTGGATGCTTATTGTCCCAAAATTCGAAAGAAGCAGCAAAATGTCCACTCCCACGTCGGCTGCCCGAAGCCAAGTGTTTGGGAGATGGAAATTACTGTCTACCCATTACGGACAATCCATCGGCCCGATTTCCACTTTGCTCTAAATAGGGGTAGGTTAGTAACTTCAATTAGGCGTGACACGACCGCCTCGAGCCCATTCCGACACGGTGGGCGTCAAACATGGTGACAAAACTCATTTGATTCAAGCTCATCCGAAAGACCTCTGTTTCTCCCTCCATTCCCCATTCATACACGGTGGGCGGCAAAACAAACTCGACTCGGCCGAAATCGATGTAGGCAAATATTTTCAATAGGGGCAGGTTTGTAACTTCACTCAGATGTGACACAACCGCCCTACCTGTCAGCCCCATTCATACACCGTGGGCGCCAACCATGGGCACCAACCACCCTCTCCTCGCCTGAAATCGCTCTGGGCAAATATTGGCGAGATGCGAGATTACCGTCCTATTCCCAACCGACGAGACGTCCAAATTTTAAACGGGGGCTAAGTTCGTAACTTTCCCATATTTCAGATAGGCGCGTCCCAAAAACATGGTTCCCCGTACCTCTTCCTCCATTTTCCCATTCATACACCGTCCGCACTAGAACACCCCATCCCCACACCAGCCTCCGACCGCCATCCCATCCATCGCCGCCGTCCTCCACCACATCCATCACCACCATCCTCCACCATGCCGGAGCGCCTACCAAGACCGTGTCGTCCACTGCTAGAGATGGATGTTTCTCATCCACGACGATGGAGCAATAGCCTTGCATCACGTCCTCTCACTTAATCGGCGCCGTCGTCCTCTTTGCCGGGGCCACTCACACGACCTTCTCTTCCACCGCAACGGGACTTATCCCCCGATGCACCCGTCTACCTTCGCAGATCTGCTTCAACGCCACCAATAGCCATCGCACCCCCGATGCCTACACGACGCCGCAAGAGAGGTGGTACTTCATATCTCCTCAACTTTTTGATCTCAACCAGAAAATAGATCTTAACTTGGTTACTCTACTTTCTTTTCAGCTCTTAGAATTTAGTTCTTAGTTCTAAGCAAACAATGGATGCTAAATATCATTTCTCCGGTTTGCAGCTTCAAATCTGCCATGGCACAGCCATAATACGGTTTAATTGATCATGCTTAGGGTTTAATTGATCATGTTGGTTCTGTGGTGGTTTCTTTAATAGAAATCGGAGGAAACCCTCTTTTGCTAAAAAATATGCTTAGAGTTTCCCCTTTTATGATCACTATCTGATCGATATCGTGCTTCGTGTCATAATAACACTGCTCTACCCATCAAGCTAAACAAGCTTAGTTGTTCAAATATGAATCTGATATTATTAAAACAGAGTTGTTTAATTGGTCAGCTAAATGTTCCTAAATTAGTTTCGAAAATGCATGTTCACCGCTCGGGTGTGTATCTCTACAGGGTGCCCATGGTGAGCCGGCCCACCCTGGGATTTTGGGTCGTCCCAGGCCCCGATTCCCCTCTGTTCTGCTGCGCGCTTACGATCTCTACTCGCCCCAGCCGCCTGCCTCACCGGCGACTTGCTGTCCCCAGACGACATGACTCTAGGAGGAGACGCCGGGCTAACAGGAGGCCAGGAGCCGCTCGCCCAACAACATCATCGCTGCCCGGGCGCGCCGCCGTGCCTACCTTCCCAGTCTGTTCAGGGCTCAGGCGTGCAGCACCCACCAAGCCAACCCGATTTATCCTGAGATACATCCTCAACACTCAGCAGCCACTCCTCATCACCCATTTTCTAATTGATTCATTACTCATTAGGCAGGAGTGTCATTAGGGTTTGTTGTGTGCTCAGTTCTACCTACACTTAATGGTTCAGATGTATTTCAGTAATCTTTAGTACCTCTAAAGTTCACGGGGTTTTCAAAATTCGGCCCTCGGATGTAAACTAGTCATTTTGGATTGTTGATCCTAGTGACATTGACCCAGATTACTCTGCAAGCCAGGTTTGTTGACAATTTTACTTGTCTTTCTTACTCATTCGATATAATATCCAATTATTCACGTCGATTAGTTGCAAACAATAAGTGCTAGACAAACTTCTTCATTCAGATTTTGGGCGGTCTCTTCTGCAGATTACAATTCTGCATACTTGTCCTAGTAAGCTCACAAGTAAATGATTGATTCACTACATCTATGCTTGCCTTGTCATATTTGTTGTCAATATTCTTTTGGGGTGGACCACCTGTTTCTAAATCTTTGGAACCATAGACATGAGTGAATAGTATTTCTCTATGTGATCTCTTCCATCATGCGTGGGTAACGAACACTGCATTGTATAGAAAGAAAGTGTCATTTCCAGCTTTTACATAGGTTTCGATCTTTTACATGGAATACAATCTACCTACTTGTTTTGTGTCACACTACCAACACTCCACCCTTGAAGCTAAACATTACGCCACTCATAATTTCTTAGTTTATTTGTTCAAATACGAATTTCATATGATTCTAATGTTCCTACTTCAGTTTTGAAATGTGTGCCTGCCTATTATAGAGACATAAGGGTTTGTATTTACGTGTGTGTCCGGTCAGCACGGTTGGGGAGGTGAACTTTGCATATGCAGGGGTTTATAGGGAGACACTCTCGAGTTGAATCCATAATGCATTCCATAGATAATCTGACTACTTTTTATGTTTTCATGAATCTCAGATTCTAAACAACATCATAATGATAATGAGCTTGCACGCATGAAAAGAATAAAGCAGAACAATGCCATGGCTGTCAAACTTGGCATTAAGGGACTGAAATCAAGTCTGGATGCAATGCAATGCAAATGCTCTTCACCTACAGATTCATGCTCAGAATATGATCCTAACAGTGATTTTGAGCTAGAGGGAGACCTAAGTCAATGTAGCTCCCTAGTGGAGGAGTCAGAGGAAGATGCCCTATCTTATTCACCCATCAAGGTACTTGCTCTAACTTTCCAAGGTTACATTGCTCGCACATATCTTGCAACTGATGCTTTGCATTGCTTCTACTTTGTTGAACTGCCATTAGCTTAGTTTACACATCATGTATGTGAATACGCCCTGCCTATCCATTTTCAGTACATATTCCATATGTCATCATACCATATTTATCCATTCAAATGCCGTTCTTGTGTATCAGACGTTCAAAAGGAAGAGGGCGATTGCTGATCGTGGAGGAGCACAAGCAAAGTATTTGGAAAAGGTAGTGGCACCTGATAAATCAAATAGCCCATTAGGTGTAGTTGCAATATCACCTGACCCACAAAATACCCCAACTCTAGTAGACTCTAGCCCTACTACACTGGTCATTTCTGATGCCCCAACTCAGCAGACCCCAACTGCAGCAAACAGTATGATTATGCCAGTTGACATAGCACCAGCTGTACGATGCAAAACCCCCATTCCAGCAAAGAGTACACCAAATCCAGTTGCCAAATCCCTTTTCGAACCAGAGAGAGCCCCAATTGCAGCAAATAGGACCCCTGTTCCATTTCTTCCCAGTTTAGAAGACGAAGCTTATGTTGTTGTCAGGAACTTTGTGCGCATCTTTCCTTCATGGAAAGATTATACCGCAGACACAGAACAATTTCCAGTCTTCCTCCGCAACTTACGCGTAAGTAATGTACTAATGTTATTCATGGTCATTACTGCATATGTTTCTGCTGACAGAAGACACAAGTTTATTCTTTAAATAGGCGAGGAGCAAACTGGATTGTGATGACGAGCAAGGGTTGGTTGCGCTTTTCAAGCACTCGTTGATGAAGTATCGTTCCTACCTGAGGCAAGCGCGCCGATGGCAAGCCTCGAGCGAAATTTCTGTAAAGTCTCCGGTGCTACATTTATCCGACGGTGATTGGAATAATCTTGTTACACATTGGTCTCGGCTGCAGCGTAAGGTACTGTCTATGATATCACATCACAATTTGAACTACATTTCTGCATTTGCCTTAATGTCTCACTTGTACGAAAACTGTTAGCAGAAGAACATTCATTCTCAAGGGACCACAAAATCTCGCAACTATACTGCAGACTGCATTGCTCTTGTGAGTACCACTTGCCCTGTATGACCATACTTACTTTCATAGCTATTTGATTATGTAGCATCACTGCACATGTTAGCCTCGTAATCGTCCATTTGGTGGACATTATAAGATCCATATGGACTCTTACATAAATTTAGAATCAACCCAATGCTTTTGAAGAGGTTTAGCTCTGCAGTCCTCTTGTAAGGACTGAACGTGGTCTATCACTGTACTTACATTAACAGCTACTCCCTCCATCCATAATATAAGAATGTTTTGTATGGTACACCAGTGTTCAAAACACTCTTGTATAATGGGAAGAGGGATTGGTTCATTTTGTAGCATTCTGCATCTTATCTCCCTCGCCCACCATTTACTAAAAAAGATCAGATCTATATTTAATCTTACCAACAAGTAGAATACACAGACAATGCCAGTGCATAAGTGTAGCCCATTGCTCTTGTCAGTACATTTTTTCCTATAACGCTTGTACTTCCAGGGATTGGTAGTTGATTATGTAGCATCAATCTGCATCTTATCTTCATTATCCTCTATCCCTTCCAGTATTATCATATCTATAATTACTCTCTACAAAATGTAGAGTACAGGCAATGCTTATGAAGAAGATTATGTGCTGAAATTCTTGAGTTATCCTTCCCTTGACATGGAGAAGGGCATTATAAAGCCGGTGTTAACTGTTAATGTAAGTCAGTCCTTCTAAAGCCTTTATCCTCAACTGCTGTTTAATTTGCTCATACTCCCTATCATTTACTGCTGTTTAGTTTGTTGTTTCTACCAAAATGCATGTTCGTAAGAACCGTAAGTTCTAAGTTTTACTTGTAAAACCAAATTCCTTATTCATACCATGCACATTACTTAATACTCCCTATATGTATGCTTGTTTTTGTGGATCTATAATCCAGTGTGTGGTGAAGCAGCCCACGTTTGCACCTTGTCATCTCCTGTTTTATCTTACTGATGTGGCTGATGATATGAACAACATGCCATGCACATTATCCAAAATAGATACAATGATTTTCTTTTCCCTTCATCTATGCTTGTTATGTTGACATGGTAATCCAGTAGTGTGGTGAAGCTCCCCGCATTATGAACAATGCCAAATTATGCTATTGATATTTTGAACTTACTCTTTATTTTCTAATTTGAAATTGGATAGAATTGATAGAACAGTTATCATCTTTGTTTATACACGTGCAAAACCTGTCATCTCTCTGCTTTGTTTCAGGGTGATATGCCTGATGGCATGCACAAGTCTGCTGAAGGCTGTGAGACAAACCCAACATATATTGCAGCAAAGAAGGCAAAACATCTTGAAGATAGCGAGACAACCCCAAAGTCTTGTCTTGATGCAGTGTTCAAGTTACTTGAGACTAACAGTCAGACAAGCTCACATAATTCGTTGTCTGAATCAGTTTGACTTCTTCAGTCCCAAGTTCTAGCAGAAAGGCATACTACAACTCAACTTCGACTTGAAGTCCTATCTCTAAGAAAGATTGCGGAGAACACCAATGAGAACCTCATCGCTAAACAGCTACACCTGGAAGCTATGACCGACATGCTAGGCCGGTGTCACAGCCCTAGAGCGTGCTTGTAACTAGTGGCATTGCAACCATGCATCATGTTTAAATTTCTAAGAAACTTGAAATGGGGATTGCCTAAACCCTAGCATTAAAGCAATACAAATAGGTTCAACCAAAATATTTTCAATGACCTCAAAATATCCTTTTAAAATGTCCATGATTTATGGAAAAAGGTGAAAGCCTCTACCAGAGATAATGCATATTTTTCCACGACATTTTGGTCATTGCATTAAATAATTATGGTATTTGAGTTGGAGTTTAAAAGTTACCATTAAATATTGGTTGCTCCAAATATTCTGAGATTTATTGTGTGGTTTGAAAATAATTCAAATATACCTCACAAAAATTCACAGAATTAACCAGATTGTTTTGGTTGGGTTTTTAATTGCAAACTTAAAGCAGATAATAGAAAAAACAAAAACAATTAAAGAGAGAGAGAGAAGCCCAGCTTACAGCATGCACACCGCCCAGCCCCCGTGGTTGGCCCACCGGTGGCCCAGCCCACCAGCCACCGTCTCCCACCTCTCGCCAAGATGGGGCCGAGGCGTGTGGCGACGTGCTCGCCCACGCGTAGGCCACCTCCACCCTGCCTGCTTCACCTCCCCTGACGCTCTGGACGCCTCCCCCGAGCGCCACGCACCCCCCTGACCCCTCTCTCCCTCGCCCGTGGCCTCTCCCCTCTGCCCTCTCACTCGCACGCACCCGAGCGGCCCCGTCGCCACCGTCGCTGTTCGTCGTGGCCACCGACCTCCCCACGGCCAGCCATTCTGCCCACGAGCTCCGCCTCGCCACCCTGAACCTCTCCGCCGAGCCACGCGAGCCGGGAAGTGCTGCAACGCCCTCGACGTCGTCGTCTTCCTCCTCGGGCAACCGAGATCGTCGCCATGATTCCGTCGCCTCCGGACCTCCCCGCGGCCACTGACCTTTCCATCGTGCTCGCGGTGAGCTACTGAGCTTTTCCCCTCACCTCCCCCTCTCGCTAGCTTCCCTCGCCGCCGTTTCCACCTCACCCGAAAACTCCCCGCCGCCGGCCATGGCGCCGTCGTGGCTAGAGCCACAATGGCTCGAAGCCAACCTCACCTTCGTGCTCAGCGCAGCACCAGGAGCTCGTAGCATCCCTCCGCACCTCCTGCCGTGCCTCCTAGCGGTGACCCCGAGTTCGTCCGAACTCCGGCGGCCGCCAACCTCGTCGCCGGCGCCGATTCTGGCCGCCCCGAGCTCAACTGACTTCACCAAGAGCTTCGGCTCGTTCCCAGCTCCACCTAGATGCCCTCCACGGCCCATTTGGTCGCCGGAGCGGCCAAACCCACTCTCACCGCCGCGTTCGGCCTCGCCGGCGGCTAAACACCGGCGAGTTGACCCCGCTAACCTCCCGTTTGACCATGGGTGGGCCCTGGTTGACTCTCCTGAGTCAATGACAGGTGCGGCCCAGCCCTGTTAACTATTTAGGATTAGTTTTAATTAATTTTTAGTTAAACTAATTATACTGACACGCGGGACCCACTATCAGGTTTGCCCCGGACCATGTCCTGTTGACCGCTGGCGTCACACTGACGTCAGGCTGACGCAGTAATACCTTTTTTGGATTTATTATAATTCAGGAAATTTCAGAAAATACCCCAAACTTCTAAAATTCATAGAAATTCAACCGTACCTCAGAATGAAATAATTTATATATGAAAAATTATCAGAAAAATCCAATCTATCCATCTGTACTATTTTCATGCATGTTTGATCAAGTTAATTTCACTGTTTAGGATGAAACATGAATAGGGCAACCTTGATAATAGTTTTGGAGTTGGGATTTGATATAATTTTGAATTCCACTTCAATCAAAATGACTTGCTGTTGCATTAGCCCAAATCACAGCATATTGCCATGTCATGATCATGCATCATATTGCTGCATTGCATTGATTGTGTTTCTTCCTTGTTTGTCGGTGTTTGCCCCCTCTCAGTAGACGATGTTCCGACGATTGTTCAATGACACCGATGAAGAACTATATTATCTTCAGAAGTGCCAGGCAAGCAAAACCCCCTTGTTCATTCCGATATAATCCCACTCTCTCGCCCCTGCTCTATTTTACTGCATTAGGACAACAACGAGTCATGTGTTATTTGCTGCGGTAGCTGAACCCCTTTATCCTCTGCATGACCTGTCATTCCACAGTAATTAGATGAAACCCACTAGCATGAGTAGAAGTTGTTTGAGCCCTGTTGTGCCTACTCATTATGCTTGTTTGTCATGCCTGCTACTGCTTAGAGTTGTGTCAGGTCTGATTCATAGGGAATGAATTGGAATGGTGTGTGAACATGTCCTACTGTGTGCGAGCTAAGTGTGTGAACACGATTTGGTAAAGGTAGAGGTGACAGGCCATGTAGGAGTACATGGTGGGTTGTCTCATTGCAGCCGTCCTCAGGAACTGAGTTCTGTGTTTGTGATCCATGAAACAGTTACTACCACGCATTGGGCCCGAAACCAATGGACCCTCTCGGCTTCTTAACCACCCTTGTTCTCTGTCCGGGAGTTGCAACTAGTTTACGTGTTTGTGGGATATGTGTTGGAGGCCGTGCATAGCGCTGACCCTAGGGGTGGGCTATGATGCGGTAGATACACCGTGGCCCGGTGTACCGAGTGCCCGTTTGGTATCTCGGGAACCCTGCACACATCATTCGGGGCTGTATGGGAAACCTCGGCCGGACTCCCTGCGGATGGAACCTGAATAGGCGATAAACCTGGACTAGGGACTTGAGTGTTTAGGTAGGCTGTGGCTGACACCCACGTTGGGCTTCCGCTTGAAGGTTGCCGAGTACATGTCGTGTAAACGGCGGTAAGTGGTGAGAGCGTGTGTGAAGAAGTACACCCCTGCAGGGTTAATATGATCTATTCGAATAGCCGTGTCCACGGTAAAGGACTTCTGGGTTGCGCCTATTAGTTCATAGACAAGTGAAAGTGGATACTCTAAAATGCGCAAGATAAGCGTGAGTGCTATGGGTGGCGTTCTCGTAGGTAGACGGGAGCGGATCCATAGTGGTGTATTGCTATGGTGAATATGTGGACTCGTGTCCGCCACCTCAAAAGAGTTACTTGCAGTCGTAGTTCAGGATAGCCACCGAGTCAAAGCTGGCTTGCTGCAGTCAAACTCCACCACCCCCTTTTGATAATGATGCATATGTAGTTAGTTCTGATGTAAGTCTTGCTGAGTACAATTGTACTCACGTTTGCCTATTTTATGTTTTTGCAGAGAGACGTCAGTCTCGCTAGTAGTTCCACGTGGACTTCGACGTTTAGCTTGTTACCTCAGCTACGATCTTGTGCCCTCGGCAGGATCTGGTAGATAGTCAGGCTTCTCAGCCTTTTTCATTTATAGTTGTCTGTACTCAGACGTGTTAAGCTTCCGCTTGTGCTTTGACTTGTATGCTCTGAGTGTTGGGTCATGAGACCCATGTTTGTAATATCTCGCTCCTTGGAGCCTAATGGATAAATATTTGAGTCGTAGAGTTATGTTGTGATGCCATGTTGTATCTACACATATTGAGCATATTGTGTGTATGTTTGAAATGCTTGGTATGTGTGGGATCCGACAATCTAGTTGTTTATCCTTGGCAGCCTCTCATATGGGGAAATGTAGTCTAGTGCTTCCTAAGCGATAGTAGTCCGCTACAGCCCGGTTCACGGAGTCCTGCTAGCCCAAAGACTACTGCTTTGGACACTTGATCGGCCGGGCATGTGTTTCACTTCGTTCCTATGTCTGTCCCTTCGGGAAATGTCACGCGGTGACATCCGAGTCCTGCCTAGCCTGCTACAGCCCGGGTTACGAGTCCTGTTAGCCAGTGCTACAGCCAGGATTCATCGTTGATGACCGACATGCTCGATGTGATTCATGTATGCTGTCCCCATGGGTTAGTGCCGCTTTGGGTTCATGACTAGCCATGTCGGCCGGGTTCTCTGTCATATGGATGCTAGCGACACTATCATATACGTGAGCCAAAAGGCGCAAACGGTCCCGGACCATGGTAAGGCGACACCCGTGGGAATACCGTGCGTGAGGCCGCAAAGTGATATGAGGTGTTACCGGCTAGATCGATGAGACTTAGAATCGGGGTCCTGACAGCGTTGGTATTAGAGCCAGGCTGCCTGTAGGTTTACCAAGACAAACTGGTCGAAGTTGTGTCTAGAAATGCTTTAGTTATGTAAGGGAATTGATTGTGGAAGGGAACGTAAGGCTCTTTTTACTCCTTATACCTCATGGCCTTCTGATCTGAGTCAACCTCTTCTCTTCTACGGGGTTTAAGAACTAGGCTTCTCATCTATCTATCAGGATGACGTGTTACTAATCCATGGACCTTTAAGATTGTTGGTTTTAATCCCCAGTTCAGTTCCTACTATTTCTCTATGATAACTGTTGATCTCGGAACCTTGATATGATGTTGTTAAGTGGTTATGCCACCATTTTTGCAGGATGTCTCAAATCATTTTGAGCATTTACAACCGTTATGCTGTCCGAGTCATCCCAGGTCTCTAAATAGTCTGATGCATTTGCAAATCCTTTCTTTCCGTTCCTAATGTCCTTTTGGGCCAGATTAAGCACACTAATCGGTAAGTTGAGGTACTTGTTGCCTCGGCGTAGTTGTTGGAGCTATTATTATGACCCTAGTTGTTTAAGAAGTCACCTAGCAATCCAGCCATGCTCTGTATTCTCCGTGTGATGATTCCGGCCATTATTCTCGAAAGCATCCCGTGATGCAATTTAGTTAGTAGGTATTCTATTCCTGGGTTCTTGAACCCGAGATTCACCCTACTTGCTTCATGTTGATATAAATTGCTAGCTCCCTTAGGATATTAGTAACCTTTGCATTAGTCCTCGAGGTCCGTGGTATTTCCTTCTTCCAAATACCATGAACTAGTTAAGGCAGAAGTTCTTTGAATTAAAGGATCACAATAAGAGTACTCTTGAGGAGTTCTCCATTCTATATTGTGACTCTGCCAGTCCTACCTCTCTGCATGGGTTATCCGGAAGAAACCTGTTGAACTTGATTCGACATACTAACCTATGCATCCACAACTCAGAAGATTATATGTTCCTTTGAGCTTGTTCTCTTTAGTTGTATTCCGACCTTCGTCTATCAAGTGATAGTCAGGAGTAGTCGTGCATTCGTCATCAATGCCTATTATCCTTGTGGTCCGTCAAGCCATTCTATTTCGGAATGACTAGGAGAAACAAACTCCAGTACCTCACCCATTTCTAGGATTGGGTCAAAGTAGTTGTATCTCGCAGATCAAAATGCCAATTCAGCTTTGTTCTGTTCTACCTTGGAGTGTTACCCCCTTTATGTCAGAATTGTCATGAGAACTGCACCAACTCTCATGAATTTTTGATGTAGTGATACTTCTTACCATCATCATTCATTCCTCGGTCCCGTGTTGATGCAATCGAAATGCCGATAAGTGAATTGTGATGTGTGAAATCAATACTCCGAGCAACTCGTTGCTTGGTAGTAAATGGACAATATTCTCATTCTTAGCGTGTTGGTTATTAAATCATTATCCTAAGATTGATCGTGCTACCTAGTCCTTATTTCGGGTGCACACTTCGATTGATGAGTTAGGATCTTGTCAAGTCCTCACTCATCTGATCATATCGTCTTGCCCTGAAAAGTAAGGTTGTTCTCGAGCTTAGTAATATATCGGTGGTTCGTGACTTTCCAAATATCTTCTTGGAAGTGTTACCGGGTTATTTCCTGACTGTTATGTTGAGCTCGTGATCAAGTTGGTTTCTTGTGAACCACCCTTTCTCCAAGAATCTGTGTTGGATATCCCTGAGCTAGTTGGTTAAGCTAGACAACAACTTGGAGAGTTGGAAGATAAAAGCTTGCCTAACTTAGTTCGTTCCAAAGGGATATTCTTGTGTAGTGTGTGTTGAAGAAAGATGATATCTTCATCGATTGGTCCCTGTGATCAGTTGCTGGACCTATTGTCTCATCAATCCTTTGATTTGAGTGTGGGCTATCATCAAATCAAATCAGTACCAACGATGCTTGTAATGTTGTCTTACCCGTGGTTGATCCCTCGGGCATACACCATTACATATTTGGTCTGACCAATGCTATCACCGTGTTCACATGATGGTGGAAGTCCAGTGATATGGAAATTCTGATAAGTTGTTGTTGAGCCCATCAACAGCATTTTGTCTCCCCCATGATTCATGTTGAACATCAACCTAGTGTTGAAAACTTTGTAGGTAATGCCTTCGTGATCCGTTCATGAAGCCTATGCTTGGATGGAAGAAGTGACTTCCTCGAACTCACGTGCATTTGATGTAAGTTGTCGCCGTGGATTCGAGAAAGCTTGTTTGCCTCCTGTGGAATCATCCCAAGTCAGTCATGCATGTGCAAAGTATTCTATGGTTTGATAGACTGATCATCTTCATTCCGTATGTATCCCTAGCACACCAAGCCACTAATTGATTTGTTCAAGGAGAAGGAGTTCCTTCATAACAACTCGTCATGACTTATGTTAGGACTTCGTTATCCTCGATGATGGTTCCCAACCTGAACTCGGTAGTGTTTTATTATAAGACTACTAGGTGATCATGCTTGTCTAGGACAGCATGTTCACATGGGTGTAGCAGAACCAGCTCATGTTTTGGAGCTTGCTATCGTAGTTCATATCTCGAGAATCTCGCAACGTCATCTCGTCGATTTGTGTTGCAATTTTTCCTTTTCGGACATGCTGAGTCTGAAGTATCCTATCACCAATCGGATCTGAATCTCAGGCAGATATGATGGTTGGAACATTCCCAGCATTTGCATTTTGTTCCCAGCTTGCACCCCATTGTGCCAATTTCCATGGGCTGCCCCTCTCAGTAATTGATGTCTAGGATCATCCTCAAAAGTGGACCTACCATGGGTCCCATCCATTTCCGATGATAAGAAAATCATCCATTGCGTTGTATTTAATAAGGTAGTCCACATCATCCATTCTAGTCTAAGTATGTCATTCCTTTGAACTCCGCCAAACGATCGATGGTGATTGCCTTAAGCTGGTATGAAGAGTTCCAAAGATCTATGGATCAAAAGTAATTCTTTTTGCCACTTAAGGGAACAATCCAACGAGTGACCTTTCCTAAGGTGTCCCGTTATGGAATCCTGGCAATTATTTCCTCGCCACCTTGACACCATCCACCATCTTTCTAAGCGTGGAATTGTTGCCCACCAATCAAACGCCGTCGTTGTTCTTCCAGCCCTCTCGATGTGTTTTGTGACTCAACTCAAGATGTTTCACCATCTCATTCCGTGAGTTGATCGTGAGTTGCTCGATCTTTAAGAAGATCGATTCTTGCAGAGTTCCTCTCTGTCATTGTCGTGTTGGATGAAGTTATCGAAAGCAAAGACGTCAAGATCAATATGAAGCAATGAATCAACATCTTCGAGAAGGGCAAATGGATCATGAAGATTGTGATAGTTTTGTGACTTCCCTTTTCCTCTTACCTCACGTCTTGAATCTCGGGGCGAGATTCTTGATTAGTGGGGGTGAGTTGTCACAGCCCTAGAGCGTGCTTGTAACTAGTGGCATTGCATCCATGCATCATGTTTAAATTTCTAAGAAACTTGAAATGGGGATTGCCTAAACCCTAGCATTAAAGCAATACAAATAGGTTCAACCAAAATATTTTCAATGACCTCAAAATATCCTTTTAAAATGTCCATGATTTATGGAAAAGGTGAAAGCCTCTCCCAGAGATAATGCATATTTTTCCAGGACATTTTGGTCATTGCATTAAATCATTATGGTATTTGAGTTTGAGTTTAAAAGTTACCATTAAATATTGGTTGCTCCAAATATTCTGAGATTTATTGTGTGGTTTGAAAATAATTCAAATATACCTCACAAAAATTCACAGAATTAACCAAAGTGTTTTGGTTGGGTTTTTAATTGCAAACTTAAAGCAGATAATAGAAAAAACAAAAACAATTAAAGAAAGAGAGAGAGAGAAGCCCAGCTTACCTAGCACAGACACCGGCCCAGCTTCGCCCCCCCCCCGTGCTGGCCCAGCTGGTGGCCCAGCCCACCAGCGCCACCGTATCCCACCTCTCGCCAGTAGGAAGAGAGGCGTGTGGCCGATGTGCTCGCCCACGCGCAGGCCACCTCCACCCTGCCTGCTTCACCTCCCCTGACGCTCTGGACGCCTCCCCCGAGCGCCACGCACCCCCCTGACCCCTCTCTCCCTCGCCTGTGGCCTCTCCTCCTCTCGCCTCTCACTGCACGCACTTGAAGCGCCCGTGCCGCCACCGTCGCCGTTCGTCGTGGCCACCGACCTCCCCACGGCCAGCCATTCCACCCACGAGCTCCGCCTCGCCACCCTGAACCTTTCCGCCGAGCCACGCGAGCCGGGAAGCACTGCAACCCCCTCGACGTCGTCGTCTTCCTCCTCGGGCAACCGAGATCGTCGCCGTGATTCCGTCGCCTCCGGACCTCCCATGCCATCGACCTTTCCATCGTGCTCATGGTGAGCTCTTGAGCTTTTCCCCTCACCTCCCCCTCTCGCTAGCTTCCCTAGCCGCCGTTTCCACCTCACCCAAAAACTCCCCGCCGCCGACCATGGCGCCGTCGTGGCTAGAGCCACAATGGCTCGAAGCCAACCTCACCTTCATGCTCAGCGCAGCACGAGGAGCTCGTAGCACCCCTCCGCACCTCCTGCCGTGCCTCCTAGCGACGACCCCGAGTTCGTCCGAACTCCGGCGGCTGCCAACCTCGTTGCCGGCGCCGATTCCGGCCGCCCCGAGCTCAACTGACTTCACCAAGAGCTTCGGCTCTCTCCCAGCTCCACCTAGATGCCCTCCACGGCCCATTTGGTCGCCGGAGCGGCCAAACCCACTCTCACCGCCGCGTTCGGCCTTGCCGGCGGCTAAACGCCGGCGAGTTGACCCTGCTAACCTCCCGTTTGACCACGGGTGGGCCCTGGTTGACTCTCCTGAGTCAATGACAGGTGGGGCCCAGCCCTGTTAACTATTCAGGATTAGTTTTAATTAATTTTTAGTTAAACTAATTATATCGACACGCCAGACCCATGTCGAGTTTGCCCGGACCGTGTCCCATTGACCGCTGACGTCACATCGACGTCAGTCGACGATAATACCTTTTCTGGATTTATTATAATTCAGGAAATTTCAGAAAATACCCCAAACTTCTAAAATTCATAGAAATTCAACCGTACCTCAGAATGAAATAATTTATATATGAAAAATTATCAGAAAAATCCAATCTATCCTTCTGTACTATTTTCATGCATGTTTGATCAAGTTAATTTCACTGTTTAGGATGAAACATGAATAGGGCAACCTTGATAATAGTTTTGGAGTTGGGATTTGATATAATTTTGAATTCCACTTCAATCAAAATGACTTGCTGTTGCATTAGCCCAAATCACAACATATTGCCATGTCATGATCATGCATCATATTGCTGCATTGCATTGATTGTGTTTCTTCCTTGTTTGTCGGTGTTTGCCCCCTCTCAGTAGACGACGTTCCGACGATTGTTCGATGACACCGATGAAGAACTATATTATCTTCAGAAGTGCCAGGCAAACAAAACCCCCTTGTTCATTCCAATATAATCCCACTCTCTCGCCCCTGCTCTATTTTACTGCATTAGGACAACAACGAGTCATGTGTTACTTGCTGCGGTAGCTGAACCCCTTTATCCTCTGCATGACCTGTCATTCCACAGTAATTAGATGAAACCCACTAGCATGAGTAGAAGTTGTTTGAGCCCTGTTGTGCCTACTCATTATGCTTGTTTGTCATGCCTGCTACTGCTTAGAGTTGTGTCAGGTCTAATTCATAGGGAATGAATTGGAATGGTGTGTGAACATGTCCTACTGTGTGTGAGCTAAGTGTGTGAACACGATTTGGTAAAGGTAGCGGTGAGAGGCCATGTAGGAGTACATGGTGGGTTGTCTCATTGCAGCCGCCCTCGGGAACTGAGTTCGTGTTTGTGATCCATGAAACAATTACTACCACGCATTGGGCCCAAACCAATGGACCCTCTCGGCTTCTTAACCACCCTTGTTCTCTGTCTAGGAGTTGCAACTAGTTTCGTGTTTGTAGGATATGTGTTGGAGGCCGTGCGTGGCGCTGACCCTAGGGGTGGGCTATGATGCGGTAGATACACGTGGGTCCGGTGTACCGAGTACCCGCTTGGTATGTCGGAACCCTGCACACATCGTCCGGGCTGTATGGGAAACCTCGGCCGGACTCCTGCGGATGGAACCTGAATAGGCGATAAACCCGGACTAGGGACTTGAGTGTTTAGGTAGGCTGTGGCGACACCCACGTTGGGCTTCCGCTTGAAGGTTGCCGAGTACATGTCGTAAACGGCGGTAAGTGGTGAGAGCGTGTGTGAAGAAGTACACCCCTGCAGGGTTAATATGATCTATTCGAATAGCCGTGTCCACGGTAAAGGACTTCTGGGTTGCCTATATCAGTTCATAGACAAGTGAAAGTGGATACTCTAAAATGCGCAAGATAAGCGTGAGTGCTATGGGTGGCGTTCTCGTAGGTAGACGGGAGCGGATCCATAGTGGTGTATTGCTATGGTGAATATGTGGACTCGTGTGCGCCACCTCAAAAGAGTTACTTGCAGTCGTAGTTCAGGATAGCCACCGAGTCAAAGCTGGCTTGCTGCAGTCAAACTCCACCACCCCCTTTTGATAATGATGCATATGTAGTTAGTTCTGATGTAAGTCTTGCTGAGTACAATTGTACTCACGTTTGCCTATTTTATGTTTTTGCAGAGACGCGGTCTCGCTAGTAGTTCCACGTGGACTTGACGCTTAGCTTGTTACCTCAGCTACGATCTTGTGCCCTCGTCAGGATCTGGTAGATAGTCAGGCTTCTCAGCCTTTTTCATTTATAGTTGTCTGTACTCAGACGTGTTAAGCTTCCGCTTGTGCTTTGACTTGTATGCTCTCAGTGTTGGGTCATGAGACCCATGTTTGTAATATCTCGCTCCTCGGAGCCTAATGGATAAATATTTGAGTCGTAGAGTTATGTTGTGATGCCATGTTGTATCTACACATATTGAGCATATTGTGTGTATGTTTGAAATGCTTGGTATGTGTGGGATCCGACAATCTAGTTGTTTATCCTTGGCAGCCTCTCATATGGGGAAATGTAGTCTAGTGCTTCCTAAGCGATAGTAGTCCGCTACAGCCCGGTTTACCAGAGTCCTACTAGCCCAACACTACTGCTTTGGACACTTGACTGGCCGGCATGTGTTTCACTTCGTTCCTATGTCTGTCCCTTCGGGGAAATGTCACGCGGTGACATCCGAGTCCTGCCTAGCCTGCTATAGCCCGGTTACCGGAGTCCTGTTAGCCCGTGCTATAGCCCGGATTCATACGTGGATGACCGACATGCTCGATGTGATTCATGTATGCCTGTCCCCATGGGTTAGTGCCGCTTTGGGTTCACGACTAGCCATGTCGGCCCGGTTCTCTGTCATATGGATGCTAGCGACACTATCATATCGTGAGCCAAAAGGCGCAAACGGTCCCGGCCATGGTAAGGCGACACCTGTGGAATACCGTGCGTGAGGCCGCAAAGTGATATGAGGTGTTACCGCTAGATCGATGTGACTTGGAATCGGGTCCCGACAGGCGGTCTCACAGCCTTGCTCGAAGCTTATGCAACAGTTCCTCGCAAGGCTAACCTTTCTTGAACTGTCTTGGAAGTGGTCTCGGTTCAAGATATTCTCATTACGCCGCAATGGTGCCCAGCTTTTGTAATCGCTTCTTCGTTGTGCTTTATGATCACCGGTGGCGAACTTCAATGCCCAAAGGATGTAATATACCTTAAATCCTTTATTGTATAGTGTAGGTTTATTCTTAGTTACTATGCCGTAATTTCTTTATTGTATAGAGTAGGTTTGTTCTTAATTCCTACTAGTTACGCCATCATTCGCTATCCGAAAAAAATCAGATGTAGTCGATCGACCGAAACATTCGACTCTAACGGGCCAGGTTTTTAGCAGGCCACAATTGGGCGACCATGCGTCTTTCTTGGGCCTGAATGATTGGGGCCTTCACACATTGCGCCAGGCCCAAACTTACACCGGCCTATATTTTAGTTGGGCCTTTTGTCAACCCAGCACTTAGTTTGGCCCAGGTAGCGTTGGGCCATTAATAGGCTGAATATTGTACCGGCCTGTTACGGCCGAGATGAAACCACTGACCTTTAGCAGGCCAAAATGCATGTTGGGCCTCAATTTTCACTAGTCGTCGACGGGCCTTCAGCAGGCCGAAATGTAGACCGGGCCGTTTTGGGCCCAGTTAGCTCACGGGCCGTTACCAGGCCGAAACATATCTCGAGGCTTAGTTGGGCCACTGATATCATGGGCCTTTAAGAGGCCGAAAGCTTAGTACGGGCATCAACGGGCCAAATTACGCGACAGGCCTTTAACAGGCCCAAAGTCACGTTGGGCTTAACTGATGCCACCTTTAGCACGGGCCATATATGGCCCATGGGCAGCACAGGCCATTCCCAGGCCGAAAGTCACACCGGGCTGAAATGGGCCCATGTCTACATCAGGCCTCTAACAGGCCGAAAGTCACTGGGCTGTAGTTGGGCCCAAATATTTGGCGAACAATTAACGGGCCAGATCTGGCTTCGGGCCGCAAATGGGCCCAAATATTGGGCGAACAATTAACGGGCCAGATCTGGCTTCGGGCCGCAAATGGGCCCAAATATTGGGCGAACAATTAACGGGCCAGATCGGCCGGGCGTAATGCGCCTTTATTAAGCAGGCCGTTATTGGGCTGGCCCACTAGTACCTGATTAAGTTCTATGGGCCTTTGACTGGGCCGGCCTTTTTAACCTATATGGGCCTCTGTTGGGCCCAGCCACGTGTCGACGTATCATAGGCATGTCTCCTCCAATGGACGGGAGACATCTGGCCCACTGACGAGCTGACAGGTGTTCCCTTCGGCCAATCAGAATTTAACACGTGGAAATTTCCCATTGGTCAGGGCTGTTAACGGGTTATCGGATCCAAAATCTAACCCGATAGCTTAATGGCGTTTCGTTACGGTGGATGCCACGTATCGGTCACCCTTGACGAAAGCACTTCTGTGACGCGCGATTTATCGTCATGGAAGTGGACACTTCCATGATGATAATTTTGGTAATGTCATGGAACACTTCTCGACAGCACATGTATGACTATCTTGATTCTGTCATAAAATCGTCATGGATGTACATGCATGAAAAAAAACGCGACCTACTGTGACAAACACGTATCATCACGGAAGTGTATTTTTTTGTAGTGGTAGGGGTCCCGAACTATGCGTCTAAGGCGGATGGTAACAGGAGGCGGGGGACACGATGTTTACCTAGGTTCGGGCCCTCTCGATGGAGGTAATACCCTACTTCCTGCTTGATTGATCTTGATGATATGAGTATTACAAGAGTTGATCTACCACGAGATCGTAGAGGCTAAACCCTAGAAGCTAGCCTATGGTATGATTGTTGTTGTCCTATGGACTAAACCCTCTGGTTTATATAGACACCGGAGGGGGCTAGGGTTACACAGAGTCGGTTACAAGGGAGGAGATCTACATATCCGTATTGCCAAGCTTGCCTTCCACGCCAAGGAGAGTCCCATCCGGACATGGGGCGAAGTCTTCAATCTTGTATCTTCATAGTCCAACAGTCCGACCAAAGGATATAGTCCGGTTGTCCGGAGACCCCCTAATCCAGGACTCCCTCACTCTTGCTGCGGCGTGATGACCGCCCAGACCAGCATGTATTTCTGCCAAGAGTTGCCTTCCCTCCTCTTCGGAGATACACCTTTGGAGGACTTCGGTGGTGCTCTTTTTGTAGAGTTCACCCTCATGCACTTTGGAGGGTTTAGAGCGCCGAATTATGCACCGAGCTTCATTTTGATCTTCGGGAAGCTCCTGCCTATTAAGGTAGGCTAGGAATGGTTTGGTCCAGGGAGTGATAACGACCATGATCTCGTGAGCAGAGGGTGTTATCTCGATATCCAGACCCCCGACGGTGTCTGCATTGTGTTCAGCAGCTGGGGGTGTGATCAGGTCCACACTATCTTCTCTGCTCTCACCTTGCCATACTACGGATGGCTTAAAGAGCCTTTCCACGAAAGTGTTAGGTGGCACAGGGTCGCGCTTAGTGCCCATGCGAGCAAGGATGTCGGCTGCCTGATTACTGTCTCGAGCGACATGATGAAACTCAAGTCCCTCGAACCGAGCTGATATTTTTAGTATGGCGTTTTGATATGCCGCCATTTTTGGGTCCTTTGCATTGAACTCTCCATTGATCTAGGATATTGCGAGTTTGGAATCACCGCGCACCTCCTGGCGTCGTATACCCATGGAAACATCCATGCGAAGACCATGCAGAAGCTCCTCATATTTGGCTGCATTATTGGAGTCCATATACATAATTTGTAGTACATAGCGGACTGTATCCCTGGTAGGAGATGTTAGGATGACGCTAGCCCCCAGTCCGGCCAGCATTTTGGAGCCGTCGAAGTACATAATCCAATTGGAGTATGAACTGTACTCTTTAGGGAGTTCGGCTTCCATCCATTTAGCGACAAAGTTGGCCAACACCTAGGATTTAATAGCCTGGCGTGGCTTTGTATATTATTTCGAACGGTAAAAGCTTGATGGCCCATTTAGCTATGCGGCCAGTGGTGTCCCTGTTATTGATAATGTCGTTAAGTGGTACTTCTGATGCCACTGTGATCGAACACTCTTGAAAGTAGTGTCGCAGTATACGGGATGCCATGAATACTGTATAGGCTATCTTCTGGTAGTGGGGGTATCGGGATTTGCAAGGTGTAAGGACCTCCGATACATAATACACTGGTTTTTGGGTGGGGAATTTATGTCCCTCTTCCCCTCGTCTGACGACGAGTACGACACTAACTACTTGGTTAGTTGCCGAAATGTATAATAACATAGGCTCGCCAACACCTGGGTCAGCTAGGATTGGGTTGCTTGCAAGTAGGGCTTTGATTTCTTCCAAACCGGCTGTTGTGGTGTTTGTCCATTCAAAGTTATCAGTGTGTCGTAATAGCTTGTAGAGTGGTAATGCTTTTTCTCCCAATTTGGAGATAAAACGTCTTAATGCCGCAACGGGCCCTGCTAGTTTTTGGACTTGCTTTAGGTCTGTTGGTATAGCCAATTGTGACAAGGCTCGGATCTTGGCTGGGTTTGCTTCAATTCCTCTATGGGAAACAATAAACCCTAGCAACTTTCCGGCTGGGACTCCGAAGACACATTTTTCCGGATTAAGCCGTATGTCGTATGCCCGGAGGCTATCAAAGGTGAGGAGAAGATCGTCTCCCGGTGTTTCGACGTGCTTTGTCTTGATGACCACGTCGTCTATGTATGCTTCGACTATTTTGCCGATTTTTTTCCAAGCATGTTTGGATCATACGCTGGTAGGTAGCGCTGGCATTTTTGAGTCCGAAGGGCATAGTATTGAAGCAGAAAGGACCGTAAGGAGTGATAAACACTATTGCGGCTTGATCCGATTCCTTCATCTTAATTTGATGCTATCCGGAATAGGCGTTGAGGAAACACAAAGAATCATGTCCTGCAGTCGCGTCAATGATTTGGTCGATGCGGGGTAGTGGGAAAGGGTCTTTGGGGCAAGCCTTGTTGAGGTCTTTGAAATCGACGCACAGGCGCCAGGATTTGTCCTTCTTTGGTACCATGACCAAGTTGGCTAACCAATCCGGATGTTTGATTTCCCGAATAAACCCGGCCTCTAGCAACTTGGCTAGCTCTTCTCCCATGGCTTCACGCTTGGGTTCGGAAAATTGCTGCAATGTCTGCTTCACGGCTTTGAAGCCCTTGATTATATTGAGACTGTGCTCGACCATCCTGCGTGGGATGCCGGGCATGTCTGAAGGGTGCCAGGCGAAAATATCCCAACTTTCTCGCAAGAATGTGCGTAGAGCGGCATCCACTGCCAGATCCAGCTGTGCTCCGATAGATGCTGTCTTGTTAGGGTCCGTCGGGTGCACCTGAAATTTAACTATTTCCTCAGCTGGCTTAAAAGAGGTGGATTTAGATCTCTTATCAAGGACCACATCGTCCTTATCCACCACGGACCGTAAATTGTTAATTCTTCGGCCTCTAGGGCTTCAGATCACGCCTCGAGGGCCAGGGATGCGGTTTTGTTTTCGGCACGAAGGGCTTTGTCGGGTCACTCGAAATTGTTATGATTCCATTGGGTCCGGGCATTTTGAGCTTCATATACCCGTAATGGGGTATAGCTTGGAAGCGTGAGAAAGCGTCCCGTCCGAGGATGGCATGATACCCACTGTTGAAGGAGACCACATGAAAGAGCAACTCCTCAGATCTGTAGTTTTCTGGTGTGCCGAATTGTAGGATCAAAAGTATGTCTAGAGGGGGGGGGGGTGATTAGACTACTTGACCAAATAAAAACTTATCCTTTTCCCAATTTTAGTCTTTGGCAGATTTTAGCTATCTTAGCACAAGTCAAGCAATCTTAGCACAATTCAAGCAAGCATGCAAATAGTATATGAGCAACGGAAAGTAAAGCATGCAACTTGCAAGAAATGTAAAGGGAAGGGTTTGGAGAATTCAAACGCAATTGGAGACACGGATGTTTTTGTCGTGGTTCCGATAGGTGGTGCTATCGTACATCCACGTTGATGGAGACTTCAACCCACGAAGGGTAACGGCTGCGCGAGTCCACGGAGGGCTCCACCCATGAAGGGTCCACGAAGAAGCAACCTTGTCTATCCCACCATGGCCGTCGCCCACGAAGGACTTGCCTCACTAGCGGTAGATCTTCATGAAGTAGGCGATATCCTTGCCCTTACAAACTCCTTGGTTCAACTCCACAATCTTGTCGGAGGCTCCCAAGTGACACCTAGCCAATCTAGGAGACACCACTCTCCAAGAAGTAACAAATGGTGTGTTGATGATGAACTCCTTGCTCTTGTGCTTCAAATGATAGTCTCCCCAACACTCAACTCTCTCTCACAGGATTTGGATTTGGTGGAAAGAAGATTTGAGTGGAAAGCAACTTGGGGAAGGCTAGAGATCAAGATTCATATGGTAGGAATGGAATATCTTGGCCTCAACACAAGGGTAGGTGGTTCTCTCTCAGAAAATGTGTATTGGAAGTGTAGGTTCATTCTGATGGCTCTCTCCATGAATGAAGAGTGGGTAGAGGGGTATATATAGCCTCCACACAAAAACTAACAGTTACACACAATTTACCAATCTCGGTGAGACCAAATTGAGAAACTCGGTCGGGCCGATTCAACAAATCTAGTGACCGTTAGGATTTTCGGTGGGACCGACATGCAACTCGGTAGGACCGATATGGTTAGGGTTAGGGCATAACGTAATCTCGGTGAGACCGATTACACAAACTTAGTGAGACCGACTTTGGTAATAAGCTAACCAGAGAGTTGGTCAGGTAAACTCGGTGGGACCGGTTCGCTCATTTCGGTGGGACCGAAATGTTACGAAAGGGAAACAGAGAGTTTACATTGCAATCTCGATGGGACCAACGCTCATCTCGGTGGGACCGAAACGTTACGAAGGGAAACAGAGAGATTACAATCCCATCTCGGTGAGTCCGAGATCCCTATCGGTGAGACCGATTTGCCTAGGGTTTGTGGCAGTGGCTATGACATCTAAACTCGGTGCTGCCGGATAGAAAGAATCGGTAGGGCCGAGTTGGACTTTGGGTTTAGGTCATATGTGGATGTGAGAAAGTAGTTGAGGGCTTTGGAGCATATCACTAAGCACTATGGAGCAAGAAACTCATTAAGCAACACCTCATCCCTCCTTGATAGTATTGGCTTTTCCTATAGACCCAATGTGATCTTGGATCACTAAAATATAAAATGTAGAGTCTTGAGCTTTTGAGCTTGAGCCAATCCTTTTATCCTTAGTATTTTGAGGGGTCCACTTTCCTTATCCATGCCATGCCATTCATTGAGCTTTTCCTGAAATATTCATCTTGGAATAATGTTAGCTCAATGAGCTATATGTTGTTAGGAATTACCAAAACCACCCAGGGATAGTTGCACTTTCAATCTCCCCCTTTTTGGTAATTGATGAAAACATATAGATCAAAGCTTCGATAAAGGATATTAAGAGTGAAAAACATTGTCGCTTTGAGAAGTATGTGATAAGCAAGAGCTCCCCCTAAATTTGTGCATAGTTTAAGATTTTCTTTGGACTGCAAATGCACAAGAAGTAAGGCTCATGGGTTATTCTTCCATGTCACATACATCTTGGTGGAGCGCTCAAAATGATAATAATTAAATACATGCACTCATCACCAAGCAAAGTGAATGATCATATAGAGATAAAAAGGATAATGTTATCCAACAAGCATTAATGTAGCATATGATCAAACACATGATCATCCAAGTATCACACATACATAATGTATCTCAAACAAGCAAATGAAGTTCAACCACCAAAGCAAGAGAGAATAAAAAGCAACACTCTCTCTCGAAGCCTATGATCTATACTTTTTTCTCCCCCTTTGGCAACAAGTTACCAAAAAGTTCATAGAAAATGCATAGTACTAAATCGTCTCTCAGGCTTGATCTTCAGGTGGTGGTGTAGAAAGAATGCCAAGGATGAAAGCATCTGTTGATGTAGATGGAGCTGGTGGAGTAGGTGCTGGAGCTGGTGGCACTGAAACTGTAGCTGGTGCATATGAAGTGGCTCTGGTGTCTGTCACTGGCACTGCAGCTAATCTCTGAGCTCTAGGCACTCTGGCAAATGCCTTAGTGGTTGACTTGCCCTTCCTCTCCTGCATATCATCTTGAAGTTGCTCAACAACAGACTAGATCTCTGTGACCTTCACATCCATGTCATAGAACTTCTGCTCCATGATCCTCTCCAAGCTCTCCTCGTTTCGAGTTAAGGTGGCCAGCCCCTTCTCAATCCTCAGGGTGGATGCAATCAAGTAGCCAAGTTGATCCTGTTTGCTCTTCAAAAAGTACTGAGATACCTCTTCCATTGTTGGCATCTTGGCAGCCTTCTCAGTCCTTGCCTTCTCCTTCTTAGCTTGTGCTTGCACTGAAGATGGTTCATCTTCATCCATAACCACTTGGTTGTCCTCGAAGTCTGGATAGATAGGAATGTGCTCCTTATCCAACAGGTATGTGCCTGTGCCCATCTTGGAGTTAATCAGCTCCTGGATCTATGGGGCATATCCACAACTCCTCTTTTGGTCAGCAGCTGTCCTCTTGATAGTCTCAACTATAAGGCTCATGACCTTGAACTTCTGTGGCACATCAAATATGTGTAGCAAGTTTATTGCATGGCCTCAGATCATGTTGTGATCACCTGACTTGGGCAAGAGAGTGTGCCTGAGGATCCAATTAATGGTTGGCAGTCCTGACAGAAGATAATGTACTGATCCAAACTTGTGTGAATCTATTGCAACATCTGGGATCTCCTTGTACATATGTGCCATAGAGTTGTGATCCATCTTCTTCTTGGCATAGACATTCAAGTCATCCTGTTCCTCCTTAGGTGCATTGATCATATTTGCCCATTCTTCAATAGATGATTGGTACCTAGTTCCTTCAGACATCCATACTATCCTGCCATCTGGATAGAAGTGTGTTGTGGAGTAGAATTGCATTATGAGCTCTTCATTCCACTTTGTGAGCTTCTGCCCAACAAAGTCTGCCACTCCACAAGCACTGAAGCTGTCATACACTCCAGGATAGTGTTCTTCATTCTCCTTTATGTAGGTCCAGTCAACCTACCTCATGTCACACACTATTGGCTTCTTGTCCAACAACACTGTCTTATAGAAGCCCTGCTGTTCCTTTGTGTGGAACCTGTAGTCAACAACAGTCCTCCTTCTAGTGGCATATGGATCTGACTCTCTCCATAGCCTTAATCCCGAGTCTCTCCTGATCTTCATGTTCTCAGCTACAGGATGAGCATCATTATGATCTGAATTTTTGGCTTCAATTTTCTCAAGACATGCGTCTCATCATCTTCTTCTTCAGCAACAATTTCAGGCATTGGGGCCTTGTTCTTCTCAGCAGCTGGAATGTTCCTAGTACTCCTCTTAGGTACAGTCTTTGGTTTGGAGGCAGCTTTGGGTGCTTATTTGGGCTTTGATGATGCAGCCCCTGTCCTGATAGCATCACCCATAAGCTTCTGAGCCTTGGGTGCTGGTGCAGCAACCTCTTCTTCTTCCTCCTCTTCCATCATGGAAGGCTTTCCAATAACTCTGGCCATGGTCTTCTTGACCCTTTCCTTCCTCTTCTTCCCTTCAGCAGCAGCCTCTTTGGGTTCAGATTCCAATGATGATTGAGTAGAGGCTCTGGCTTTAGGCATGGGAATCCTTTTGGCAGGTACTTTGGTCTTCATACCAGGCTTGGTGGCAGCAGCTGTGCCATACTCCTTCTTGAGCACCTTTTTCTTGGAAATGGCCTCATCCTCAATAGCCACATAGTCTTCATCCTCAGATTCTGAGGTTCTCTTCTTTCATGTCCTGGTGGCAGCTTTGGGTAAGTTGCTTGGAGTGCTCCTCCTACCCCGATCAGAGCTGCTAGATGGACTAGTGCCCTCACTCATTTGAATCTGCTCCTCTGACTTGTTCTGGCTATCATTTTGATCAGACATATTGCAAACACTGACTGCAGACCCTGTGAATAGATATAGATGAGATAGAGTGGATGAGCATCACAAAATACATAGATTTTTGCAAAAGAATGAGTCAAAAACTTAGTTTTAGTTTTCCACAGAAAGCATTTCGGATCAACCGATTTGTAAACTCGGTGATACCGAAGCAGCTGTTGGAACCTAAACAAGTGAACTCGGTCAGACCGAGTCACAGTTCGGTGGCATCGAGACTGCTAGGGTTTCACAAAGTCCTGAACTCGGTCACACCGATTTGCAATTCTCGGTTAGACCGAGAACCACATGTGCAATGACCTTAGCCGAATCGGTGGAACCGAGTTCTACAACCCGGTGGGTCCGAGATGGTTTCGGCGGAAACCTAACCCTAAATTTCCAATTCATCTCTAATCTATGGAGGGTTTTGACTGGATAGAATAGTTTCAATCGTGGCAAGATTTATGTTGAACACAATGTGTTAGGAATCGGACGGGGATAGCACAGTGATCGAGTCCATACCCTACTTCGGCGATGAACTCGCTATGGCGGCAACAGTGGGGATGATTTTCGTTGACGGCGGCGGAGACCAGCGATAGGAGGTGGTTGGCGACGAGGAGGATGATCCGGAGACCCTGGAGGCAGAGCGGGCTATGCACGGGTGAAAGATTTTGGAGAAAGTTTCCAATTTTTTTCCCGTGGGTATATATAGCCCGACCCTGTCGGTGTGACCGAGTGGAACAACTCGGTGGCACCGAGATGCATAACTGCAAGCAGTTACAGCAACTCGGTGTGACCGAAAAGTTCAAATCGGTTGCACCGAGATTGAAAACCTAGATCGACTCAGTGATCTCGGTATGACCGAAATGGAAGAATCATCAGACCGAAATGCACAAAGAAGTTTTGGAAGTTTAAGTCTATGAAGAACCGGGGACTCCGAGTGCTCCTCACACAGAGTGGTTTGAATCTGACTTGATCAAATTTTGTGATGCAGCATGAATAGAGTTTGAGACGAGAAGAGCATAGATAGCTAGAAAAGGTTCTTTGGCATTCCTGTCCATCCACTTGGCAAAAGAAAAAGAAACCAATCAATCAAAACAACAAGTGGATGTCCTCGAATGAGTAAAATATGCAACCAACATGCTCACACAATAAAATGGCAAATGAATTATGTGGCAAAGCATGCACAACCAATTCTAGCATCTATCAAGCAATTGGTGATACCTAGGACATATATATATGAGTATATTGACTTAGGAGTCAAATGAGAACATTTGATCATAGGTCATACTCATCGTTTAAGCTCAAGTGGGGTTACCACTTTTACATAATGCATTGACGTGTTCACATCGTTAGAGTTGCTTTAGCTCAATTCTTAGAGTAAAGCTCCCCCTAGATGTGAGATCCCCCCTTAGAGGGATGAACTAACCTTGGGTTTTGTCGATGATGACTTCATGTAGGTGTTGAAGATGTGGATGCTCAATGTTGATGAAGATCATTTGGAGCAATCCTTTTGGAGTGAGCTGCACTTTCAATACCTATACGGGTTAGTCCCACAAGGAACAAACAAGGATATCCATAGACATAGAGTGATGCACACGTAAGATGATGTCTATGAAAGCATTAGGTTACCTTGTCCCTTGTCTTACCAACAAGAGGGTTTGTGACTCCTTGAACTAGTGCAAGATGTGAAAGTTGATTGCACTTGTAGTTGCCAAAATGATATGAGTGAAATATGTTGGCGAAGTCACCCTCAAGAACTCTCTAGTTCTTCTTGTTCGAGATCCACATCATCTTGATGGGAATCCTTGGAGTTGTAGTCGTACTTGATGAAGTAGAGCTTGACGTAGTCTTGGGAACCCACTTGACCAAGGCCTTTGGAGCTTCTTCAATTGCATCAATCTCCTCTTGAAGCTTATCCTTGCCTTTTTGCTTGTGGTCTTGTGGTGGAAGATCATCTTGAGCTTGTGTCCCCTTGAAGGAAGTAGGATCATACTTCTCTTGTTGAGGAACAAACTTCATCTTGGGGTATTGATCTTCTTCCCACTCAACTCCATTGGCATTGAACTTTCGCTCAAAACCAACACCTTGGTTCTTCCGGTGCCTTCCTTGCTTATGCATAATTTCCTCAAATTGCTTACTCCCGGCAAGGCTCTTGTAAACACCTTTCTCTATAATTCCCTTCAATAAGCTATTTTCTTGCTCAAGTGTAACTTGGCTAAGAGAATCATTAGTGGAATCAAGATAACTACTAGAAGCAACACCATTGGGTTTAGCATGATTATTGTTACTACTAGAGGAAGAATCCTTCTTGTTCTTGTTACTAGACTTGACTTGAGGCATGTACGTAGATAAGAGTAAACGCTTGGCAATGTAAGAAGAACTTTTCTTACGGAGATCATCATTTATTGCCTTTAAGAACTCATGCTCTTGCTCAAGGTTGAGCTTTTCAAAGCGTAACTTCTCATGAGTCCTTAAATGTTCTCGATGATTTTCTAAGATAGTTTCACGAGCTAACTTAAGAGTGTTTAGTTCTTTAGTTAGAAGCTCAATCTTCTCCTTATCATTGTCATTCGTTTTATCTTGATTAGCATGATTAATTGACGTTTCATCATAGTATTCATCACTAGAGATGTGAACAAGTAAATCATCATCACTTAACAAGTCATCTTCATCACTATTGAAATCAACATACTCGGGATGTGTTACCTTTGGACCTTTGGCCATGAAGCATCTTCCAATTCCTTCATTTGGTGAATCAAATATGTCATAGGAGTTGGTTGACACAAGTGCTAGACCGGCAACACCTTCATCTTGAGTACATTCAGAGTCGGAGTGATAGCTTCTCTCGAAGTAATTGTCGGAGTCGGAGCCGGATACCCATTCACCAACATGAGCTTGATGTCTTCGTTTTGTGTAGCTCCTTGATGATTTGTCCTTCCTTTTCAAATCCTTGCTTCTCCGTGAGGGCCTTCGTTCATAGCGATCATCTCTACTCCTCCTCTCTCTTGGTGGTGATTCTTATCTTCTTTTGTAGGGTGCCGTACACTCATTGGAATAGTGTCCGGGTCTCCCACAATTGTAGCAATTGTGCTCTCGACTAGAAGATCTTTTGTCATTGTAGGACCTTGACTTGGAGCTTCTCTCTTTGCTTCTATTCTTGTAGAACTTGTTGAAGTTCTTCACCATTAAGCTCAATTCTTCATTGAAGGTTTGTTTCTCACTTGATGATGTGGGGGCTTCACATGAGGCTTTGTAAGCACCACTTGTCTTGTTGTGAAGTTCCTCCTTATCCTTGAGTGACATCTCATGAGCAACAATTCTTCCAATGACTTCCGTTGGCTTGAGATCTTTGTAATTGGGCATCATTTGGATCAATGTGCACACGGTATCATATTTTCCATCCAAAGCTCTTAGGATCTTCTTGATGATGAATTTGTCGGTCATCTCTTCACTTCCTAGGCCGGCAATCTCATTTGTGATAAGAGCAAGCCTAGAGTACATTTCAGCGACACCTTCACCATCCTTCATTTTGAACTTGTCAAGTTGACTTTGAAGCACGTCCAACTTGGATTCCTTGACGGAATCGGTACCTTCATGCATATCAATGAAAGTATCCCAAATTTCCTTTGCATTCTCAAGACGGCTGATTTTGTTGAATTCTTCGGGGCACAATCCGTTGAAGAGGATATCACAAGGTTGAGCGTTGTATTGCAGCATCTTCAACTCTTCCGCGCTAGCTTCACGGTTTGGTTCTCTCCCATCAAAGAATTCTCCTTGCAAGCCAATACACACAATAGCCCAAACGGCGGGGTTATGTCCAGGAATATGCATTTTCATCTTATGCTTCCAACTAGCAAAATTAGTACCATCAAAGTAAGGACCTCTACGGTGATAATTTCCCTCGCTAGACGCCATACCCTCCTAGGTTGTGAAGCCAAGGCTATGACCACCAAAAGCTATGGAAATCAAAGTAAATGGAGACCAAAGCTCTGATACCACTTGTAAGATCGAAAGTATGTCTAGAGGGGGGGGGGTGATTAGACTACTTGACCAAATAAAAACTTATCCTTTTCCCAATTTTAGTCTTTGGCAGATTTTAGCTATCTTAGCACAAGTCAAGCAATCTTAGCACAATTCAAGCAAGCATGCAAAGAGTATATGAGCAGCGGAGAGTAAAGCATGCAACTTGCAAGAAATGTAAAGGGAAGGGTTTGGAGAATTCAAATGCAATTGGAGACACGGATGTTTTTGTCGTGGTTCCGATAGGTGGTGCTACCATACATCCACGTTGATGGAGACTTCAACCCATGAAGGGTAACGGCTGCGCGAGTCCACGGAGGGCTCCACCCACGAAGGGTCCACGAAGAAGCAACCTTGTCTATCCCACCATGGCAGTCGCCCACGAAGGACTTGCCTCACTAGCGGTAGATCTTCACGAAGTAGGCGATATCCTTGCCCTTACAAACTCCTTGGTTCAACTCCACAATCTTGTCGGAGGCTCCCAAGTGACACCTAGCCAATCTAGGAGACACCACTCTCCAAGAAGTAACAAACGGTGTGTTGATGATGAACTCCTTGCTCTTGTGCTTCAAATGATAGTCTCCCCAACACTCAACTCTCTCTCACAGGATTTGGATTTGGCGGAAAGAAGATTTGAGTGGAAAGCAACTTGGGGAAGGCTAGAGATCAATATTCATATGGTAGGAATCGAATATCTTGGCCTCAACACAAGGGTAGGTGGTTCTCTCTCAGAAAATGTGTATTTGAAGTGTACATTCATTCTGATGGCTCTCTCCACGAATGAAGAGTGGGTGGAGGGGTATATATAGCCTCCACACAAAAACTAACCATTACACACAATTTACCAATCCCGGTGACACCGAATTGTGAAACTCGGTCGGACCGATTCAGCAAATCTAGTGACCATTAGGATTTTCGGTGGGACCAACATGCAACTCGGTAGGACCGATATGGTTAGGGTTAGGGCATAATGTAATCTCGGTGAGACCGATTACACAAACTCGGTGGGAACGACTTTGGTAATAAGCTAACCAGAGAGTTGGTCAGGTAAACTCGTTGGGACCGGTTCGCTCATTTTGGTGGGACCGAAATGTTACGAAAGGGAAACAGAGAGTTTACACTGCAATCTCGGTGGGACCGATCGCTCATCTCGGTGGGACCGATCGCTCATCTCGGTGGGACCGAAACATTAAGAAGGGAAACAGAGAGATTACAATCCCATCTCGGTGAGACCGAGATCCCTATTGGTGAGATCGATTTGCCTAGGGTTTGTGGCAGTGGCTATGACATCTGAACTCGGTGTCGCCGGATAGAAAGAACCGGTAGGGCCGAGTTGGACTTTGGGTTTAGGTCATATGTGGATGTGAGAAAGTAGTTGAGGGCTTTGGAGCATATCACTAAGCACTATGGAGCAAGAAACTCATTAAGCAACACCTCATCCCTCCTTGATAGTATTGGCTTTTCCTATAGACTCAATGTGATCTTGGATCACTAAAATATAAAATGTAGAGTCTTGAGCTTTTGAGCTTGAGCCAATCCTTTTATCCTTAGTATTTTGAGGGGCCCACTTTCCTCATCCATGCTATGCCATCCATTGAGCTTTTCCTGCAATAACATCTTGGAATAATGTTAGCTCAATGAGCTATATGTTGTTAGGAATTACCAAAACCACCCAGGGATAGTTGCACTTTCACGAATACCACGTCCAGTTTAATTCTCCCAGAGCATCATGCTTATCGACCGGGGATAATGCCTCGAAAGGTGGTATTGCTTTCCTCGATGCATGATCTATCCATCTGCATTTTATTGAGCGTGTCTTCATAAATGAGGTTAAGCCAACTGCCGCCGTTCAGGAGCACTTTAGTAAGCCGAGAACCATCCACAATGGGGTTTAGTACTAGGGCAGCGGGTGCTCGGACTGACTGAGCCTTTGGTTCGTCTTCGACTGTAAAGGTTATTGCCGTGTCATTCCATGGACTCAGTGCGGTAACTTGGTGGACTTCGGCGAGGTTGAAGAGTGCCCTTTTGCACTGATTATTCAAAGAAAAGGTCTCGAAGACCGTGAGGACGTTAAAGTCATCCTTCTCCATAGAATATTTCTCTGGAGTGGTGGTGAGGATGGACTCTCCACTTTTTGCTACTTGTGGGAGTACCCAACATGCTCGAAGGCTATGGGTTGGGTGTGTGCGCGGAGTGGCGTGTATTGGACAGGGCTTGTCAAGGAGTTCATCAAGAACGGAACTATGCCCGTGAAGGGTTTATTTTTCCTGCCCATCAACTCGTGGTCGGGTGACCCGCCAGGATGTATCCGTTTAGTCCGGAGGACATGAAGTCACGTCCGAAGGAAGAGTACCCGGCTCAGGGGGTTCGGAGACCTGAACATACTTGGTCTTCAATATAGGGAGGGAAGTGTCTTTGGCCGGTTCCTCAATGTATGACTATTTATGGCCAGGACTCCCTCACCCGCTGCCACGGGAGGGTAGGACAAAAGATGTCATGCAAGTTCTTTCCGTAAGCACGTATGACTATTTACGGAATACATGACTACATTATATTTATGAACTAGAGCTAGTTGTTTTATTTCCCTAGGTTATGACTGTTATATGATGAATATCATCCAATGAATTCACCGATCCAATGCCTACGAGTTTCCCACATATTGTTCTTTCTAAGTTACTATTGCTATTGCTACTGTCACAACTGCTACAAAATCATTGCTATCGCTGTTACCGTTACTGTTACTTTTACCACTGCTATCAAAACTATCATATTACTGTGCTACTAATCATATTGCTGTAGATAATTAATCCCTAGGTGTGGTTGAATTGACAACTCAACTGATAATACTTGCAAATATACTTTGGATCCCTTTGTGTCGAATCTATAAATTTGGGTTGAATACTCTACCCTCAAAAACTGTTGCAATCCCCTATACTTGTGGGTTATCAAGACCTTTTTCTAGCGCCGTTGCCAGAGAGCATAGCAATATTTGTTGAGTCACTTGGGATTATTATCTATTTATCACTATGGAGAATCCGAAGGATACAAAAACCAAGATCGTTCCCTCTAGGACGAGGGGAGGTAAGGAACTTCCATCACACTCTGCACTTGATCCACCTTCTGTTTTGAGTAGACTTGCAACACTACCACATGCTACTAATCTTGATATGTCACAAGTTATTGATGATTCTACTTCTATGAATGCTACTCATGATGATGCTAGTACCTTGCTTGATGATGGTGTGGCACTAGGTGATTTTCTAGAGCTAAAGATATGGAAATTACTGAAACTGATGAAGTACTTGAAACAGAAAATCTTAAAACACCTGTTAGACCTAGCTCTCCTAGATATGAATTGCCTAAGATACCTGAAGGTTATGTTATGGATGAGGAGACAATTAGATATTTTCTTACTTGCAATGATAGAGATGATCTAAAGAAATTATTATGCAAACTGAAAGAAAAATCTTTGAGTGCTAGAATGAAATGTAATCCTAAGTTTGCTACTTCACCTATCTTTGTTGATGATAAGGATGGTGAATTCTCTGTTGACCCAGAGTTAATTACTTTGGTTAAATTTGGTCCTTTCCATGGCTATGAAACTAAAACCATTGTGGCACACCTTACCAAATTAAATGATATAGCCTTCCATTTTGCTCATGAGGATTGATGCGGAGCATCCCACAATCATCCCCATGGACGCATCTACATCTCCTACGACTCCACTTGGACCAATGACAAGAGCTCGAGCAAAGGCTATCGAAGATAAGATGAACTCGCTCCTTTTTGAACTACCACTTTCGACACATGATACATGGCTACTACCTCAAACGGAAACACTATGTGTGCTCAGGTACTTGGAGGAAAGCCACTGAACATCTACATCAAATGCACAAGACGGCAAGGACACCAAGCGCGAAGGACAAGAAGAAGAGCTGCCACGAAAGCTACAGGCACCAGAAGACCGGCCCAGCCCGGACGTCCGACCCCTGAAGGTCACGCCAGCCCAGGGTACTCAGGCCTACGGAAGCTACAGTGGCCGGACGTCCGACCAGGACCGGACATCCGACAACTCCCAGGCTCCAGATGACCGAACCCCTCCAGACGACCGACGCTACGCCAACAGAACCTAATCTACGGAAATCCGAAGATCTACGGACGTCCGGACCTCCGCGAGCCTCCGGAAGACAGCGTCTTACGGACGTCCGATCCCTAGCTGTGTCCAGTTACGGGCTGAGGCCCATGTACCCCTTCACTTCGCCCCCCATTTGTATTAATACTATAAATAGACCACCTCCTCCTCCTAGTTAGGGTTATCATTGGTTTAGCTCATATGTGAGATAGAGCTTTGCTTACGGATCTACTCCATGAGAGAGACCGCGGCCCCTCTACGGAGAAGATCCCCTTGGATTCAAGACCCCCTCTTGGGTGGCCCCATCAAGACCTCCTCACGGAGAAGAACCGATTACCTCTTGTATCGTCCCTTGTTGACTTTGGATCGTGTATCTCCCCTTGTGTTTCAAGAATCTAGCACATGTGTAATCGAATCTTGTTGGTTTGAGTGATTCTCTCGTGTTTTCCTCGTGTTTCCCCTCATGTTTTTCGTTGGGATCCGCTCCTTTCGTGAAAGATCGGCCGTATAGGGTGTTCCACCCTACATCATCTTGGTATCATGAGCCACGTTGATCACGATTTTGGAGCGTCCCCTCTTCATTTTATAGCTTGATTTTTTGTTGATTTTGTCCCAAATTCGAAAATCCCCCACAAAAATAGCCCCAATTTTTTTTGTGATTTGTTGGTGTGATAAAATTTTGCTGGATTTGATCACTGGATTTTCTTTGCCTTGAGTGGATCTAGCTTGGTTCCATCCACAAAATCACCCAGATTTGACCAATCTCGCCACTTCGACGACGAACCCTAGCAGTTCGTCCCGTGCCCGATTTTGCACAGGCACCAGACGTCCGACGACCGTAAAACCCCGGACATCCGTAATACCCTGACGAAACTAAATCCCCCCACCCCCGTAAATTTTCAGCCACCGCCCCACTCTTGCGTACACCTTCCTATACCTCCACCATTTCCGCATACCACCTCCATCGCTTTCTTCGCTACCCAACACCGATGATTTTGACATGTTTTGGTCTTGGAGAATTTGAGTTGTGGTAACCGTGTCCTTTTGTGTTTCGGCTATCTAGGTACGGTTCGACATTGACATCACCAGCGCTCATCTTCGCCACGGACTTGTCATCATCGGTAACCTCATCTTGGTATCGTGATATCATCATACATTCTTGCCATTGCATTGATAACCCCATAAACTTACTTTTTGCGTAGCTTACCCATTGAGACTAGCCTTTAAGGGATGCCATCACGATCTTCTTCTCTTCTTCATAGTTGTGCAAGCAGAAGATTTTGTCAACCTTCAATGCCCATGATATGTACTCTTCGGGGTTATTGCTTCCGGTGAACTTGGGCATGGTGAACTTTAGCTTGCCGAATCGTTGCTCTTCATTGTGTTGGGGTTGAGGATGATGATGCCAATGTCACTGAGGATTGGCAATCTCATGTTGCTCTTGGCGAGGAGGGTTGTCGACCTCTTGTTGCTCTTGTCTTGGAGGATTTCCATTTTCTTCATGCTCTTGGTGAACTTGAGGTTCTTGTCGAGCTTGAGGTGGCGCTTGTCGATCTTGACAAGGAACTTGACGATACACACGTGATTGATAAAGCCTTTCTTGAACTTCGTCGCGAAGCGCTTCTTGGTGCTCATGAGCTTGGCGGCCTCGATTGGCTACGGCTCGACTTGAATCGCGGAGGGCATGTTGCACCTCAAGTGCTTGAGTTTCACGAAGTTGTTGTTCTTGGCGTTGTGCCTCCGCATATTGTGCATCTTGGTGTTGACACGCTTGCTCCTCTTGTTCTTGTTGGCGTTGACGTTGCCGTTCTTGTGCTTGCGTGAATGTAGCTTGGTTTTGACGATATCGATGCTCTTGAGAGTCGGTGTCGAGTAGAGGATTGCGGTTGGCTTGACAATCTTGATGCGCGGCACGACGAAGAGTGTTCGATGTGGAGGTACTTGAGCCGGAGATAGTGTCGTCGAAGTGTCGACTTGAGCAGCTCCTTCTTGAGTAGGACGAAGTGGTAGAAGAGCGGTTGACCAACAAGGCATGAATCTCGTCCATTCTTGCATCATTCTCGTGCTTGTATTTGTCGAGCTTGTTGTCTAAGTAGTCTCTTGTGTGTTGCTCGGAGAGTCGCAAGTCGGTGGCGAGGTTGTCAATGCGGTTGCTCATTGCTTGTTGCTCTTGATGCAAAGCTCGTTGTGCACCAAGGAGGTGGCTCTTTGTGACATAGGATGACATGTCGTCGTCTTGCTCCAAGAAGAGTGGGTTGGTATAAGTACTTGGCCTATCCATCATTCCAAACAAAATATGTGAGTGGGAGAAAGAGAAGAACTTATATCAAATGTACCTTGACCGATGTTGAAGATGGATCAATGACCACTCAATGTGTGACAAGGAAATAGCACAATTGGTACCAATTCTTGTCGGTTTCTCACACCTACACAAGTAAAAGCTTATGGTGGAGCTTGATTAGGATGGTGGCACAAAATTTGATGCAATTGTGAATGAGACTCAATAATGTTGGAAAAGATTCACAAATTTGCAAATGCAACAAGTAGACCAATAGCAAGATGTGGTACACGGAAACACACACGCAAATAGATAAGTGGGGTCGTGCAACCAAGGAATGAGCCAAAATGTGGAATCCACAAAAAATGCTCGTGTTGCACAACACTAGAGAGACGCTAGCACGATTGCACAATAGGCGGATACGAAACTTGTGCACAACCTACTAAGCAAAAATGCAACGACTTCTATCCCAAGTATGCTATATTGATGGTATTCCGATGATATGATCCAAGATGATCGAGTATGACAATCTTACTGTTGTATGATGTTATGGTTCTTGCTTATAAGCTCTTTGCTTATCTTTCCCTTTTGCTTAAAAGCTTGCTTGGCTCTTTGTGTGTGAGCTCTCTTCTCATGCAATGTTTCACAAACCAAGATAGCAATTGAGTGTATGCGATTACAACTTTGTGACACAAGAGATGATACCAAAATATGCACCACGATGATATGGTATGTATGCTATGGGAAGTATGTGTTGGGGAATGTAGTAATTTCAAAAAAATTCCTACGCACACGCAAGATCATGGTGATGCATAGCAACGAGAGGGGAGAGTGTGTCCATGTACCCTCGTAGACCGAAAGCAGAAGCGTTAGCACAACGCGGTTGATGTAGTCGTACGTCTTCACGATTCGACCGATCCGAGTACCGAACGTATGGCACCTCCGAGTTCAGCACACGTTCAGCTTGATGACGTCCCGCGAACTCCGATCCAGCAGAGCTTCACGGGAGAGTTCCGTCAGCACGACGGCGTGATGACGGTGATGATGTTGCTACCGACGCAGGGCTTCGCCTAAGCACCGCTACGATATGACCGAGGTGGAATATGGTGGAGGGGGGCACCGCACACGGCTGGGAAAAATCAACAGATCAACTTGTGTGTTCTAGGGTGCCCCCTGCCCCCGTATATAAAGGAGCAAGGGGGGAGGCCGGCCGGCCCTTGCAGGGCGCGCCAGGAGGAGGAGTCCTCCTCCGAGTAGGAGGAGGAAAGGAAGGAGGAGAGGGAGAAGGAAGGAGAGGGAGGAAAAGGAGGAAAGGGGGGCCGGCCCCCTAGTCCAATTCGGTTTGGGCTAGGGGGGCCGCGCGTCGTGCCTCCTCTCTTCCACCACTTGGCCCATGAGGCCCATTACTTCTTCCTCGTATTCCCGTAACTCCTCGGTACCCCGAAAAATACCCGAATCACTCGGAACACTTCCGGTGTCCGTATATAGTCATCCGATATATCAATCTTTACGTCTCGACCACTTCGAGACTCCTCGTCATGTCCGTGATCATATCCGAGACTCTGAACTACCTTTAGTACATCAAAACACAAAAAACTCATAATACTGATCGTCACCAAATTTTAAGCGTGCGGACCCTACGGGTTCGAGAACTATGTAGACATGACCGAGACACGTCTCCAGTCAATAACCAATAGTGGAACCTGGATGCTCATATTGGCTCCTACATATGCTACGAAGATCTTTATCGGTCAAACCGCATAACAACATACGTTGTTCCCTTTGTCATCGGTATGTTACTTGCCCAAGATTCGATCGTCGGTATCTCAATACCTAGTTCAATCTCGTTACCGACAAGTCTCTTTACTCATTCCGTAATACATCATCTCACAACTAACTCATTAGTTACAATGCTTGCAAGGTTTATAGTGATGTGCATTACCGAGAGGGCCCAGAGATACCTCTTCGACAATCAGAGTGACAAATCCTAATCTTGAAATAAGCCAACTCAACAAGTACCTTCGGAGACACCTGTAGAGCACCTTTATAATCACCCAGTTACGTTGTGACGTTTGGTAGCACACAAAGTGTTCCTCCGGTAAACGGGAGTTGCATAATCTCATAGTCATACGAACATGTATAAGTCATGAAGAAAGCAATAGCAACATACTAAACGATCAAGTGCTAAGCTAACGGAATGGGTCAAGTCAATCACATCATTCTCTAATGATGTGATCCCGTTAATCAAATGACAACTCATGTCTATGGCTAGGAAACTTAACCATCTTTGATCAACGAGCTAGTCAAGTAGAGGCATACTAGTGACACTCTATTTTTCTATGTATTCACACATGTACTAAGTTTCCGGTTAATACAATTCTAGCATGAATAATAAACATTTATCATGAAATAAGGAAATAAATAATAACTTTATTATTGCCTCTAGGGCATATTTCCTTCAGTATAATCACGAATGTGCACAAGTCACGTTGCCGACAATACTCAAAGGCTAGTCTTGATGGGTAAGCTACACAGAAAGTAAGGCTAAGGGGTTATCAATGCAATGGCAAGAATGTATGATGATATCACGATACCGAGATGAGGTTACCGATGATGACGAGTCCGTGGCGAAGATGAGCGGCGGTGATGTCGATGTCGAACCGTACCTAGATAGCCGAAACACAAAAGGACATGGTTACCACAACTCAAATTCTCCAAGACCAAAACATTTCAAAATCGTCGGAGTTGGGTAGCGGAAAAAGCGATGGAGGTGGTATGCAGAAATGGTGGAGGTACAGTAAGGTGTATGCGGGAGTGGGGCAGTGGCTGAAAATTTTCGGGGGGGGGGGGGATTCTGTTTCGTCAGGGTATTACAGACGTCCGGGGTTTTACGGTCGTCCGGTCATCGGACGTCTGGAGGCTGTCGGACGTCCGATGCTTGTGCGAAATCGGGCACGGGATGAACTGCTAGGGTTCATCGTGGAAGTGGCGAGATTGGTCAAATCCGGGCGATTTTGTGGATGGAAATTATTGAGATGAAGGGGGAAAGCTAGATCCACTCAAGGCAAAGCCAATCCATGGGTCAAATCCAACAAAATTTCATCACACCAATAAATCACAAAAAATTGGGGCTATTTTTGTGGGGGATTTTCGAATTTGGGACAAAATCAACAAAAAATCAAGCTAGAAAACAAAGAGGGGAGGCTCCGAAATCATGATCAACGCGGCTCATGATACCAAGATGATGTAGGGTGGAACCCTATACGGCCGATCTTTCATCAAAGGAGCGGATCCCAAATGAAGAACACGAAGTACACGAGGGGAAACATGAGGAAAACACGAGAGAATCACTCAAACCAACAAGATTCGATTACACATATGCTAGATTCTCGAAACACAAGGGGAGATACACGATCCAAAGCCAACAAGGGACGATACAAGAGGTGACCGGTTCTTCTCCCTTTGTGTCGAATCTATAAATTTTGGTTGAATACTCTACCCTCGAAAACTTTTGCGATCCCCTATACTTGTGGGTTATCAAGACCTTTTTCTAGCGCCGTAGCCGGGCAGCATAGCTATATTTCTTGAGTCACTTGGGATTATTATCTATTTATCACTATGAAGAATCCAAAGGATACAAAAACCAAGATCGTTCCCTCTAGGACGAGGGGAGGTAAGGAACTTCCATCACACTCTGCACTTGATTCACTTTCTGTTTTGAGTAGACTTGCAACACTACCACATGCTACTAATCTTGATATGTCGCAAGTTATTGATGATGCTACTTCTATGAATGGTACTCATGATGATGCTAGTACCTTGCTTGATGATGGTGTGCCACTAGGTGATTTTCTTGATGAACAAATTGCTGGAGCTAAATATATGGAAATTATTGAAACTGATGAAGTACTTGAAACATAAAATCTTAAAACACCTGCTAGACCTAGCTCTCCTAGATATGAATTGCCTAAGATACCCGAAGGTTGTGTTATGGATGAGGAGACAACTAGATATTTTCTTGCTTGCAATGATAGAGATGATCTAAAGAAATTATTATGCAAACTGAAAGGAAAAATCTTTGAATGCTAGAATGAAATGTAATCCTAAGTTTGCTAATTCACCTATCTTTGTTGATGATAAGGATTGTGAATTCTCTGTCGACCCAGAGTTAATTACTTTGGTTAAATCTGATCCTTTCCATGGCTATGAAACTGAAACCGTTGTGGCACACCTTACCAAATTAAATGTTATAGCCTTCTGTTTTGCTCATGAGGATTGATGCAGAGCATCCCACAATCATCTCCATGGACACATCTACATCTCCTACGACTCCACTTGGACCAATGACAAGAGCTCGAGCAAAGGCTATCGAAGATAAGGTGAACTCGCTCCTTTCCAAACTACCACTTTCGACACATGAGACATGGCTACTACCTCAAACGGAAACACTATGTGTGCTCAGGTACTTGGAGGAATGTCACGGAACATCTACATCCAATGGAAAAGACAGCGAGGACACCAAGCGCGAAGGACAAGAAGAAGAGCTACCACGGAAGCTACAGGCACCAGACGACTGGCCCAGCCCGGACGTCCGACCCCTGAAGGTCACGCCAGCCCAGGGAACTCAGGCCTACGAAAGCTACAGCGGCCGGACGTCCGACCAGGACCGGGCGTCCGACAACTCCCAGGCTCCGGACGATCGAACCCCTCTGGACGACCGACGCTACGCCAACAAAACCTAATCTATGGGAATCCGAAGATCTACAGACGTCCGGACCTCCGCGAGCCTCCGGACGACCGGTGCCTTACGGGTGTCCGATCCATGGCTGTGTCGAGTTACAGGCTGACGCTCATGTACCCCTTCACTTCGCCCCCCATTTGCACTAATACTACTATAAATAGACCACCTCCTCCTCCTAGGTAGGGTTAGCATAGGTTTAGCTCATATGTGAGATAGAGATTTGCTCATCCATTACGGATCTACTCCACGAGAGAGACTACATCCCCTCTACGGAGATCCCCTTGGATTCAAGACCCCCTCTTGGGTGGCCCCATCAAGACCTCCTCACGGAGAAGAACCGGTTACCTCTTGTATCATCCCCTGTTGACTTTGGATCATGTATCTCCCCTTGTGTTTCAAGAATCTAGCACATGTGTAATCGAATCTTGTTGGTTTGAGTGATTCTCTCGTGTTTCCCCTCGTGTTCTTCGTGTCCTTTATTGGGATCCGCTCCTTTCGTGAAAGATCGGCCGTATAGGGTTCCGCCCTACATCAAGGATAAAATTCACCACTATTATATTCTAAAAAAAAATTCCATTCTCATTAAAGGGTGATGCTAAGATATGGTACAATACTCTTGTTCCTGGTTGTGTGCGTAGTCCCCAGGATATGATTTACTACTTCTCTGAAAAATATTTTCCTGCTCATAAGAAACAAGCTGCCTTATAGGAAATATTTAACTTTGTGCGAATTGAAGAAGGGAGTCTCCCACAAGTTTGGGGGAGGCTTCTCCAATTGCTAAATGCTTTTTTTGATCATCCACTTAAGAAATATGAAATACTTGATATCTTCTATAATGGACTAACCGATGCCTCTAGGGACTTCCTAGATAGTTGTGTTGGTTCTGTTTTCAGGGAACGAACTATTGAACAAGCTGAGGAATTATTGAATAACATATTGAAAAACTATGATGATTGGATTCTTCCTGAACCACCGCCTAATCCCACTCCGAAGAAGAGGGGTATCTTATATCTCAGTGCTGAAGATATGCAAGAGGCAAAGAAAAGTAAGCAAAAGGGTATTGATAACCCACAAGTATAGGGGATCGCAACAGTTTTTGATAAGTAAGAGTGTCGAACCCAACGAGGAGCTAAAGGTAGAACAAATATTCCCTCAAGTTCTATCGACCACCGATACAACTCTATGCACGCTTGACGTTTGCTTTATCGGAAACAAGTATGAAACCAGAAGTAATTTATAGGTGTTGTTGGATAGATTTGCAAGAAAGTAAAGAGCATGAAAATAAAACTAGGGGCTGCTAAGATAAAAACACAACTAAAGTAAATATGGCGAGTGTGGAAAAATGGTGGTAGGAGTTGCGAAATTGTCTCTAAGCAATTGACTACTTTACTAGACTGATAGCAAGTTTTATGTGGGAGAGGCCACTGCTAGCATGTCATCCCTTACTTGGAATTCTATGCACTTATGATTGGAACTATTAGCAAGCATCCACAACTACTAATGTTCATTAAGGTAAAACCCAACCATAGCACTAAGATATATTGGTCCCCCTTCAATCCCGTATGCATCAATTTCTATGCTAGGTTGAAGCTTCTGTCACTCTTGCCCTCCAATACATAGTCCTACCAACATACAACTAACCCTAAGGTGTGATCCACATGCGCGCTCATATGATGGGCACCAAAGGATAGCAACATAACCACAAACAAATTAAATCAATCATAGCAATTCATCAACCACCGATAGGACAAAGAAAATCTACTCAGACATCATAGGATGGCAACACATCATTGGATAATAATATGAAGCATAAAAGACCATGTTCAAGTAGAGGGTACAGCGGGTTGCAGGAGAGTGGACCGCTGTAGATAGAGGGGGGAAGGTGATGGAGATGTTGGTGTAGATCGCGGTGATGATGATGATGGCCACGGCAGCGTTCCGGCCACCGGAAGAGAAGGGGAGAGGGGGCCCCTTCGTCTTCTTATTCCTTGACCCCCTCCCTAGATGGGAGAAGGGTTTCCCCTCTGGTCCTTGGCCTCCATGGTGTGGGAGGGGCGAGAGCCCCTCCGAGATTGGATCTGTCTCTCTATCTCTCTCTGTTTCTGCGTTCTGTTCTGCTGCCCTTTCACCGTTTCATGTATATATGGAGATCCGTAACTCCGATTGGACTGAAACCTTCGCCGTGATTTTTTTACCAAAAAATAGCTTTCTTGAGGCCGAAGAAGGGCATCAACCGCCTTACGAGTGGCCCACGAGGGTGGGGGAGCACCCTCCTGGGGAGTGCGTGGGCCCCTGCCTCGTGGCCACCTCGGACACCGTTTCGCGTTGATCTTTCTCCCAGATTTTCCAAATATTCCAAAAATAAGCTCCGTCTGTTTTTTTCCCGTTTGGACTCCATTTGATATGGATATTGTGCGAAACCAAAAACATGCAACAGATGAGGCGGCGGCATTGGCCTTCGGATCAATATGTTAGTCCCAAAAATAGTATAAAAAGTTGCCAAAAAGTATATGAAAGTTGAATAATATTGGCAAAGAACAATCAAAAATTATAGATACACGGAGACGTATCAACATCCCCAAGCTTAATTCCTACTCATCCTCAAGTAGGTAAATGATAAAAAAGATAATTTTTGATGTGGAATGCTACCTAGCATAATCTTGATCATATGTCTAATCATGGCATGAATATTAAGACACGAGTGATTCAAAGCAATAGTCTATCCTTTGACATAAAAACAATAATACTTCAAGTACACCAACCAAGCAATTATGTCTTATTGAAATAACATAGCCAAAGAAAGCTCACCCCTACAAAATCATATAGTCTGGCTATGCTCCATCTTCAGCACACAAAATATTCACATCATGCACAACCCCGATGACAAGCCAAGCAATTGTTTCATACTTTTGACGTTTCTCAAACCTTTTCAACTTTCACGCAATACATGAGCGTGATCTATGGACATAGCACTATAGGTGGAATAGAATATGATGATGGGGGTTATGTGGAGAACACAAAGAAGGAGAAAGTCTCACATCGACGCGGCTAATCAACGGGCTATGGAGATGCCCATCAATTGATGTCAATGTGAGGAGTAGGGATTGCCATGCAACGGATGCACTAGAGCTATAAGTATATGAAAGCTCAAACTGAAACTAAGTGGGTGTGCATCCAACTTGCTTGCTCATGAAGACCTAGGGCATTTGAGGAAGCCCATCGTTGGAATATACAAGCCAAGTTCTATAATGAAAATTCCCACTAGTATATGAGAGTGATAACTCAAGAGACTCTCTATATGAAGAACATGGTGCTACTTTGAAGCACAAGTGTGGTAAAAGGATAGTAACATTCCCCCTTCTCTCTTTTTCTCTCATTTTTTTGTTTTCTTTTTGTTTTCTCTTTTTTTGGGCCTTCTCTTTTTTTGGCCTTTCTCTCTTTTTTTATTTTTTCGTCTGGAGTCTCATCCCGACTTGTGGGGGAATCATAGTCTCCATCATCCTTTCCTCACCGGGGCAATGCTCTAATAATGATGATCATCACACTTTTATTTACTTACAACTCAATATTACAACTCGTCATCGACGGCGTTCGGGCACGGGGTACCTGAGACTTGCACTTGCTGCAGCCCGGGCGTGGCTCAAGGGTGGCCCAAGACGCCCATCTTCATCGGCACAAGCTCAAGACCCTCGCGAGGCCAAGCCCAGCAGGCGGACGATAGAAGCCTCCTCGAGCACGACCTCGTCGGGCTGGCTCGCGAGGCGGAGAGATCAAGCGGGGTACCTCACGAGGTGCCCATGACGCAAGCCATGACGACCAAGGGCGCCAGGCGCGCGCCAGCCCACGCAGTTTCCTCATTTCCTCTTTGGGGCAAAGGGGGCAAGCGCAGGCAAGAGTATCAAGCAAAGGCATCCGTTTCGGTGCAACAAGACCAAGACCGTCGCCAACGGCAGGAGGGAAGTCATCGTGGAGCCCAAGCCGGGGTCACCACCAGAGCCTTTGACAGGCAAGGACCAACTTTAGTCAGGATAAGTGTACTAGATGCTCCCCTTCAAAATGGCCAATTGTTGGCGCCCTTCCCGCTCAATATTTGGGAGAGGCCCAGGGCCTTTGCCTATAAATAGGACTAGCCACCCACAGGGTAGAGGCATCTGAGAGGCATCTGAGACAGATCTAGACATCTCGCCTCATCTTAGCTTGATCCAATCCGATCGAGAGTCTAGCCACAAGAACACCTCACCCTCGCGAGGCTGTTCTTCCTTGTATTGTTCATCATCAGCCCAAGAGGCAATCCACCACACCTCACACTGGAGTAGGGTGTTACACCACAATGGTGGACCAGTATAAACCTTGCGTCTCTTGTGTTGTTCCTTTGGTAGCTTAGACCCCAGCGAGGCGACGAGGTGCAGGTAGGTAGGAGGCGAGATCTCCGCGCGCACCCCAGATTTCGAACCTTGAGGGTCTGCCGGAACCTGAAATCCGACATTTGGCGCGCCATGTAGGGGTGCGCCGGAATCCGCCCTCTGCCGCTTCGCGCTCCGCCGCATCGTCATCATCATGTCCGGCGACCAGGCGGGCAACCCTGATCCCTGGGCGGCCTGGCCCGCCCACGCAGAGCCGCTCGCCCCGGGCGACCCCATGCCCAGGTAGCTCGCGGTCCGCAGGCGCTTTGCAGGTCATGGGCGACGCGACAGGCAACGACAGCTCTCACGTCGCGGCAGGCGCGGTCGGCGGCGAGGCCTCCAACCACGCCAGCAGCCACGGCGCCAGACACCCGGCGGGAGCGAGGCGAACTCAAGGGCAGCTCACGGTGGCCCGAGAGCTACTGCAATGCAAAGGCTCGGAGGGCGGCCACGACGTCTGCTAGGCGGGTGGCGAGCTCTGGGCTTTGCCGCCTCGAGGCTCACCCTTCGCACCCAATTCCCACCTCAGGTCCAGGTGGCCCACGCGAGGTTCCACGCGCCCGCGCAGCTCGAAAGGCGGACTCCACGGCCACCCCAACGTCAGCCAGGCCGTCAGCACCAGGCCAGCAGCGGCGCTGCCTCCGCCCCCGGCCGGCGAAGAAGGACTCGCCACGACCCACGGCCCTAGTGGGCCACCACGCTACCACCCCCAGGTGGGCGCCTCAAGCAGAACTGTGTGGCACACGGAGCACTACGGAGCAGCATTCGGGATGGCGGCCCCGGAAGAGTATGTGCCCCGCATGATGGATCAAGGGCACGCGCAGGAGGACGAACATGGCTCGCTCCTCGGCCCAAGCTGGGGGGACGAGGCACCAGAAGCTGAGCTCTTCCAGGAGCCCCGGGAAAGCCCCGTCGGCCACGCTGGAAGCAACGATTATCGGGTACCGCTAATTCCTCAGGAGCAGGCATACGCTAACCATGGATCGCAGGAGGTACAGGTCGTCACAGCGGACGACTGCCCCACTCCCGCAGTTTCCTACCCCTCAGGAGGAGGGCGCCGGGGGCTGCAGGGTTGGGGCCGAGATCTGGCATCACCACCGCGGTGTTCGGAGCAAGGCGTCCTCAGGAGGTAGGCCCTCTGCCGGGGAGGTGCCTCAGGGCCTGCCCCTAGAAGATGACCCGTGGTCGTCAGGGGAACCGCTGGCGACCGCTCTACCCCATCGGTGGCGTCCTTGGTTTCCGGTCGTCGTCGGTGGCACTAGAGTGTGTGTAACGCCCCCGATGCGGCTATATCTCCCACGTGTCGAGGCACGACTTAGAGGCATAACCGCATTGAAAGCAATGTCGCAAGTGAGGTAATCTTCACACAACCCATGTAATAATTAAGGAAAGAGATACATAGTTAGCTTACGATGCCACTTCACACAATACATAAATAAACATCCATCATTGAGTACACTCAAGGTCCGACTACGGAACCAAAATAAAAGAAGATACCCCAAATGCTACACAGATCCCGAATCATCCCAACTGGGCACCACTACGATCATCGGGAAAAGACACATAGTAACGACCACGTTCCTCGTCGAACTCCCACTTGAGCTCGGTTGAGTCACCTGACCGCATCGCCGGAACCTGCAACTGTTTTGGAAGTATCTGTGAGTCACGGGACTCAGCAATCTCACACCGAGATCAAGACTATTTAAGCTTATAGGAAGGACAGGGTAGTAAAGTGGAGCTGCAGCAAGCGACTAGCATATATGGTGGCTACATCGCAAAAGAGAGCGAGAAGAGGAGCAAAGCACGGTCGTGAAACTAGTAGCGATCAAGAAGTGATCCTGAACTACTTACGTCGAGACATAACTCCAACACCGTGTTCACTTCCGGACTCCGCGAGAAGAGACCATCACGGTTACACACGCGTTGATGTGTATTTTATTTGAGGTCAACTTCGGTTTTCTACAACCGACATTAACAAATTCCCATCTGCCTCATAACCGCGGGCACGGCTTTGAAAGATATTACCTGTAGGGTGTCCCAACTTAGCCCATTATAAGCTCTCACGGTCAACGAAGGATATTCCTTCTACGGGAAGACCCGATCAATCTCGAATCCCGGACTACAAGACATTTCGACAGCAATAAAACAAGACCAGCAAAGCCGCCCGATTGCCGACAAATCCCGATAGGAGCTGCACATATCTCGCTCTCGAGGCACATCCGGATGAGACATCCTACGAGTAAAACCAAGCCTCGAGTTTCCCGTGGTGGCCCCGCAGTCTACTCGTTTGGGCCAGCACTCGAAGGAGCACCGTCCGGGGTTAAAATAAAGATGACCCTCGGCTCGCGAAAACCGGGAAAAAGGCTTAGGTGGCAACTGGTAAAACCAAAGTTGGGCCATGCCGGACGAGTCTTATTCAAAGCGAATGTCAAGGGGTCCCATAAATCACCCAACCGTAAGGAACGCAAAAATCAAGGAACATAACACGGTATGACGGAAACTAGGGTGGCAAGAGTGGAACAAAACACCAGGCATAAGGCCGAGCCTTCCACCCTTTACCAAGTATATAGATGCTTTAATTATAACAGATATATATTGTGATATCCCCAACAAGTAAACATGTTCCAAAGAGGAACAACATCTCCATGTTCAACAAGGAACAAACTTCACTTCACTGCAACTAGCAACGCTATAAGAGGGCTGAGCAAAGCGGTAACATAGCCAATCAACGGTTTGCTAGGAAAGGATGGTTAGGGGCTGACATGGCAATATGGGTGGCATGATATAGCAAGTGGTAGGCATCGCAGCATAGGCATAGCAAAAGAGCGAGCAACTAGCATAGCAAAGATAGAAGTGATTTGAGGTATGGTCATCTTGCTCGCAATGTTCTCAGAGTTGTCGAAAGCTTGATCCTCGTGGCGTTCTCAACAGGTTCCTCGTTCACGTACTCGTCTCCGGCTCTACCCAAAGCAACAACACAAACAAAGGAACCACAATAAATCACGGTGCAATGCACAATCAACATGATGCAAAACATGACATGATATGCGGGATGTGATATGTAATGCGTATGTGCGCTCCGGAAGGTAAATGATGAACCTGGCATCAACTTGGCAAACCAAGTATGCCACTGGTAAGATGAGATGATATCGGTTGAAATCGATATAAAGATCACCGGAAACGGATGCACGGTTTGGAAATGACGAGCAAAACAAGAATGGCGCAAATCTGCCATTAACAGCATGATGCCACTTAGCAAGCAACAATTAATTAAGCTACTGCACCCAAACGTATCCACAAAGCACATGACAGTGATCTACACAAGATGCTCGACAAAAGATGAGCACTGAGCTACGGCTAGTTCACAACATAACAGGTTCAAACAAGCATGGCAAAAGTGCACAAAATATCAGGCTGGGCATGGCAAAAACAGCATCAGGTTGCAATGTTCAGAGCAACAAAACTACATGCTACAGGAACTTAAAATAGCAAAACATGGCATGGAATGAATCTACTCAAAGCATAGAATAAAAGTCCCTTACTGACCATAAGCCAAAAAGGATTAGAAAATATAGTAACACCCATGTCAATATTGAAAGTTTCGTTAACAGATTCAGCAACATGGCATGTCCAAAACTGATAAAAAGTAGGCATGTTTACAAGCTCAATGCACTCAATACAGAGCCTTATAATAAAATCTAAGCATACATACATCAAGAAGACATGGCATAGAAGACATACATGGCAAGAACAAGAACATAGCATATACGGATCAACCACAACAAGCTTGGCAAAATTGAATAACATGTATACAATCTGCCAGGAAACATTTGATAGCAAAAGTAGAGCTCGATTGACTCAAGCTAGGGCACTCCATAATTGCAAACAAGGGAATGGATGGATAGAGCAAGGCATGTATAACAAAACATCCTTACTGAAGTATCTCAAAATATGCATGGATCTCTTGGTAGCATCAAGTTCACATGGCATCAAAATATCAGCAAAACAGGGCTGAAATCAGCAACAACAAGAAACCTAGTTTGCATGCTTGTGCTAGTCGCCACATAGATCACAAAAATACATGGCATACACCACTGGAAAGATGGCATGGCATATTACAAAACACATGTAGGGCTCAAGTCCATAGGATGCACACATCAATCATGGCAAAAATGACAAAAGTGCAAGTTCTGTTAAGAAACAGAAACTAACATCACATAGCACTCTTCCAATAGCATTTAGGGCATCAAGATGAGCTCAAATGAAAATGATGCAATGAGATGAAATGATCTACTCTTCGAGACGAACATTTTGACATATTATACGCGCAAAACGGAGCTACGATGACGGAGTTACGATGCGACGAAAATGGCACAAAATATCACATATTCGGGGACTTAGTCATTTTCAGAAAAAAAAACAGGCGGGCGTAGAAAGCTATATGACGCACAGGGCGCGGGATAGTGTCGGCTCACCACTGGGCTTCGGCCCAGGTCGCGGGAAGGGGCCGGCTGGGCTGGGCCTCGGCTTGTGAGGCCCACAGCGGCGCGAGGGGGAGGCGCAGCCGTCGTCCTCCCTCGATCCCGCATGGGACCGGGAGACAGGGCGGCGGCAGCGGCGACGCTGGCGAGGGCACGGGCAGGGCGGGGAAGGTTGGGGCGCCGATCCGGCGGCGGCGCCGGATCTAGGCGCGGGAAGACGAGGCGGTGGGGCGCCCGGGTGCAGACGGGTCCATCACAGCGCTGTGAGAGGCGCTGGGCGCCCGGCGGGAGGAGCTCCGGCCTTGGCGGCGACCGGGCGGCGAAGAGGCGGCGAGGTCAAGACGGCGGCCGGTGGCGACGCCGCGAAAGGGCAGCGGGCGCGAAGGCGCTTGGCCAGCGCGGGCGGCGGCGACGGGCCTCAGGGTCCGCTGATGGGCTTAAGCGGGCCTCGGCGGCGGGCGCCCATGGTGGGCACGTGGCGGCGCGAGAGTGGCTGCTGGCGGCGGCGCTGGAGTGTCCGGCAGAAGCGGACATGTCCGGCAACGGAGGTAGGAGATCTAGGGTTTCATCTGCGGGATTCATCCGCGAATATCGGGGGGAGGGGCTTATTTATAGGTAGAGGGAGCTAGGAGAGACCAAATGAGGTGCGGTTTTCGGCCACGCGATCGTGATCGAACGACCGAGAGCATGGAGGGGAGTTAGGTGGGTTTTGGGCCACTTAGAAAGGGGGTGTTGGGCTGCAACAAAAGAGAGCTTTGCGGGAGTGCGGTTAACCGTTGGAGTACCAAACGAGCTCCAAATGACCCGAAACTTGACCGGTGGTCTACGGGTGGTATACCAAGGCCACTAGACAAACCTCGGTCCATTTCGAGAAGGTTTAGTACCCTTTGCGGAAAAACGTAAAAGGACCGCCGGGGAGATAGGAGTGCCGGATTGCAAAACGGACAACGGGAAAAATGCTCGGAATCATGAGAGCGAACACGATGCAAAATGAAATGCACATGGTGACATGATATGAAATGCATATGATGACATGGCAAAGTGCAACACGCAAGCACATGACATGGAAAAGACGGCGAATAAGCTGGCGGACACACGGCGCGATCGAATCCGGGCGTTATAAAGGTGGCGCAAGGCGGGCCCTCGTCTGGCGATATGAAGCAAGGCGGTACACATGAAGAAGGCCCAGTGCACTGTGAAGCTCGCTGCCCGTGACACTCTCACGTAATAATGAGTGGGGATGTACATGCCCCGGAGTCTCAGGGTGCCGCCTCAGCCCCAGGGCTCCCTCACGCCCAGCTGGCAGCACTTAGCTCCGCACTGGTGAGAAGACGTCCAAGACTAGACTAGGTGTCGGACGCGGCCTTTTTCTGCTTTCCTTGCTTTTCCCCTTGGCTATCGTTTTCCCCCATTGGATTTAAGTTGGATTTGAGCTTGAGATTTGCGTGTGTTCGGGGAAGGGATGTTTAGTCTCGTTCAAGCAATCTCTCGCGTTCTGGTTACCACCTTGCCTCAGCTGCCTCCCCTCGTGAGCCCCTTGCGAGCCGGGCCAGGCCTAGCTTGCGTGCAGCCCGAACTGCCGTCGCCGCGCCCTCTCAGGAGGTCTTCATTACAGGTTCAATGGGCTCGTTCAGGAGACCCTCGGGACACTACAGCCCTCCGCAGGCTATCTCGGGGCCCACGCGGGTCGAAGGTAAACAAACCAGCCAGCTCGTCGCAAAGCCAGCCACTTGGCACAGGCGTATGGGTGATATCGCATCTACTAATACGCTAAATGCAAGTTTTTACATGAGGGGCTCCCCTCCCAAAATGCTCTTACAACCTTCAGGGCAAAGCCCGAACTCTATCTGCGCAGGGTAAGGAAGCAGGAACAATGCGCGGTCAGTCGGATAAATCCCCCAATGCATCCTCAAGGGAACCTCCTGAATCATCGTTGGCGTCGCTGGCCTCGCCATTGCTCTCCGCGTTGCCGACAGCGGCGTCAGGGCCGTTCACCACGCCGCCATCATCAGCAGCCACGACCACGCCGTCGTTGTCAGTAGCGAAGGCCCTGACGAGGGCATCCACGTTGTCTTCCACCCAATGCGCCAAGTCGTCCCGGATGGCCTGGGGTACCGGGGCGATGGCAGCATCAAAGTTGAAGTTGGGATCCATGTTCAGAAGATGGCTGAAGACGCGAGAAAAGGCATGCCCGAGCAAGGCGCGGCTCCTCTCCTCCACCAACCTGTTTGCTCTGCCCGACCGCACCTCCAGCTGCGTCACCACGTCAGTGAAGAACTGAAGGTTGCCAGCATAGTTGACTGCGTGAGGCTCGCCAACGGCCGCCTCGCAGATGTTACCCAAGGCCGTGTTAGCTCTCTCCCAGAGCGTGGAGAGCATGGGGCCATGCTCGTGCTCCAGGATCCGCCGCTGGCGTATCTCGTCCTCGTTCTGCTGCGCAACAGCCTCAGCCTCGTCCACCCGTTGACGGAGAAGAAGCGCCTCGGCGCGGGAGGTAGTCAGCTCCTCCTGCGCCACGCCGAGGGCGGCCCGGGAAGCGTCGGCCCGCCGCATCACTTCATCCAGCTTGGCACTCAGGGCGGCGGTCCTGCCTTCAGCCTCGACCCTGATCAACTCCAGCCTCTCCTCGAACTCGCGCTCAAGGTTCAAGCGGGCCGTCGCCACCCGGCGTTCAACCTCTTCCAGGACTCGGGCCTCCCGCGCAGCAATTTCATCCTCCGCCTACGTCACCAAGCGCTCCCTCGTCTCCAGACGCTCAAGATCGCGGGCGCGTTCGGCAGCTTCCAACGTCAGTGCCTCCTCGCGTCTCAAGAGCTCTGCCGGGTCGACCGAAGCCCCCTTCATCGACGCAAGGGCCGTTTCACGCAGCTCCACCTGCTGCTCCTGGGAATGGCACCAGGCCTGGAGTTCCCGCGCCCGCTCCTCTGCCGCCTCACGCCGCCGGTCAGCCTCTCGGGCCTCCTCGACGACCCGGGAACGGGCCTCCCGAGAGGCCGCCAGCGACGCCTCGGCTTTCTCATTGTCGAGGTCGCGCAGGTGGCGCGCAAGGGCAACAGCCACCTTCAGCCTGCGCCTCTCTTCAGCCAGGCGCAGGCCCTCAGCCTCAAGGCGTGCGTCTTGATCAACGAGCTCTTCACCAAGCTGGCTCACCACGTCAGCCGCCCTCTGGAGAAACCCTTGGCGAAGAACGCGGCGCTCCCGGGCACGCTCGAGCACGTCTTCCGCGTCGTCCTCCGCCCAAGGTGTGCGTGGGGGGCGACCAATCACTTCCTCCAGGCGGGGGCTGGGGCTGGCGCCCTCGCGATGGCCGGGCACGCCTCGCCAGAAGCCCGGCCTGGAGCCAGCCCATCCCCAAATGAAGAGCGCAGGACTGACCTCAGCCAATCGTCGTCCACGACCAATCGAAAAGCCCAAGGCAGGCTGGCTATACCCCGGAAAGGCTCGGGAAGGAGGCTCGTGAGGTACGCCGAGCCATGGTGCACCACAGGATGGCTCACCTCTCCAACAGGCCTCACCACAAGGGCTCTTCTTGAGCTCGGAGCGCTCGAAGACGGTGGAGAGGGTGAAGCCTGGGGAGATGGCTCCTCAGCCATCTCCGTGAGCTCGGCAGGAAGAGCCCTGCAGAGCAAGGATCAGCCAAAGCAACGGGAAGATAAGGAACTAGGAAAGGGGAAGGCTTACTCATCAATGGCGAAATACTTCCTACGCTTCAACAGGCGGCAAGGGTAATCGTCACCCAAGGCCTCCCTTCTCTTCCAGAGAGCCTCGAAGTCCATGCGGAAGCGGCCCAGGAGTTGAGCGCAGGGGTCGTCAGCCTGCGACGAGGAAGAAGCATCCAGGTGACCAGCGTCAGGGGCGTCGTCCTGACGCACGCTGCCGGTCGCCTCACCAAGAAGGGTAGCTGGGGCCTCAGGGGCCTCAACCACCGGCGCCGCGGGCCGCGGTCCAACGCATTCAGCCGCAGCAGTGCGGGTGTCGTTGTTAAAACCGGCGGATCTCGGGTAGGGGGTCCCGAACTGTGCGTCTAGGCGGATGGTAACAGGAGACAAGGGGCACGATGTTTTTACCCAGGTTCGGGCCCTCTCGATGGAGGTAATACCCTACTCCTGCTTGATTAATATTGATGATATGGGTAGTACAAGAGTAGATCTACCATGAGATCAGAGAGGCTAAACCCTAGAAGCTAGCCTATGGTATGATTGTTGTCCTTCTACGGACTAAAACCCTTCGGTTTATATAGACACCGAATAGGGTTAGGGTTACACAGAGTCGGTTACAATGGTAGGGGATCTACATATTCGTATCACCAAGCTTGCGTTCCACGCCAAGGAAAGTCCCATACGGACATGGGACGAAGTCTTCAATCTTGTATCTTCATAGTCTAGGAGTCCGCCGAAGATGATAGTTCGCTATCCGACACCCCTAGTCCAGACTCCTCAAGAGCCCTGAACCAGGCTTCAATGACGACGAGTCCGGAGCGCATATTGTCTTCGCATTGCAAGGCGGGTTCCTCCTCGAATACTTCATAGAAGGTTTTGAACACAAGGATAGTGCCCGCTCGCAAAACAAGTTCCACATACAACCGTAGAGAGAATAACTTTTGCACAGATCGCTAACGTATTCAGCGGGCGTGACATTACACCACGGCCAGGCCTTTATACGAATCGTTTTCTTGCTCCACCTCAGCTCGCTCAGCGCGGCGGTTTCCTTTGGCACGCCTTATCAAAGCGTAGATCGTGCCCCTTATTCTGGGATTCTCATCAATACGGACGTGGGTAACCCAACCGCGCCATTGATTGCGGCGCTTGGGAGATAAGCGAGTTTTATCAGGCTGGTGGGGGACGCATAGCTTCGTCCGTCCATATAAGGGGATAATGATCCACCTTTTCACCTACGCCTTCCTCCTCCCTGGTTCATCCATTTCCGCGCACTCTGAGCTCCAGCGCCCAAGTCCGCACATCCTTCCTCAACCATCTCCAGCCATGTCCGGAGCGGGAGGCAGGTGGATGGTCTCCTCCGTCACGGAGGGCCAAGTAAAAAGCTGCGAAGGCGGATACTTATCCGACGACATCGCACATCGGCTGCCCGACAAGGGGCAGCTCATCCCCACCCCCAGGCCCCATGAGAGGGTGGTGTTCCTCCCCCACTTCCTCCGCGGACTAGGGTTTCCACTCCACCCATTTGTCAGGGGGCTCATGTTCTACTACGGCCTAGATTTCCATGATCTGGCCCCGAATTTCATCCTCAACATCTCGGCGTTTATCGTCGTGTGCGAGGCCTTCCTCTGCATCCAGCCCCACTTTGGCTTATGGCTGAAGATCTTCAATGTCCGGCCGAAGGTAGTGGGCGGCCGCCAAGCGGAGTGCGGAGGGTCGAAGAAGGGAAGGACCCTTCCTCCGGACTTCTCCGCCAACGCCGACAGCGACGAGGAGGAGTGGCCAACAAGGGCCAAGCCCCTGGCGAGATCGTAAGTGTCCGGATTCCAGAATAACTCATGGATTTTCATTTGCCGCATAGCGTCTTCTAACGCCGGATATAACCATGTAGCCCGCCCAGGGACGATCTTGCCACTTCGTCGAGCGGCTCCCTGAATACGTCGGATGTGAACAACACTTCACTTCCGATCGCCTCCTCTCCTCATGACGCAGATGACACCGCGGTGGAGTCCCAAAAGGGCCCAACCAGGAGGAGGTGGTCCGGAGCGCCGAAGGCGACTCCGGACGCCGGGCGCCAGGGGGCAAAACCCCAGAGGGCTCTAAGTCCGGCACTGTGCCGGATTCCGTGCCGGAACCAGCAATGGTTCCGAAGGCCAGCAGGCGGACCCTTTATAAGAAGGGCAAGACTGCGACACCGTGACCCCTGGCCCAACCGTAGGCACCGGATAGATTGTTGAGGCGCTTAACAGCGCCCATCGACGAGAGCACCGCACTATCATGAGTGCGTGATCCAGAAGTTCATCCGCCAAGAGCGGGCTAATCAAGCTCGTACCAGCCTTCTAACAAAGCTTTGAGGTAAGTTTAGAATATGTAAAAATACTACCGCATAGACAGTAGCCCCTGATGCTTAGTTCGGTGTTCAGAAAGAAAAGCCGGACTGAGGATCTAAAAAGATATACGCAGGAGTCTAACATAATTATATCAATATGGGAATGCAGGCTGCCCTGCTGACCTCTGCCGCACTGACTGTGGAGGTCAATGCATTGAAGGAGAGCCTCGAGCGGTCCGAGAACAAGCTCGGCCAAGCCAAGAAGCAGCTCGAGGACAAGGAAGGTAAGTAATACCTTATTAAAGAAGTACCTTATAGAAAGGATGCTGTTGCAAAAAATGACAGGAATAACGTGGGTATTGTAGGGGCCACGAACGAGGTGGCGACCCTGAAGCAAGCGGTGTCTGCGGCCGAAAGCAAAGCGGCCACGGAGCGCACCGAGCAAGAAAAGCAGGAGGAGCGGGTGGCGGAGGTGCGGCAAGAGCTCCAGGCTCTCGTGAAAAAACACGAGAGTGTGGAGCGTGACTCAAAGACTCAAGAGTCCGAGCTCGCCTCGGCCCTTGAGAGTGCCAAAGCCGCTAAGGCCGAAGCCCAAAAAGCCCTCCAAGAAATTGAATCATTAAAGAAGATAGCGGTGGGTAAGGCATTCTTTTTGCTAAGCAAGAATGTAAAAGTCAATTACCTATTACTTACCCGGATTCGGAGCTCTCCATGAGCATTCGCAGATTTGCCCCGTAGTGCATCTGATGCTGCCGCATTCTACCGCGCCCAGGAGGGGAGCTCGATGGAGAAGGTATTCTGGTCTCGGATCTTTGAGGCGGACATCCAGTGCCCCTAAGCGACCAGCTGAAGCAGCTGGTCGAGCTCCACAAGGTCGCCGAACAGGCCATGAAGGGCCTTATAGTTCGGCCGTGGCCATTGAAGCCATGCACGGAGCTACTTTGGGCTGGTGCGGCGGTTGGTGGGCGCCTATCCATGGATTGAAGTCATCAAGCGCTCCGTCTACATTGAAGGTGCCCGTCGGGCCCTTGCCCATGCTAAAGTGCATTGGGGCAAGCTGGATGGGGAGAAGCTTGACGGACGGGCCACCAAGGGCAAGGAGTATCGCATCGCCAAATGTATTATGTGGGCGTCTGAAGGGTGCTCGCCGTATAAGCGGATGAGTGCTCCAAAGATGTAATTTTGAATAGACTCGCATTTGTTATCCCGTACGCTGAAAACTTGTTCATTATGCGCTAAGCAACGCTTGTTAATTTAAAATATTACCTTCATGGCGTTTATCAAAATTGAGAGATGGCAAGTCGTTGGCTTAAGCCCCCATGCCACGAGTGCTGGGGTGTTCGGGATAAACTTGAGCACTCTTGTTCCCATTCTTGGGTCCATCAAGGGAGGCGCTCAACGCAACGAACAAGGCAACCAGACTTATAATGCTTGAACACTCTCACTTAGCCATAGTATTCTATAATTTTAAATTTTGGCGAAGCCCCTAGTATTCGGAAGACCGAGTTCGGGGCGCTATCCATGCCTTTGGCCGGACAATGCCGACTCCTCGTTCTAAGCGGCATAAGTCTTTAGGGACCCGAAAAAACCTCTCGAATAGCGACCGGCTCTCGCCCTATCATGACGGTCAGTTTTAGCTTTCTCCACTGAGGTGCTCAACCCAGCTCAACCGAGGCACAATCGCAGTGGTTCTCCCAGCGCTACCTTAGCCGATATAACGGAACGTAAGGTACCAAAACATGGGAGCCGGGAAAACCCAATTATTGACTCAAGACATGATTCGGAGCCGATGCATATAATGCTATAAGTTCGGGGTGCCGCACTTGTGAAAGTGTTCGGACTTCTAACACCATATTCGGGGAACTTAAGCCCTGGGTATTGGCCGCACTAAAGTGTACGGGTGCAACATGTCATGAAATGAACATATAAATAAAGAAAAAAGTGCAATAATAGGCAAAAGCTATGTATTGTTTATTCGAAAAGGGACTGCGATGAAAGCAGAACGATACAAATAGTGCGATAAGCAAGGGATGGGATTATTTAACATGTCCCCCTCCAGGGGTAAGCAGCGGGATGGTATGTAAAACAGGTATAATGCTCGAAGTAGAGACCACCTGGACACTCGACGAAGTTTTCTTCCCTCGGGTGTTGTATCGTGAGTTCGGGCGCTAACGCCGGACAGGGCTTCGGAGAACAGAGTCCTGGAAGTAAGAAAAAAGAAAAAAGAAAAAGAATGACACAATCGGGAGCCCCTGGTGCAGTTGAGCAGCATTCTTGGGCGTGCCGTGGTCGTGCCCCTCCCCTTATGCCCATGGTATCTCCAGAGCGTAGTTATGTACGACTAGTACTGGCTTCGCAATTTCGCGAGGGCTGGGGTTGGGGTCGGATTGCTACGCATGCTCGGATCGTGCCAGGCGGTCTTGTTGTAGGTTACTCTGGGCGCGCTTGACAGTGTCCGGTTGTTTATTGGCCGGACTGGAGAATTGCCTTAAGAGGCTGTTCAGACTTCGCCGCAAGGGCGCCGTATGCTCCTATGTTCGAGAGAGCGCTCGTGTTTCCATTGACCGTGATTACGCCTCGAGGTCCCGCATCTTTAGCTTGAGGTATGCGAAAGCGGCACCGCATTGAATTTTGCGTAATGATGTTCGCCCGAGCAAAGGCGTGATAGCCGCCATGAACGGGACTATGTCAAGATTAACTCTTCGCTCGGAAGTTATCCGGGATCCCAAGACCACTTCGAGTGTAACGAGCTCGTATAATTGGCCTCTACACCTGGTATGACGCCTTTAAAGGTCGCTCTTTGTGGGTTTAACTTTGAGGGTTTATGCCCATTTTGGCGACCGTATCTTGATAAAGCAGGTTCAGTTGCCGCCGAGTCCATCAGACTCTAGTGAGGTGAAATCCACAATAATTGGGTCAAGAACCAATGCGGTGAAACCGCCATGACGGATGCTAGTGGGTGGTCCTTCGATCGAAGGTGATCGGGCAGGCGACCATGGGTTGAACTGGGCGACCGCTCCATCGCAGATATCGCCCTTTAGCGCACGCTCCGCCTCCCTTTTGGTATGTGGGTTGCGATATCATGTTCACCGTCCGCACTTGTGTGGGAAAGCCCTTCTGTCCTCTATTGTTCGCGGCCGGGCTCTTCCTCGCCATCGCTATGCAGCCCCTTGTCGTTGTTTTCAGCGATTAGCTTGCTCGCTTGTTTGAACACCCAACAATCCTGTTGGTGTGGTTGGCTGGTTTTTCGGGTGCCATGTATCCGCACAAGTTTATCGAGTATTCGGTCCAAGTTGGACCGCCCCGGTATTTCCTTTGAATGGCTTCTTCCGGGTTTAGAACCTCTGAATCCGCATTTATCGCCGATCTTCAGCATTATCACCGCACGCGGCGCTTATGCTTGTTGCGACACGACCTGCCATTGTTGTCCTTGGTATCCGAACTATCAGGGTGTTTGGCCAAGTTGTTGCTTCGAGCTAGCCAGCTGTCCTCTCCCGCGCAAAAGTGGGTCATGAGTGTGGTGAGGGCTGCCATGGATTACGACTTTTCCTGTCCTAGGTGCCGGGCTAGCCATTCGTCGCGGATGTTGTATTTGAAGGTTGCTAGCGCCTCGCATCCGCCACGACGATCTGATTTTTCTTTGTTAGGAACCGCGCCCGTAATTGTCCGCCGATTCTTCCGCTGCTGAATTATATGGCTAAGGTCATCGGCGCCGTGTCGCATATATGTGCCCGGAAGTTATCAAGGAATGCGGCTTCCGTGTCCTCCCAACAACCGATTGACTCTGCTGGCAAGCTGTTAAGCCAATGCCGAGCTGGTCCTTTAAGCTTGAGTGGGAGGTATTTGATGGCGTGTAGATCATCACCGCGGGCCATGTGGATATGGAGGAGATAGTCCTCGATCCAGACCGCAGGATCTGTGGTTCCATCGTATGATTCGATGTTTACGGGTTTGAAGCCCTCAGGGATTTGATGATCCATTACTTCATCTGTGAAGCATAGTGGGTGCGCGGCGCCTCTGTATTGGGCTATATCACGACGTAGCTCATTTGAGCTTTGTTTATTGTGTTCGGCCCGGCCGGATTTGCTGTATCCGGCGTGACGGTAATCATCCCGTGTCGTGGGGCGCCCATGCGATCCGTAGATCGATCTTGTATGTTTTTCCTTATCCTCCAATATATCTCGCAAGTCCGGCGAGTTTCCCGTGCCTTGGAACTTTTTGAGCGGCGTCGGGGCGTGGCCTGAGCGGAGGGCCGAGAGGCTTCTCTGTCGCGGCCATGGGGTGGCTGGTCTACCATGTCGTGCGCTGGTGACTTGGGTGCTTCCTCCTCTAATCGGGGCAACGGCCTGCGTTTGGGGTAGCTTTTGGAGGGGCGTTCGAGTTCATACTCTTCGGCTGCAAGGACTTCAGTCCATCTGTCAGCTAGCAGGTCTTGGTCAGCTCTAAGCTATTGCTGCTTTTTCTTGAGGCTGCTTGCCGTGGCCATAAGCCTGCGTTTAAAACGCCTCTGTTTGGCGGGATCCTCAGCACGACAAATTGGCCATCGCCGAGGCTTGCCTCGCCTTCGAGGGAGGCGATAATTATTGTCCTCTACCTTCTTTTTCGCCAAGACTGTCGTGCGGGCTTGATTCTCCCTCCTCCTACGCTGAGTCCTGCTGGAGGGGGTCATCTTCGGCACTGTCCGGGGTGTTATTGTCTCCCGTGCTGGAATCATTGTTTTTGCTGTGGCGAGATTTAGAGCGGCGCCGCTGACGTCGGCGCTTGGGCTGTTTCTTGGAGGGGTCATCCTCCGCTGTTCCATCGCCGTTCCCATCTTTTGGGATGTCCACCATGTATATGTCGTATGACGAGGTGGCCTTCCAGTGCCCTGTAGGTGCTGGTTCTTGGTTGTCTCCAGCAACGTCGTCCATACCGTCGATGTCCTCGGAGTCGTAGTCGAGCATGTTGGTTAAATCATCGACAGTGGCTACAAAGTGGGTGGTGGTGGGCGTTGAATTTCTTCATCGTCCGCATCCCAACCTTCCTGACCGTAGTCCGGCCAGGGCTCTCCGGATAAAGAGAGAGACTTTAATGAATTCAGGATGTCGCCAAAGGGCGAGTGCTGAAAGTTGTCCGCGGCGGTGAACTCCATGACCGGCGCCCAATCGGATTCGATTGGCAGGGGCGCAGAGGGTTCGGAGTCCGGAGAGGAGTCCGGCACCTTGAAGTCACGGTCTTCGCAGCGACAGGATGGAGTTCGCTCAATTGTCGCTGAGATCGAGCCCCGAGGCAATGTCCAACCACTCGCCCTCGATCGGGGAACCGCCCGGATTAAGGGTCGGAGCGGCATCCGTGCGCCTCCGTGGCACTGTTCGGCGGCAGAGCTAGATCGCACTCCATCGAGACAAAGGCGGCACGCCGGTTGGGCTCGAATCCGTCAAGATCAAGTCTCCGCGACATCGGCCGATAGTTCAAACTTCCAAATCTGACCTGATGGCCAGGGGCGAAGCTTCGATCTGCTCCAGATGGCCGCTTAATTGGCCCGTGAGTGCAAAGCCACCGAATACGAAGATCTGTCCGGGAGAAAAGTCTCACCGGACTGCGTTGTTGTTGATGATCGGCGGAGCCGCCGGGCCTATCGGTGACGCATACGTAGGAACTCTCAATGAAAGCACCAATGTCGGTGTCAAACCGCGGATCTCGGTAGGGGGTCCCGAACTGTGCGGCCTAGGCGGATGGTAACATGAGACAAGGCACGATGTTTTTACCTGTGTTCGGGCCCTCTCGATGGAGGTAATACCCTACTCCTGCTTGATTAATATTGATGATATGGGTAGTACAGAGTAGATCTACCACGAGATCGAGAGGCTAAACCCTAGAAGCTAGCCTATGGTATGATTGTTGTCCTTCTACGGACTAAAACCCTTCGGTTTATATAGACACCGAATAGGGTTAGGGTTACCCAGAGTCGGTTACAATGGTAGGAGATCTACATATCCGTATCGCCAAGCTTGCCTTCCGCGCCAAGGAAAGTCCCATCCTGACACGGGACGAAGTCTTAAATCTTGTATCTTCATAGTCTAGGAGCCCGGCCGAAGATGATAGTTCGGCTATCCGGACACCCCCTAGTCTAGGACTCCCTCAGCGGGCCTCAGGAGCTGCCACCTCAGGAGTGCCGCCTGGCGTCGTCATCCCAGCGGAGGCCCCCTCAGCCTCCGGTGGCCCATGCCTCCCTGCTCCACCACTCGAGGAAGGACCGCCGTGGGCGACTGGAAGGGCAGTCACCACCACTGGGTTCTCGCGAAGCCCCATGAGGCCTGCGGGGCGCAGCCCCCATTCGTCGAAGCCGGGCATCTGATTCACAAAGTCGCCCCTGTTCGAGAAAAGTACAGCAAAGCCCCCCCTTGCCGGATGCTGCCGGGGGAAGGGTCCCCAGTCAAGACCAAGAGCACCTTCCTCAGCGCTTCAGGTGTCAGGTTCTCCTCCTGGAGCCTCATGCGGTCTTCACGCTCGCTGAAGGCCCACATCCGGCGGGAATGGCGCTGGAGAGGGGCAATGCGGCATAGCAGGAACTACTTCACCACCTTGGGCGCCGTCACGCCGAGCGCCCTCAGGAACGCGAAGCGATGCCAGACGAAGACGAGCCGGGGGCTCGTGAGCGTCTCCTGGCCCCAGCCTGAATTGGGGACAGCGGCCGATGTTGGCTCCGAAAGCAGGGGGCTGGGCAACCCGACATCCACGTACAGCCACCGCTCGCGGAACCCAGACGCGGGCGGAGGAAGGCTGAAATCAATCCCTGAAGCCGCCGTTTCTGGTGCGGCAATGAAGCTCACGCACCCCGAGCATTGGGTGGGGTCGACGAGGCGCAAAGAAAAGAAGTGACACAGCAAGGCAACTGTAGGAGGGATGCCCATCATTGCCTCACAGACAAAGGCAAAAACGGCAAGAAGAGTAATGGATTCAGAACCCAAATGCATCATATGGATCTGGTAATGGGAAAGCACAACGTTGAAGAAATTGGAAAAGGGGGGAACCAGTCCCGCCCACAGGGCGTCGACGAAGTACCAGACCTCGGTGACTATTCTGTCAATGGAGAAGCAAGGCGCGGGCCAGGCCGTCGTCCTCCCACACTCGTTGAAGATAGTGGCAAGAGCAGAGCTGACCTTGTCCAAGCCTTCTCGGTTGAGTATGATCGACCGATCGACAGCAGGAGCCGTCAGCGACGGCGAGCGAGGCGGAGGCACATGCTTCTTCCCTTTCCCCTTCTTCGTCAGAGCCATGGCGACAAAAAGGGGGGAGGATTCGAGATTGGATTGGAAGCGGAGACTGGAGCTCGAGAGGAGGAAGAGCAGGGGACGATCGAGCAGCGAAAAGAAGGACGACTGTGTGCAACCACGGGTCCGCCTAGCTGGGCGCAAAATAAGGAGGTGTGGGGGAACAGGGACGCCCACGTCCAATCAACCGCCACGCGGCGCCCGAGGCCGCAGGCTGTTAGGGCTCATGGGATTCGTGACTTGCCCCTTCGCTTCTCCTGCTCAGCCAAGTCCAGCGCGCTTTGGGCCCGGGCTACTGCCGACGCTCGGGAATGGGGTACCTGACTTGCTCGCGCGCTGCGGGCGTGGCTCAAGGGGTGTCCCAAGATGGCCCATCTTCATCAAGACAAGCTCAAGACCTCGCGAGGGGCCAAGATTGCTGGGCGGATGACAGAAGCCTCCTGCACGGCCTCGCCAGGCTGGCTTTCGAGGAGGCGGAGAGATCAAGGCGGGTACCTCACGAGGTGCCCATGACGCAAGCCATGACGCACTAAGAGCGCCAGCGGGCGCCAGCCCGCAAAGGTCCTCATTTCCTCTTTGGTGCAAAGGGGCAAGCGCAGCAAGAGTATCAAGCAAAGGCATCCGCTTCGTGCAACAAGACCAAGACCGTCGCAACGGCAGGAAAGAAGTCATCGTGGAGCCCAAGCCGGCCACCACCGAGCCTTTGACAAAGCGAGGACCAACTTTAGTCAGATAAGTATACTAGATGTTCCCCTTCAAATGGCTAATTGTTGGCGCCTTCCCGCTAATATTTGGGAAGAGGCCCAGGGCCTTTGCCTATAAATAGGACTAGCCACCCACAGGGTAGAGGCATCTGAGAGGCATCTGAGAGAGATCTAGACATCTCGCCTCATCTTAGCTTGATCCAATCCGATCGAGAGTCTAGCCACAAGACCACCTCACCCTCACGAGGCTGTTCTTCCTTGTATTGTTCATCATCAGCCCAAGAGGCAATCCACCACACCTCACACTGGAGTAGGGTGTTACACCACAATGGTGGCCCAAACCAGTATAAACCTTGCGTCTCTTGTGTTGTTCCTTTGGTAGTTTAGACCCCAGCAAGGCGACGGGGTGCAGGTAGGTAGGAGGCGAGATCTCCGCGCGCACCCCAGAGTTCGAACCTTGAGGGTCTGCCGGAACCTGAAATCCGACAGATACTAGAACAAAGATATGACTCTATATGAATGCCTCCGGCGGTGTACCGGGATGTGCAATGATCTAGCGTAGCAATGATATCAAAAGAACGGACAAGCCATGAAAACATCATGCTAGCTATCTTACGATCATGCAAAGCAATATGACGATAAATGCTCAAGTCATGTATATGGTGATGATGGAAGTTGCATGGCAATATACTCAGAATGGCTATGGAAATGCCATAATAGGTAGGTATGGTGGCTGTTTTGAGGAAGATATAAGGAGGTTTATGTGTGATAGAGCGTATCGTATCACGGGGTTTGGATGCACCGGCGAAGTTTGCACCAACTCTTGAGGTGAGAAAGGGCAAGGCATGGTACCGAAGAGGCTAGCAATGATGAAAGGGTGAGAGTGCGTATAATCCATGGACTCAACATTAGTCATAAAGAACTCACATACTTATTGCAAAAAATCTATCAGTCATCGAAACAAAGTACTACGCGCATGCTCCTAGGGGGATAGATTGGTAGGAAAAGACCATCGCTCGTCCCCGACCGCCACTCATAGGGAAGACAATCAATAAACACCTCATGCTACGACTTTGTTACATAACGGTTCACCATACGTGCATGCTACGTGACTAGCAAACCTCAACACAAGTATTTCTCAATTTCACAATTACTCAACTAGCACGACTCTAATATCACCACGTTTATATCGCAAAACTATTTCAAGGAATCAAACATATCATATTTAGTGATCTACAAGTTTTATGTAGGATTTTATGACTAACCATGTGAATGACCAGTTCCTGTCATCTCTCTAAATAGATATAAGTGAAGCAAGAGAGTTTAATTCTTTCTACAAAAGATATGCCCACACTCTAACAATTATAAGTGAAGCAAAAGAGCATTCTACAAATGGCGGTTGTCTATGTAAAGAGAAACAGGCAATCCAAACTTCAAATGATATAAGTGAAGCACATGAAGCATTCTATAAAGCCATACTCAAAAGATTTAAGTGAAGTGCAAAAAGCATTCTATAAATCAACCAAGGACTATCTCATACCAGCATGGTGCATAAAATAAAAATGAACACTAAAGCAAAAGACGCTCCAAGATTTGCACATATTGCCTGAACGAAACGAATCCGAAAACATACAGATATTTGTTGAAGAAAGAGGGGATGCCTTCCGGGGCATCCCCAAGCTTAGATGTCATGGTTCTAAGTATGACAGTAGAATGGGGGGGTAGGTATGGAGAGGCAAGATCCTAGCTATGGAGTAGTTGTATACGCAAGGGATTTACGAGTTCAGGCCCTTCTTGGAGGAAGTAATAGCCCCACGCCCTGGAGCCCGGAGGCGGTCGATTGGATTATATGCGATGTGTTACAGGGTGCGAACCCTTCTACCGTGGAGGGGGGTGTCTTATATAGAGTGCGCCAGACCCCAGCCAGCCCACGTAGTAGAGGGTTTAAGGTGCATTAAAGCTAGGCGTTCATCGTAACGCCACATAAAGTGTCATTAAGGTCATAAAGACTATTTAACTATAGACCGCTTGGGTACCGAGTGGCTCTTGGACTCCTGGTGGTCGAGTGGGTCTTCATGGTCGAAAGTGTCTTTGAATCGCCGAGTGGAAACCTACCAGGTCGACTGGAAGGCTGCTTCTCTTGTGAGTGTCCTTGTGGAGGGTACCTTTGGGCAGGTCTATGACCCTACCCCAGGTACATGACTTCATCATTAGCCCCTTAATGGATCAAGGTTTGAGTGAGGAAGGAGTTGATAATCTTTCCGACCTGTTCTTCGTGTTGTGAGTGTGTCTTACTCTGGATCAACGACCTTTTAGTGATGGCATCAACTTCTCTTTCAGTCGGCTTGATCCATTCTTCACGTTTGTCGAGTGAACTCCGTGAACCTAAGGATTTCCGAGCGACGGATCGGATGAAATCTGTTGTCTGACGAGTTGCTCTGCGGTTAGCGGATTTCGCGGGATCCGAATTTTGGGAAGCGCGCGAAGCAGAGAAAACCGCGGCACTCGGATGGGATAAGATGATGACACCTCGATCTTCGCGCCGCCTTTTTCGCCACGTATCGTGCGCTACCGCTATGGATTGTGACGGATTGCTGGGCCTACCGGTCAGCCACTCGAAGCGGCCCCATATAAAGCATTGACATGGCATTTTGAACAAAGGCGACCTCGCACTTCTCCTCTCTCCGCCTCAAACCTTCTCGCCGTGCTCTTCGTCTGTCCAGCGCCGAAGCTCGGTACTTGCCTCGCCGGCGACCATGGTGAAGGAGAAGACCGCAGCCCAGGAACGGGTGAAGAAGGCGGCGGCGAAGGCCAAGGGGAGAGCGCCCAGTCGGGGCGGCTCCTCTTCAAGGGTCCAAGCTGCCGCAGGGCTGGGTCCAAGGAGACTGGATCCGCTCGACCATCACCGAGAAGGATCTCGCCGATCTGGCCTATGAAGGACTGATCCCCCATGGGTCGGCGAGGCTTCCGGGCACGGAGTGCCAACCGCAGCCTGAAGAGGGTGAGTGTGTCCTCCTGACCACCCACGTAGATCGGGGGTTTTCTCTGCCGCCAAATCCTTTTTTCCAGGGGTTTTTGAACTTTTTTGGAGCGTAACTCCATCATTTCACTCCGAACTCCATTGTCTATCTTGCTGCTTTCATTTTTCTATGCGAGAATTTCTTGGGTTGTCGATCAGACCGGGTCTCTTCACACATATTCACCTGTCGCTCTCGGACGGTGAAGAAAACGAGCCCGAATGACGAGAGGACCCAAGTAATCCAGATGTGTGGGGACTCTGGGTCCAGATGAGGGGAAGAGCGCCTTTCCAGCTATGACTCTCCCCGACTCGGTTTGAGGGTGGCAATGACCTGGTTTTATCGCTAAGACCAGCCGACGCCGGGCCGACCGGGCTCCCTCCTTTCTCCATGAGTCGGTGAACAAACCATCTTCCCCAAGGTGTTACCAGAGGAGAAGGCCCAAGTAAAGTTGCTGATGGAGCGTGTAGTCCAGCTTATTCGCGATGGGGTGACCGCATGGATCTCCGGAGGTTTTTCTCCGATGGCGATTCAGCCACTCCAATACCGAGGCCATCCGATGTGGATGTACTGCACGGATGATACCACTCGGTCCATCCAGAGGAGGTCGATGACGCCACACTGGATAAGTGGATGACTGCCATCACAGAAATAAAGACAACCTCGCGAGCTAGGAGGATTCCACCACTGACCAGAGTTACCAACTGCATAAGGTATAACCACTTATCTCCGACTATGATTCTGCTGCATTCATTCTGTTTTGATGCCAATTCGTCGACTGACTTTCACTTTGTTTTGTTGTCTTCTAGGTCACCACTGAGATGTACTCGATGCCCAACGGGGCGCAGGAAACAGTCGAAGAAGAAGAAGTAAGTGGAGATGAAAGTCCGGAGGAATGGGAGTCCAACGGCGAGGAGGATGAGGAGGATGATAGCTCTGATGACGAGGAGGAGGAGGAGGAAGAGGAGGAAGACGTCGATCCTCCTCGCTCGGAGGGAAGGTCCAAGTTGACGCATGACCCGGCGGCCGGGCGCGTCAAAGCTGTTGTGCCCACTGGGCAGTCGACGAAGCGACCTAGGACAACTTCTCCCATGCCAACTGAGAAACCGCCAAAGCAACCTCGAGTGACGTCGTCAAAGCCGGCGAAGGCCCTGCCCAAGATGCGAATGGTCATCCCCACCATCTCCGGGTAACCAACAGGACCTTGTATTTCCTTGTTCAACATGAGTGAACTTTTTGTCGACTTGATGACTGATCAGCCGATTCTTGAAATCTACAGCGCGGCTACCTCCGAGACTTCAGCCAAGCACGAAGATCAGGAAATGGAGGATGCGGCCACCTCCAACCTTGGTAAGATCTCTGAGGTTTCGCCTTTAGTCGACTGGAGCTTTTAGTCGATTGGACTTCCATGTTTACTTCTGAATCTTTCTTGTAGTTCCGCCTCACGTCATTGATCTCCCCGATGATGACGAGGAAGCGCCATTGAGGAAGAGGAAGAACAAGAAAGTGCTTGCTGGCAAGGCTGCTCAAGTCGCGGTGATTCCTGAGACGCTGATTTCCGAGGGAGGCAACCCCACTCGGACTTCTGTGTCTTTCGCTGTACCGCTGACAAGTGCCCGACCCACTTCGTCGACTGCTGATCCACCATCTCTCTTTGCTGCACACCACGTCCCGGATGACCAAGTAAGTGCTGCTAAGGAGGCCATACGCCAGGCAGGGATCATGATGGAGCAGGTGAAAGCAGTCCGAGATGCTAGTCAGGCGGCCTATGATGCTAGTTCAGCTCTCCAGAGCAATGTCCAAGTAAGTCAGTCGTTGCTTGCTTTGTTAGGATATGCTACCAAACTGCTTCCTTCCGGAGATTTATATCCAGACACCCACCGGGTGTGTGTGTGTCGATTGAACTTTGTGGGGGCATCGCGAGTGCACCCAAGGGTGTAGTCCCCGAGACTATGGTCCACCGCGTGCGATCGGCTATAGTCTTTATGCTGTGATCTTCTTCACTGACCGGACAGACCAAGTCGAATGGAACTGTAAACCGTGGGGCACGCTATGCACCCACCGGTGTAGTCCCGAGACTATGGTCGATCATCGCAAATGACTATAGTCTAAAGAGCTATATATATATATATATATATATATATATATATATATATATATATATATATATATATATATATATATATATATATATATATATATATATATATATATATATATATATATATATGCTGACCACGACAATTAGCCATGGTTTTAGAATCATAACTTTTGCCCTTTTGGTCGATCGGTCGAACCAAATTGGTAAACCAAAGGGGGCAGCTGAGTGCACCCGCTGGGTGTAGTCCCCGAGACTACTGTCAAATGTTTTGATTCAACTGTAGTCTTAGAAATGCTACTATTTTTCCTTAATCACCCGAAAGTGATCTGTCTTTGATGTCTTTCGTTGGTTGACTCTTTGTAGAAATCTTGCAGCTTGTGGCTCGCTATACCGAGTTAGAGAACAAGCAGATCCAGCTCAACCTCGATTTGAAGCTTGCTCAGAGAATTTGCACAAGGCAAAGGATGAAGCAAAAGGTATGGCTAGTGAGAATTTTTGACGATCGCTTTTGTTTTTCTGCTCATTCTCAACTCGTTCTCATTGTTGCTTTGCGATAAACCGGAAGAGACTTTGAAGAAGAAGGACTTTGACCTTGCAGAGGTACGTATATGCTTTGGAGAAAACAAAGCTCGCTGAAGAGAAGCTTGCCTCAGTCGACAAACTCGAAGATGAAAATGCCAAGCTGAAAGCTGCTCTTGACGCGGCTAACAAGGAAGTTAGTCGACTGAAGAACGACAAGATTGTTCTGTCTGACAAGGCTGGCCAACTGGCGGGGAAGCGAAACGACCTGGAGATTTATCTTGGAGGGCTCGCCAAGAAGCTGTTTCTCATGCTTGAAGGTAATCTCTTTTATCCGACTGTCTTGCTCTCACCGGCTCATCACATGATCGTTATTTTGAGTCTGAGCTGTGTTTTCAGAATTCTGCCAAAACTTTGAAGAAGAAACCAATGAGTGGAAACCGCTTGACCCCATCAACTCTCCCGTGAAGGACGGTTGCTATGAATGTGCTCCGACCGAGTCTCGCTTGCTAGCGTGGTGGATTATCTTGCTCGACCGAAAGTTGCGTGTCGCGGATCGACTCGACTCTCCGCCGTAATGCACTCTTCGTAATGATCTTGAATCTCGATGACTCGATCGAATGAGATTCCAAGTCGAGTGCAAGAATGGAAAAGTCTTCGCCAGTGTGGTGCTGATGTTGCTCTATCTCTGGTTCGTGTCCACCGCAAAGAAGCGCAAGAGGACAAACTGGTGTCTCTCAAGGTTGCCAATACCAGAAGCATGACTTCAGATCTTTCATGGAGACTTTCATCGCTGCTGCTACTCGTATTGCCGACGGAATCGATCTCACCAGTTTGTTGCACCTTCCAGTCCTCCGCCGAGGAGTAAAAACTTCTAAGTCCCACTTTAAATTTGCCTCGTAATGCCGAGTGGTTTCAGAATCGATAACTTTAACAGTGCTTAACGCCTGAGCACCTTTGGACCCGTGAGGACGCTTATCCGAACTTGATTTTTCCTTTAACATGCTTTGTTTGCCTTCTAGAGAACTTTATTCCTCATTCGAAGATATTCCGTTGAAATTCCAATGACTTGTGCTTCATCTATCCTGCAGTAGAGATGGAACACAGATCGCGATCGACCTTGTCGCCCCACGGATTGGGACGAACCGCACGTTGTACTTGTGGCGAAGCTCAAGGAGGAGGTAGCAATCGACCTGCACCTCGTCGTCCCTTGCGGATTGGGATGAATTCCTTACTTAGGCGAGCACTGGCTGCAGCTAAGCCCCCGAGTGGGAGGTTTGCTCTCCACTCGGTAGGATTTTTATTACTTAGGCGAACACTAGGTTGCAGCTAAGCCTCCGAGTGGGGGGGTTTGCTCTCCACTCGGTAGGATTTTTATTAGTTAGGCGAGCACAGGGCTGCAGCTAAGCCCCCGAGTGGGAGGTTTGCTCTCCACTCGGTAGGATTTTTATTACTTAGGTGAGCACTGGGCTGCAGCTAAGCCCCCGAGTGGGAGGTTTGCTCTCCACTCGGTAGGATTTTTATTACTTTGGATGTTTAAGGCGAATCCTTGGGCTGTTGTAAGCCCCCGAGTGGGATGCTGGCCCACCACTCGATAGGATTTGAATACTTAGGCGAGTACTTGGACTGCAGCTAAGCCTCCGAGTGGGAGGCTGGCTCGCCACTCGGTAGGATTTTGAATACTTAGGCGAGTACTTGGACTGCAGCTAAGCCTCCGAGTGGGAGGCTGGCTCGCCACTCGGTAGGATTTTGAATACTTAAGCTGCGGATTCGCAGTTAAGCCCCGAGTGAGAGACCTGGCTCGCACTCGAAAGGATTTTTTTTACAAACTTAGGCGAATCGGATTCGCAACTAAGCCACCCACTAGGGGAAATTTCAACAAAAAGCAATAACAATCACTGGGAAAATTATAACATTTTTGTCTTAGATAAACAAACTACAAAAGTACTTTTATTACATCTCAACCGAGTGAGTTTTAAGTGTAAAAGGGGCGGAGCAGCTCCGCTGCCAAGCTCGAGGCTCGCCGATCCGGCGATCAACGCTGTAGAGATGATATGCTCCGTTGTGGAGGACTCTTGTGACGATGAAGGGACCTTCCCAAGTGGGGGCGAGCTTGTGTGGTTTCTGTTGATCCACTCGGAGGACTAAATATCCCTCTTGGAAGGCTCGACTCTTCACATTTCTGGCATGGAACCGACGCAAGTCTTGCTGATAGATAATCGAGCGGATCAGGGCCATTTCTCTCTCCTCTTCCAAGAGGTCGACTGCATCTTGCCGAGCTTGTTCCGCTTCTTCTTCAGAGTATAGCTCGACTCGAGGCGCATTGTGAAGCAGTGTCACCGGCAGAACTGCTTCAGCTCCATAGACCAGAAGAATTGAGTTCTCCCAATGACCGATTAGGAGTGGTCCTCAATCCCCGTGAGAACTGATGGAAGTTCGTCGACCCAAGCTCCTGCTGCGTGCTTGAGATCACGATCAGCCGTGGTTTCAGCCCTTTGAGAATGAGGCCGCTTTGCTCGCTCGCTTGTCCATTCGACTGAGGATGAGCTGCTGAAGCATAGTCGACCCGCGTGCCTTGAGAGGCGCAGAAGGCTTTGAACTTTTCATTATCGAAGTTTGACTCATTGTCGGTGATGATGCTATGCGGAACTCCATATCTGAATATCAACTCTCCGATGAAACCGATAGCAAGGCATGCATCGAGGTTCTTGATGGGCTTGGCTTCGATCCACTTGGTGAACTTGTCGATCGCTACTAGCAAATGAGTGAAGCCGCTTCGCCAGCTTCTCAACAGTCCAATCATGTCCAATCCCCAAACAGCGAAGGGCCGACGAGTGGAATGGTCTTCAAGGCGAGGCGGGCTTGTGCGACATGTTGGAATAGAACCACATCCTTCACACTTGTCAACTATTTCTTTTGCCATTTCATTTGCTTTTGGCCAAGAAATCCCGCCGGTATGCTTTAGCTACAATGGTCCGAGAGGACGATGATGGCCACAGTCCCAGAGTGGATATCCTCAAGAATTATCTGACCTTCTTCCGGCGTGATGCACTTCGCCGACTCGACCACGCTTTCTCGAACAACTGTCCCTTGATCATCAGAAGGCCTTGGATCGCTTGGACGATCCGTCGAGCCTCTTCTTCATTCTCTCGGGAGCTCTTTCCTTAGGATATATGCGATGTACGGCACCGTCCAAATGGGAGTGATGACCACCACTTCCATAATTAGGTCGACCACGGCTGGGATCTCAACATCACTCGGATCATTGGCACTCTTTTGCTGCGGGGCTTCTTCCGTGAAAGGATCCACCTGCACTCAAGGTGCATAAATGTGCTCCAAAATACATTATCGGGAATGGCTTCCTTTTGGATCCTATCTTCACCAAATCATCTGCAGCTTGATTTTTCATCGGGGTATATGATGAAGCTCTAACCCTCGAATTTCTTCTCCAAATTTCTCATGCATTACAATAACCTGCCATAGCTGGGTTTCGACATCCCACTCCTTCATCACTTGATTAACAACCAGATCCGAGTCGCCAGAGACCATAAGGCGACGGACGCCGAGTGAAATGGCCATACGCAACCCATACAGAGTGCTTCATATTCGCTTCATTGTTGGAAGAATCAAAGTGAATCTGGAGAACATACTTGAGCCTATCTCCTCGAGGGAAACCAATACAACCCCCGCACTGTAACCGCTCAGATCTTGGAACCATCGAAAAACATAGTCCAAAGGTTTCGAGTGAACTTGAGTCGAAGCTGCTGTTCAGTCCACTTGGCGAGGAAATCTGCTATTGCTTGGGACTTGATGGCTTTTTTGCCTTGAATTTGATATCAAGGGGAAGGAGTTCAATCGCCCATTTTTCCACTCGACCAGTTGCATCTCTGTTATGAAGAATTTCCGACAAAGGGGCGCCACTGACGACTGTAATGGAATGATCAGAGAAATAATGAGCAACCTTCTTCGTGGTCATATAGATCCCATAAACAAGCTTCTGATAGTGAGGGTATCTTTGCTTTGACGGGTCAGACTTCGAAAGATAATAAACCGGGCGTTGAACTTTGAAGGCTTTTCCTTCTTCTTCCCGCCGACCGTAAGTACGGTCTCGACGACTTGTCCAAAGGGCTGCAATGTAAAGCAGCAAAGGCTCTTTGCTGATTGGAGCAGCAAGCACCGGTTGGTGGAGAGCGAGCTTTGAGCTCGCAAACACTGCATCAGCTTCTAGAGTCCACTCGAACTTGTCCGACTTCTTCATCACCGGTAAAGAGGCAATGCCTTTTCACCGAGGCGAGAGATGAATCGACTTAAAGCGCCAAGCATCCAAGAAGTTTCGGACATCGCACACACGCACAGGGCGCTTCATTCGAGTATGGTGCCAACCTTTTCGGGTTAGCATCGATTCCTCGCCGAAACGAAAACCGAGTAACTTTCCACCAGAACTCCAAATGTACACTTTGATGGGTTAAGCTTGATATCATACCTCCCGAGATTGGCAAATGTTTCAGCAAGGTCACCAACAGGTCGGAACCCTTTCGTGATTTGACCACTATATCATCCATGTACGCCCACATTCCGACTGATTTGAGTGAGCAAACACTTCAATCATCCTCATGAATGTGGCTCCGCATTCTTGAGACCGAATGGCATGGTGACATAACAAAGCACCGAATGGAGTGATGAACGCTGTTTTAATCTCATCGGGTCCATACAGACGGATCTGATGGTACCCGGAATAGGCGCCTAAAAAGACAACCTCTCACATCCCGCAGCTTGAGTCGACTATTTGGTCGATGCGAGGAAGAGGAAATGATCTTCGGCAGGCCCGATTGATATGCTTGAAATCGATGCACATGCGCAACGACTTGTCCTTCTTGGGGACCATGACGACATTGGCGAGCCACTGAGTGGTAGATCTCTCGGATGAACTCTGCTGCTAAGAGCCGAGCCACCTCCTCGCCAATGGCCTTTCTTCCGGACGGCGGACCGCCAAGATACTCTTTAACCCGTTTGAATTTTGGGTCGACTCGTAGGCGATGCTCAGCCAGCCCCCTGGGAACACCCGGCATGTCAGCAGGCTTCCATGCAAAGATGTCCCAGTTCTCACGGAGGAACTTGATGAGTGCTTCTTCCTATTTTGAGTCGAGTGTTGTTGAGATGTTGGTCGAGCAGCATTGGGATCGGTCGGGTGAATGTGAACCTGCTTCGCCTCGCCAATCGATGAAATGTCGACCAGAAGCGGCTTCTTAGCTCGCAACAAATCACTCGAATCTGCAGTTTTCGATACTCTTGTAGCTCTACCACCGCCAACCGAGCATCAGCGATCTTAGAGCCTTTAAGAAGCACTCTTCCGCTTTCTTCCGATTGCCCGTGATGGTGATCACGCCTTGGGACTAGGCATCTTCGTTTAAGATACACGTAACATGGTCGGGCCATGAAACGTGCATAAGCTGGTCTCCCGAATAGCGTGATAAGCGCTCTGAAATCCACGACCTCAAAGGTCAACTTTTCTTTCGGAAATGCTTCAATCACCAAAACTACATCAAGAGCAATTTGGCCGAGTGATCAGCCTTCTTTCCGTGAATGACTCCATGGAAGCTCATGCTATCGGTATCGAAGTCCGACATTGGAATGCCCATCCCTTTCAACGCCTCCGCATATAATATGTTCAAGCCACTACCACCATCCATCGGGACTTTGGTCACCGAGTGCCTTCAACAACCGGGTCGACCACTAATGCTTGCCTCCTGTGGGTGGCAATGTGCGTCGGTGATCGACCGGTCGAATGTGATGGCGGTCCAGGACCATTTCAGATAATTGGGAGTCGCCGAGCAACCAAGTTCACTTCCGATTGATAACCTTCAATCGACTTTTGCTTTCGACGCCAAGAAAAATCATCGTGGTGGAATTGCCCGGGATATCCACCATCACTGCCATCTCTGTCCTCAACTTTGTCTGTCTCCTTATCCTTATCCTTGAGTTGTTTCCCTTGGAACTACTGAATCAAGAGCCGACACTATCGAGTGGTATGTTCTGGGTAAATGAGTTTACCCTCTTCATCTTTCTTTGTATGAATATGACATGGCAAATCCAACACGTCGTTTCCATCCTGGTCTTTCACCTTCTTGGGGTTCCAAGGACCCTTGGGTTTCCCCTTAAACTTTCCTGGGTCACGGCCAAGGCCTCTCCGGGACCCGCTGGCTCGGCTTTGTGCTTCTGCTTCCGACTGGAATTTCCTCCGCCGGCCTCATTGGCGGCCGATTTATATTTACCACTCCGGAGCCGATCCTCTTCTTCACCATTTGCATACTTGGTGGCAATCTCCATCATCCGACTCGTGGTCATATCTCCGTTCGACCAAATTTCAAACTCAATTCTCTGTTTTGACACCTTCCTTGAAGGCACAGATCGCTGGTGATCGATACATTCTCGATCGTGGTGCAAAGTGATCCACCTCTGGATATAATCTCTCAAAGTTTCACTCGACTTTTGCACACACGATCGCAACTCCGCTAAACCTGCTGGTCGCTTGAAAGTTCCTTCAAATGTCTCGACAAACACTCGGAAAGATCTTCCCAAGTGTAAATACTGCTGGGTGCTAACTGATTCAACCACGCTCGGCTGAACCCTCCAACATAAGAGGCAAATGCTTCATGGCTACCTCATCGCTGCCACCGCCGATCTGAACCGCCACTCGGTAATCTTCAAGCCAAGTGTCGCTTGGATTCTCCAAAGGAACTTATCGACTCGATCGCCAACCTAAAGTTGGGGGAATCACTGCGCTCGATGGCTCTGCTTTGAAACACTCGTCCCGAGACATGAACTCTGCCGCTGGAAGAACATCTCTATCATGGCCGTCTCGGTGAGCTCTGTTCTGTCGACCAAACCTTGAACGATAATAGATCTCGCATCAAAGCCTGGTTCCTCGGGTCGACCGAACTCTTCGCCAAAGACTGTGTTGGTGTTCGTCGTCCCGCTGCCGAGGAGCGATGATCCACCCCTTGGGGAGGAGGGCACTCGACGCCAATCGCTGCGATCGAATCGGTGCTCATACTGCCGCGCCCTTTGTATTGATCATCACGCCGGCCTCCATGTTCTCACGCCTAGGGGGCGATCTCGGACTAGGGGCCGAATGGACTGAATTCGCAGCGACGGATTGGTGTGAACCCTGTTTGCGATCGATACAACTGAGTTTTGATCTCCTGCCGCCGGAGCAAATCCCGATTTGCTGCAAACCTCTACCCGCCCGATTGGGAAGGCTGAATTGACTCGCTATACGGGCGGCAGCTGCTAAATTCTGAATCGGAGTTCGATATACCTGAGTTGGCGGTTGAAAGAGCTGGCGCCGATCGGATTCTCGAACCCTTGGTCGCAGACGCTCGCCGAGTACTCGCTGAAGATTCTCGGTCGAGTCGCCAGCCAGGTTGGCTAAGCACGCATCCTCCAAGGCGCGAGCCTCGGGGTTTCTCCAACGATAGGAGTGTGAAGTGCATCCATGTTCCGACGGCGAAGCTCCTCCTCTCGAGCGGCGTGAGGGTTCGCAAGTACTCTTCGTGGACTTGCTCCGGACCGTCTCCATCGCCACCTCCGTTGGTGCGGGTGAATCCAGGGGGACTGCGTGGTCCATCGACCATCAGAACCTCTGCCGCCGAGTCACTCCTATCGCATTCGGTCGCAATCTCTCGGAGCCGCCGAACAGGTCAGAGAGATTCGTCGGGCTCGATCGCCGCGACTTGGGGGATGGCTGACTGGCGGGCCACCGCATGCCTCACCCACCGCTGAAGCCTCGACCGACCAGAACGCTTGCGCCGGTGGGAGACTGGGAGTGAAGACGGCGCAGGAGCCGACCCATACTGGGTCGACGGTTGTTGCAGGAGGACACCGCGGACACACGCGCGAAAGTGCGTCGCCCCGCGGACGGGGAGCGCGTCCACATCGAGTGGAGCCTCCTGAATGTTGGAGATATGCCCTAGAGGCAATCATGTATGATGATATTTCCTATGTGTTTATGAATAAAGATAGTCCTTGGACATTATCAATGATGTGTATCAGCAAGTACGTGACTTGTTTGTGGGACTATGCATTGTATGATGACTGTCCTAAAAGGTCCCTAGTCGAAAGGGCTGTGTGGACGCGCAGCCGACTAGACTAGCATATGACACGGTCGATGGCTCGGTCTCACTAGCCATGGAGCATTGGATGCTAACCGGATAATATGGACTTGGAAAGGTATGGTCGGATTCGACATAGTCGGATCCGAGTCGAGATAAGGTCCGAGTCGGACAGACCCAACTGTGAGACGCATGGAAAGGTATGTCATCTGTGAGTCTCTAGTACAACATACGTTCTATGTCCTAAGACCTGAGCTGACGCATGTACTCGAGATGGTGACAGACTTCCTTTGGGCCGACCAAACGCTACTCCGTGACTGGGTAGTTACAAAGGTAGGTTTCGGGTTTGTCCAGTCCCATGCTTTGCGAGACATGGTCGAGCAAGATGGGATTTGCCCTCCGATCGAGAGATATACTGGGCCCCTCGTGTGATCTCGACCAGAACAGCATGGCCATGCGACAAGGATTATGAGATAATCCGGATTGTGGTCGGTATCACTGGAACGAGAAAGAGGTCGGGTTGGCACAAGGATGACAGTCTCGCCTTGAGCCCGACAACATATATCGTGCGGCAAAGGGAACAGAAGTGTGACACGTTGTACAGGTTCGCCTAACCAGCTTCATAGTATGCTTGGTGGTTGGCACGCCTTGCTAGAGGCCGCTACATACCGTGCAGGTCGGAGGTGATCCGAACTGTGACCGAACCGACTTGAACCTAAGGGGTCGCGCGCTTAAGGTAAGGAACCTACGAGGTCGGTTCGTAGGACACTGGTCGGATGTGATCCGAACTGGACTAGGAACGTGACCGAGTATACTTTGGGCTTTAGGGTCCGTGCGAGGCCCAAGTGTTGAGCTCGCGACGGACGCCTATATAAAGTGGAGGTGCGGCACACTCAGAAGTAAAACGCTTTGGCCTCAGGAGGTAGATCGCTTCGGCCTCAGGAGGTTGATCGCTTCGGCCTCGGGAGGTTGATCGCTTCGGCCTCAAGAGGTTGATCGCTTCGGCGTTGCGGCTAGGGTTTTGCATCTGTTGCGAATAGCCACCTCCACTCGCCGCCGACTATGTGATCGGACCTAGCAGTCCGCCACACGACGTTCCCCCCGCACACGCGGATATCGTTAGAGGCGGTGCACTTGCGCCGCTCCGGCGAACTCGTACGTGGGATCGGACGACCGGCCGCTCGAGGGAGATCGAAAGAGGAGGAGACGATCCACGCGGATGCGCTGCCCCAACTCTTCTTCCGCTGCACGGCACTGCGCGTCTAGTGGTAACAAACTATGATCCACCTCCCGTAGCATGTTCCTGGATGTTCTGCGTGTAGGAATTTTTAATTTGCAGTCGACGCACCCTACCGTAGAACCCAACACTGAAGCCAGGCGGAGTCGTCGGCGACGAACGGGAGCGCACCGAGACGGATCTCGTGGCCGTCAACCAGAACTCCACCGGAAACCATGGTGTAGGAGATCGAAAGAATCCCAACTTCTCCAAAAAATCGCTAGAACACCAGCCCCACGGTGGGCGCCAACTGTCATGGTTCTAAGTATGACAGTAGAATGGGGGGTAGGTATGGAGAGGCAAGATCCTAGCTATGGAGTAGTTGTATACGCAAGGGATTTACGAGTTCAGGCCCTTCTCGGAGGAAGTAATAGCCCTACGTCTCGGAGCCCGGAGGTGGTCGACATGATTATATGCGTATGTGTTACAGGGGTGCGAACCCTTCTACCTGTGGAGGGGGTGGCTTATATAGAGTGCGCAGGACCCCAGCCAGCCCACGTAGTAGAGGGTTTAAGGTGCGTTACTGGTAACGCCTTACATAAAGTGTCATTAAGGTCATAAAGACTATTTAACTACAGACCGTTTGGGTACCGAGTGGCTCTTGGACTCCTGGTGGTCGAGTGGGTCTTCATGGTCGAGTGTCTTTGAATCTGTCAAGTGGAAACCTACCAGGTCGACTGGAAGGCTGCTTCTCTTGTGAGTGTCCTTGTGGAGGGTACCTTTGGGCAGGTCTATGACCCTACGCCAGGTACATGACTTCATCATTAGACGCTTGAGTATCCTTGAATATTTACTTGGGGTGCCTCAGGCATCCCCAAGCTTGATCTCTTGCCTCTCTTCCTTCTTCAAACTTCGAGACCTTCTCGATCATCGCACACTTCATCCACACAAAAGTTCAACAGAAAACTCGGTAAGATCCGTTAGTATAATAAAGCAAATCACCACTCTAAGTACTGTTTGAAAACCAATTCATATTTTGTTTTTGCATTGCGTCTACTTTAATATAGCTTTTTCATGGCTTAATCCACTGATATAAATCAATAGTTTCATCAAAACAAGCAAACTATGCATCAAAAACAGAATCTGTCTAAAACAGAACAGTCTGTAATAATCTGAACATTAACCATACTTATGGTACTTGAAAAATTCTTCCAAAATTAGGAAAAATAAAAAAAAAATTATAGAAAGACATTGCAAAAATAATCAGAACCATTTGACGTTCCAGTAAAAAACTAAAAATCGCGCACTACAACCAAAGTTTCTGTCCTGCACCGCACAAACCAACAAGCATCGTAGACATCCTAAAGGCAAACCTTGGCACATTATTTTTATAATACAATGGAAGTGTACAAGGGGATAATTATTTTTGTTGAAAAGTTTCTGTAATCAAGATTCACGAAGTTGCCGTGAGCATGAATAAAGTTCAAGGAGCTCTCCCACTTCAACAATGCTTGTCTTTCTCACTTTCACTTTCCTTTTTGAAAAGTTTTGGGTTCCCCTCTTTATTTTTGTTGTTTTTAAACTATATGAAAGCACTCAACAGAAATAAATGACTCTCTAAAACTTCCGGGTTGTCTCCCTGGCAGTGCTTTCTTCAAAGCCATTAAGCTAGGCATATAGTGCTCAAGTAATGGATCCACCCGGATCCCAAGGTATATCAAAGCCAATTTTAATTAGCAATGATTTGTAATTTAGTAGTGAGCACAAAGCAACATATATCATGTAACAACGAAGTCTAACTCTCTTCCTATGCATCGGCATGTCATAAAAGAACAATTCATGCACACCTAGTAAAGGCCAACGCATAGTATAAGCAGTTTCTTGCAATTTTATCATATTGGAAACATAGAGAGGTGGAGATATAGTTCCTCTCTCATAATAATTGCAAGTAGGAGCAGAAAGCACATGCATATTATATCTATAAAAATCATCATGTGCAACGGTAAAAGGCAACCGCATCAATGTAATCCTTAATAAGTGCAAACTTGTCACGCCCAATATGCGACCCTATCCAAAAGGAACTCGAAGGTCCCACCAAGGATAGACCCGCATATTGAAACGCTTTTGCAAGGTGGATATCATTACATCAACATTACATAATAGTGGGATACATCCAATACATACAATGTCACATGAATACAACAATACAACATACAAGATCAACATCCGACTACGGATGGAACATAAACAGAAACTCAAACAATATCCACCCTGCTAGCCCAGGCTGCCGACCTGGAACCTATCCCCTGATCGAAGAAGCAGAAGAAGAACTCCAAAGCAAGTAAACATCGCTCTCACGTCATGATCATCGCAAACTTGTCCCTGCAATTGGTGGTGTAGTAATCTGTGAGCCACGAGGACTCAGCAATCCCATTACCATGGGTATCAAGACTAGCAAAGCTTAAGGGGAAAGGAAGGGGTAAAGTGGTGAGGTTGCAGCAGCGTCTAAGCATATATGGTGGCTAACATACGCAAATGAGAGCGAGAAGAGAAACAAAGGAACGGTCGTCAACTAGTAATGATCAAGAAGTGATCCTGAACTCCTACTTACGTCAAACATAACCCAGAAACCGTGTTCTCCTCTCGATCAACCCCGAAAAGAGACACTCACGGTTACGCACACGGTTGGTGTATTTTAGAAGAGTTTGCTTCAAGTTTACTACAACCGGATATTAACAAATTCCCATCTGCCTATAACCGCAGGCACGGCTTTCGAAAGATTATACCCTGCAGGGGTGTCCCAACTTAGCCCATGATAAGCTATCGCGATCAACGAAGGATATTCCTTCTCCCCAGGAAGACCCGATCAGTCTCGGAATCCCGGCTACAAACATTTCGACAGTAATAAAACAAGACCAGCAAAGCCGCCCGATGCGCCGACAATCCCGATAGGAGCTGCACATATCTCGTTCTCAGGGCAACACCGGATGAACACTACGTACGGCAACCGATGATACCCCAAGTTGCCTAGGGGCGGCACCGCAAGTGGCTCTGGTTTGGACCAACACTTAGACAAGCATTGGCCCGGGGGCCTGAATAAAGATGACCCTTGGGTTAATTAGTCCCAAGGGAAATGTAGGTGGTGGTGAGGCAAATGGTAAAACCAATGTTGGGCCTTGCTGGAGGAGTCTTATTCAAAGAGAACTGTCAAGGGGGTCCCATAAATCACCCGACCGCGTTAGGGACGCAAAATCCGGGAACATAATACCGATATGACGGAAACTAGGGAGGCAAGAGTGGAACAAAACACCAGGCATAAGGCCGAGCCTTCCACCCTTTACCAAGTATATAGATGCATTAATTAAATAAGATATATTGTGATATCCCAACAAGTAAACATGTTCCAGCAAGGAACAACATCTCCATGTTCCAACAAGGAACAAACTTCATCTTCACCTGCAACCAACAACGCTATAAGAGGGGCTGAGCAGATCGGTAACATAGCCAAACAACGGTTTGCTAGGAAGGGTGCAAAAGGTTAGAGGCTGACATGGCAATTTGGGATGGCTTGATAAACAGGTAATAGGTAGCGCAGCATAGCGAAAGAACGAAGCAACTAGCATAGCAATGATAGTAATGAGATCCAAAGTGACGGTCATCTTGCCTGAAATCCCGCAAGGAAGAAGAACGAGTCCATGAAGAAGATGAAGCCACGAAGATGAACCAAGCGTAGACGAACGAGTCCTCATGATCGCAACGAAACGGGAACTATCGAGAAGAAGCACACAACATAGTAAACACACCACACATGAACAAGGCATGATGCACAAACAAGCATGATGCATGACAAGACTACATGAAGCTACTCATGGCAAGAGATGATGCAAACAAGAACAACACATCAAGGCAAGTTTAAATGAGGCCGGAAACAACATATAACAATTCCGGTAAGTCCTCATATGCAAATTTTGAAATTGGTCCATATCTGAATAAACCTTATGTTCAATTTGTTAAACAGCAAGTTAAGATGCACCACAATGATCTACACGAAATTCTAGTCAAGTTACATATAAAGTTCATTAGATTCGGAGCTACGTCCTAGAAGATATGAGCAAAACAAGATAAGCATGGCATTGGTGCAAAATGCATCCAAACATCAAGCAAACACCTCAAAACAAGGATGCAACAGGATAATATGAAACTACATGCAAAATCAAGCAAGTTTCATATCGAGCACACTCAAAACGGAGCAACGGTTCAACACATACACATGAAACAAGTTTAAAGGACAAGCTGTCCAAAACAGCAACTAGGCATATTGCAAGCATCAAAACACTATGCTACAGCATCCCAACGTAATACCAAAAGGCATGGGCAAGATGTACAGGTAAAGCATTACAAAACATGAACACTGAGCTAACTCCAGAAATCACTAGAACATGCTCAAAATGACATGGCAAGATTGCAAATAATAACAGTTTCAGACTTTGCAGAAATAACATCAGGTTGCAATGTTTAAAGCTATCAAACAACATGCTACATGAACTTATCATGGCAAACAAAGGCATGGCATGAATCTACTCAAAGCATATAACAAATGTCCCTTACTGACCATAAGCCAAAAAGGACCAGAAGATATGATGGCACCTACGTAAACATGGCAAGTAATATGACAGATTCATACATGGCAGGAACAACAATAAGTAGGCATGTTGGTGAGCTTGAACCACTCACCACAGAGCAATACATGGCATGGCAAGGCAACTCACAGTAAGAAGAAATGTCATAGAAGCTATACATGGCAAGAACAACATTATAGCATACACGGATCAACTACAACAACCTTGGCAAACTTGAATAACATGTAAACAACCTGCCAGGAAACATTTTGTAGCAAACGTAGAGCTCGATTGACTCAAGCTATGGCACTCCATAATTTCAAACAAGGGCATGGATGGGTAGACAATAACCATATGTTCAAAACATCCTTACTGAAGTATCTCAAAATAAGCATGGATCTCTCGATAGCATCAAGTTTACATGACATAAAAATATCAGCAGAACAGGGGCTGAAATCAGTAACATCATGAAGCCTAGTTTGCATGCTTGTGCTAGTCACCACAGAGATCACAAAATACATGGCATACACCCCTGTAAATATGGCATGGCATATTACAAAACACATGTAGGACTTAAGTTCATAGGGTGCACACATCAATCATGGCAAAAATGACAAAAGTGCATGTTCTGATAAGAATCTGAAACTAACATCACATAGCCCTCTTCTAACAGCATTTCAGGGACCAAGATGAGCTCAAATGAAAATGATGCAATGAGATGAAATGATTTACTCGTCGAGGCGAACAATATGACATATTACACGCACGAAACGGAGCTACGGATGCAGAGAGACGATGCGTCGAACATGCCATGAAAATGTCATAAAACTGGGACTTAGTGGATTTTCACCTCGCGAAAAACGTGGACGGGGAAAACTCGGGACGGAGGGAACCGGGGAAGGGCTGGCGTTTCGATGGCGGGCCTGGTGGATCTGGTCCAGCCCGCCGGATCCGGATCGGGAGCGGGTCGGGTCCGGCGCCGACGAGGTGGCCGGAGCCGTGGAAGACGGCGGAGGGGCGCGGGAGCTTAGCGGCGGCGCCGGGGCGGCGAGGAGCGATGGCGGCGGCGGGAGGCGCTGGGCGCCTGGCGAAGCCGCCGGCCGGAGCAGGCGGCGGCGCTTGGACGCGAGGCCGGGCGAGGGAGGCGACGCGGGTGCCCGGCACGGCGGCGGCGACCGGGCGGCGGGAGGCGGAGTCGCGGCGGCGCTGTGGGCGCTCCGGCGCCGGAGACGGGCGCGGGGAGAGGTCGCGCGGGCGGCGCGGGCGGCGGAGTCGGGCTCATGGGCGGGCGGCGCTGTCGGCGCGCTGCTACGTGGCGGCGTGGGACTGGCTGGGCGTCGGCGCGGACGTGTCGGTGCGGCACGGACAGACGCGTCTGTGTGGAGGAGGAAGAAGAAGGCTAGGGTTAGGGGGGGAATAGACCGCGAATTTCGGGGGGAGGACATATTTATAGGTAGAGGGAGCTAGGAGACTCCAAATGGAGTGCGGTTTTCGCCCACACGATCGTGATCGAACGACCGAGAGCATGGAGGGGAGTTTGCTGGGTTTTGGGCCACTTGGAAGGGGTGTTGGGCTGCAAAGAGAAGGAGGCTTTTGCGGTTACCCGGTTAACCGTTGGAGTACCAAACGACCTCCAAATGGCACGAAACTTGACAGGCGGTCTACCGGTGCTATACCAAGGCCGCTTGGCAAACCTCGGGCCATTCAGAGAAAGTTTAACACCCGCACACGAAAAGAGGTAAAGGGGGGTGCCGGGGAGCATAGGAGTGCCGGATTGCAAAACGGACAATGGGGAAAATGCTCGGATGCATGAGACGAACACGTATGCAAAATGAAATGCACATGATGACATGATATGAAATGCATATGATGACATGGCAAAGTGCAACACGCAAGCAAATGACATGACAACGACGGCGAATAACTGGCGGACACCTGGCGCATCGAATCCGGGGCGTTACAGAACTTCTCCGATATAGTGTAGTTTGGAGAATTCAAAAAGATAATAGGACTATCATGTGTTGGTGCAATAGCAACAATTTCATGTTTAAGATAAGGAACTATAGAAAATTCATCTCCATAAGCATTATTCATACTGGCATCTTGGCCACAAGCATAGCAAGCATCATCAAAAAGGGATATTTCAAGAGAATCAACGGGATCATAATAGTCATCATAGCAATCATCCTTCGGTAAGCACGAAGGGGAATTAAAAAATGTATGAGTTGAAGAGTTACTCTCATCAGAAGGTGGGAACGGGTGATCAATCCGCTCTTCCTCCTTTTGTTCTTTGCTCTCCTCCTCATCTTTTTCATCCAATGAGCTCATAGTTTCATCAACTTCTTCTTCCATAGATTCCTGCAAAATATTAGTCTCTTCTTGGACCGCGGGGTAATCCTCAAGATATGGTTCAACATAGGCATTAGAAGCATAACTATCATAGCAATATTTAAGTATGGCAAAATTTTCAGATTTGTGAAAAGTAGCATCATACGTTTCAATCAAAGAGGCAATTTCGTAAGCATCCTTAAAAGCAACAAATTCTTTGATTTGCTGAATATCATAGTAACTATAAACACCTTTAGCATACGAAGATATGATTCCATTATCACTAAACTCACATTGGTAGGGAAGGTGTTTCTTAGGGTTTTCAGAACAACAAGTAACATCATATATTTCACATAAATTCCAAGCATAGCATTGCAAACGATGAATTTGACCCAATAGAATTTTCCCTTTTTCAGACATTCGGTGTCGCACATAATAAGCATGCTCATCGAAAGATTTTCCCTCAACTAAGCTAGTTGGGGTTTCAGCCCGAGCACATAGGGATCGAAGATGATCCAAGTAAAAAGCTTCAGGAGTGTGATAGATTTTGAGTGGTTCTTCAACCGTTGGTTCAATAGGTACAACTAATTTTTTTGGTATTTTGCGTTTCCTACCCATAAATAAAGATAGAAAACAACTAAGAACAACAAAAATAAAAATTACTTAGTGATAAAGAAAACAAGCACACACGAGAATATTCACCCCACGCTATGACTCCCCGGCAACGATGCCAGAAAAAGGTCTTGATAACCCACAAGTATAGGGGATCGCAACAGTTTTCGATAAGTAAGAGTGTCGAACCCAACGAGGAGCTAAAGGTAGAACAAATATTCCCTCAAGTTCTATCGACCACCGATACAACTCTACGGCACGCTTGACGTTTGCTTTACCGAAACAAGTATGAAACTAGAAGTACTTTATAGGTGTTGTTGGATAGGTTTGCAAGAAAGTAAAGAGCACAAAAATAAAACTAGGGGCTGCTAAGATAAAAACACAACTAAATTAAATATGGCGAGTGTGGAAAAGTGGTGGTAGGAGTTGCGAAATTGTCCCTAAGCAATTGACTACTTTACTAGACTGATAGCAAGTTTTATATGGGAGAGGCCACTGCTAGCATGTCATCCCTTACTTGGAATTCTATGCACTTATGATTGGAACTATTAGCAAGCATCCGCAACTACTAACGTTCATTAAGGTAAAACCCAAACATAGCATTAAGGTATATTAGCCCCCCTTCGATCCCGTATGCATCAATTTCTATGCTAGGTTGAAGCTTCTGTCACTCTTGGCCTCCAATACATAGTCCTATCAACATACAACTAACCCTAAGGTGTGATCCACGCACGCGCTCATATGATGGGCACCAAAGGACAGCGACATAACCACAAGCAAATTAAATCAATCATAGCAATTCATCAACCACCGATAGGACAAAGAAAATCTACTCGGACATCATAGGATGGCAACACATCATTGGATAATAATATGAAGCATAGAGCACCATGTTCAAGTAGAGGGTACAACGGGTTGCGGGAGAGTGGACCGCTGTAGATAGAGGGGGGAAGGTGATGGAGATGTTGGTGTAGATCACGGTGATGATGATGATGGCCATGGCAGCGTTCCGGCGCCACCAGAAGAGAAGGGGATAGGGGGGCCCCTTCGTCTTCTTCTTCCTTGATCTCCTCCCTAGATGGGAGAAGGGTTTCCCTCCGTCCTTGGCCTCCATGGCGTGGGAGGCGAGAGCCCTCCGAGATTGGATCTGTCTCTCTGTCTCTGTGTTTCTGCTTACTCACGCCCTTTCACCGTTTCAGATATATATGGAGATCCGTAACTCGATTGGACTGAAACCTTCGCGTGATTTTTTTACCAAAATTAGCTTTATTATGAAGCGAAGAAGGGCATCAACGTCTTCTGGTGGCCCACGAGGGTGGGGTGCGCCCTCTGGGAGGGCGTGGGCCCTGCCTCGTGGCCACCTCGACACCGTTCGCGTTGATCTCTCTCCAGATTTTCCAAATATTCCAAAATAAGCTCCATCCATTTTTATCCCGTTTGGACTCTGTTTGATATGGATATTCCGTGAAACCAAAAACATGCAACAGACAGGAAGTGGCACTGGGCACCGGATCAATATGTTAGTCCCAAAAATAGTATAAAAAGTTGCCATATATGAAAGTTGAATAATATTGGCATGGAACAATCAAAAATTATAGATACGACGGAGACGTATCAGGTATTAAAGAAGAGGATGTAAAATTTACCACCTATCGAAGAAATACATGGCCTCAACACACGACCACCATCACAGGAGGTAGAGGTAAACTCTTTATTAAAGTGTGATGAAGGTGATATCCCTTATAATAAACATCCTAGTCAGTTCTTATATGAGTTTGATAACTATATTATGAAACAAGATCACTTCAGTGCCAATGTTATGAAACAATTGAAATATAATTCTGATATGATTGCACGCTTGAGTGACTTGTTATTTAGAATATCCAATTATGTTAGAGGTGTAGGAAAACATGCCTCTATGGTTCAAACTCAACTCGAACAAGTTGCTAAATATCAAAGGGAATTGCTTGATGAAATGAATAATAGTATGAATGATCATGCTATTAGAGTAGTAACTAGAGGAGGTAGAATGATTGAGGAACCACTTTATCCTGAGGTACACCCTAAAAGGATTGAACAAGATTCACAAAGAAATAACACTGATGCACCTAGTCCTTCTAAAAAGAAGAAGAAGAAGAAAAATGATAGGACTTTGCATACCTCTAGTGAACCTGAAATGGAAAAACCTCCTGATAGTAGTAATGATGTTTCTATTTCTGATGCTGAAACTCAATCTGGTAATGAACATTCACCTTGTGACAACGAAAAAGATAATGATGATGTTCATAAAGACACTCACCAAACAACGATAAAGAACCAGATAATAATGTTGAGATAGAAACTGCTGTTGATCTTGATAACCCACAACCTAAAAAAAAGATGTGATAAAAGAGACTTTGTTGCTAGAAAACATGGAAGAGGAAGAGAACCATGGGTTCAAAAACCCATGCCCTTTCCACCTAAACCAACTAAGAAAAAGGATGATGAAGAATTTGAATGCTTTGCTGAAATGCTTAGGTCATTCTTTTTGCCCACTCACTAACTGATATTTTAAAGGTGGCCGCTTATGCAAAATATAAGAAAGACATCATCACAAATAAAAGAAAGGACATCAATATATACCAGACGTTCATGCCTATTGGATAGGTCCGAACGATCCCATCCCGTGTTCCTCGCACGATTTCTTTCTAATCCCGATCGATCCTACCCCGCGTCCCTCGATTTCTTCCTATTCCTTCCTTTTTTATTTCTCCCACTCAAGGGCGACAAAACATAAAATTAGGCTGGAGAGGGTTCGAACTCTGCTCTCTTGTATCAAATATTAATCTAACAACCAACTGACGTTACGATGTTTCTTGTCCAACAAATTGGAGTCCATCTACTTGATCGTTACTTACCGATGTGTTCTTTTCTAGATAAAAAAAAGGAAAATGCGTGCACATGGGTTTGAACCCATAACCTCTACTCCAAATGTTCAACGCGCTAACCAGCTCAACCAACTACAATTGTTGTCTTACTACATATAAACTAGATATTGGCACCTACTTTAGTTTCATATCAAGATTTTCTTTTCTTTTCTTAACTTAAGTTACCAACCCCGAGGGTACATTAAGTTACTAGCCCTATGGTATGATGTTTGAACAACTTTGTTATATTGGGTCAGAGTTACCATGGTGTTAAACATAAGTTATTAGGCGTGCGGCATGTAAAATACCATGTTATTTACACAGAACTTATCGGGCTATGTTTTCAGCAACTTTTTCTCATATCAACGTTACCATGATATCTGTACATAAGTTATCAGGTCCATGATGCCTAACTTACCATGTTATTTACACGTAAGTTATCGGCAGTATGTTTTTTCAAGAAATTCTTTTTCCTATGGCTAAAAAAGTTACCGCGGTGTTTGTACATAAATTATTAGGTTTGTGGTGCATACATTACCATGTTATTTACACATAAATTGCCGGAGCTATGTTTTCAACAACGATTTTCCATGGGTTAAAATTACCGCATTTTTTGTACCAGAGTTATCATGTCTGCGGTGCATATATTACCAGGATATTTGCACAGTAGTTACCGGGGTTATGTTTTCAACAACATTTGTTCCTTGACTTAAAGTGATCATGATTTTTGTGCCTAAGTTATCAGGTCTACGATGAATATATTATCATGCTATTTATACAGAAATTATGGGGTCAAAGTTAACAGCTATTGTTTTCAATAATTTTCCCCGCTGGTCAAAGTTACCAGGGTGTTTGTACATAATATATCAAGCATGTCGTGCATTTCTTACCATGGTATTTACACATAAAATTATGGGTGGTATGTCTATAATTTTTTTCACTGGGTTGAGGTCACCACGGGTGTTTGTACGCAAGTTATGATGCCCGTCGGGCGTAAATTACCATGATTTTTCGCAGAAGTTACCAGAGTATATTTCAACAACTTTTTTTCTTAGTATCAAAGTTACCACCGTATTTGTACATATGTTATCAGATCCAAAGTGTGTATGTTACCATGTTATCCACACATGAGTTAGTGAGGATATGCTTTTTAAGGTATATTGGACAAGGACTAAAGCTGGTGTGCCTTGGTTATTGCGTCAAAAATCTAATGCAATGGCCTTGATTGTTGTGGCTTTCTTTTACTCACATATACTGGAGTACAAAGGAAAAAAACTAACGTAAAACTTAATGTAAACATGTGCTTGTTGAGATGGTTGAGATCCTACAGCACCAATAGTGGGTTGTGGGCTTGATTTCCACTTCTCGCAGAAATTTTTGTCTTCCGGCACGCTGGAGAAAAAAAATCACGAGCTAGGGGTAGGAAATTCGGATCAATCTCACGAGAAACTGGCGCGCGCTAGAATTTCGGATCCAACGTCAATTAGATCGTTCGGATCTATTGCCAAATCACAAACGTTTGGAAATACAAATTCCATAAAAGAAAAATACCAGAAGCTGAAATCTCCACCATGCTTGCTAACTATTCTTTTAAGGATGGTGTCGTGGACTTAACACGACAGATGTCCTAGCAAAAGGACTTAGATGTGGAGCCATTGTAACTATGTTAGCTTAAAGGGGTTAATTGGGACAAAGGACACAGAGAGTTTATACTGGTTCGGCCCCTTGCGTTGGAGGTAAAGGCTTACTCCAGTTTGGGGTTGTATTGCTTGTGTTTTGATTACCAGGGAGCGAATTCGCTTGACGTAGTTCTTGACTTGGTGTCTCTTGACCTAACCTGCCACCGGGTCACCCTTTTATATACACAGGTTGATGCCTGATGGCTTACAGAGTCCCTGCCGGCTCATACACAACGTGTCCGGCTCGGTGACTAACTAAACTTGCCTTACAATACAAGTCATACATATAGCGGTTCATCCTATTGGGCCTCAAGTCGCCTCTAAGTTCTTGGGCCATCAATAGGATTGCCATGATTCGCCATCTTCATCTCTAAGTCATCAGTGGTATAACCCGGCCCCTCCTGGGTGGGTTATACCCAATAGTTATATCCCCAACATTAGGCCCCAGGTTGATTTGAACTTGTTCACATCAACCTTCAGTACCTGACTTGTCAAAATCTTGCATCATCCATTTAATAAATTTGTTGTAACCCGCCATGACATCAGCTCAAAGAACCACCTTAACCCGCCATGACGTCATTCCACATTAATTCCGCACGAGGCCCGGAATATCTTAATAGATCCTTATCTTTTAATGAATCATACATATCCAACGTATCTATAATTTATGAAGTATCCATGCTGTTATTCTATCATTCTTGGATGTTTTACAATCATTTTATAGCAACTTTATATCATTTTTTGGGACTAACTTATTGACTCAGTGCCCAGTGCCAGTTGTTGTTTTTTGCTTGTTTTTTACATCGCAGGAAATCAGTATCAAACGAAGTACAAACACCGTGAAACTTTTTGTGGATTTTTTATGGACCAGAAGACCACCAGTGATCTAAAGAAGCACCTGGGGGGAGCCCCGAGGGGGGCACAACCCGCCAGGGCGCGCCTGGGGGCCCAAGCGTGCCCAGGTGGGTTGTGCCCACCTTGGTGGCCTCCCGCACCCCCTATTTGCACTATAAATTCCCAAATATTCTGAAACCCTTCGAGGTTAACCTAGATCAGAAGTTCCACTGCCGCAAGGCTCTGTAGCCACCGAAACCAATCTAGACCCTTTCCGGCACCCTGCCGGAGTGGGGAATCATCATCGGTGGCCATCTTCATCATCCCGGCGGCCACCACGATGAAGAGGGAGTAGTCCACCCTCGGGGCTGAGGGTTTGTACCAGTAGCTATGTGTTTAATCTCTCTCTCTCTCTCTCTCTCTCGTGATCTTGAGATGTCATGATCTTGATATATCAGGGGCTTTGTTAACATAGATGGATCATATGATGTTTCTCCCTCTCTACTCTTGTTGTGATGAATTGAATCTTTACCCTTTGAAGTTTTGTCTTGTCGGATTGAATGTTCAGATCTTAGAACACATGATGTATGTCTTGCGGTATGAATACTTTAGGTGACAATGGGGTATCATATTGATTCACTTGATGTATGTTATGGCACCCAACTTGCGGATTCCGGAGGTGACTTTGGAGTAATCTATGCATAGGGATTGATGCACGTTTTTATTATCTTTTCTCCGATAGAAACTTTGGGGTCTCCTTGTAGTTCTTTGAGTGGATTGAATATTATGATCATGAAGTTGTTTGATGCATATTGTATATTTAACTCACGGATACTCGTGGTGTCATTGGAGTATCTAGGTGGCATTAGAGTTGGTTGATGTGTGTCATATGGTGTTATTTTAGTACGAACTCTTGATTAGATCGATCGGAAAGAATAGCTTGTGTTATTTTAGTACGAACTCTAGGATGGATCGAACGGAAAGAATAGCTTTGAGGTGGTTTCGTACCCTACAAACAATTTCTATCTTTTGTTCTCTGCTAATAGGAACTCGGGAGTGATTCTTTATTGCACTTTGAGGGATAATCATATGATCCAACTATGATAGCATTGTTAAGAGATTGCACTAGCAAAAGTACGGACCCTAGGCCTTGTTTTCAAGCATTGCAATACCGTTTGTGCTCACTTTTGTTACTTGCTACCTTGCTGGTTTTTATTGTTCGCACTAAAAAACTCATATCTACAATCATTACTACACTTCTATTACCATCGCTTCGCGGAACTAGTGCACCTATACAATTTACCATTATATTTGGTGTGTTGGGGACACAAGAGACTTTTTGTTATTAGGTTGGAGGGTTGCTTGAGAGAGACCATCTTCTTCCTACACCTCCCACGGATTGATAAACCTTAGGTCATCCACTTGAGGGAAAATTGCTACTATCCTACAAAACTCTGCGCTTGGAGGCCCAACACGAGTCTACAAGAATAAAGTTGCGTAGTAGACATCAATGAACATCACGAAAATCGGGCGTCTGTTGGGGATCGTTGCAGAAATTAAAGAAAAAAAATTCTACGCATCACCAAGATCAATCTATGGAGTAACTAGCAACGAGAGAGAGGGGAGTGCATCTTCATACCCTTGAAGATCGCGAGTCGGAAGCATTGCAAGAACACGGTTGGAGGAGTCGTACACGTAGCGATTCAGATCGCGGCCGAATCCGATCAAAGCACCGAACAACGGTGCCTCCGTGTTCAACACACGTGCAGCCCGGTGACGTCTCCCGCGCCTTGATCCAGCAAGGAGGAGGGAGAGGTTGAGGAAGAGGGCTCCAACAGCAGCACGATGGCGTGGTGGTGATGGAGTGGCAGTTCTCCGGCAGGGCTTCGCCAAGCTCTTACGGAGGACGAGAGGTGTTGGGGAGGGGAGGGGATGCACCTTCGATGTGGTGCTACAGCCCTCCCCTCGCCCCTCTATTTATAGGGAGAAGGGGGAAGGGGGCCGGCCCCTCTAGATGGGATCTAGAGGGGGTCGGCGGCCAAGGGGGAGGGGGTCGCCCCCCAAGCCAAGGGGGCGCCCCCTTTAGGGTTCCCCCCAACTCTAGGCTCATGGGCCCTAGGGGGGTTGGCGCCCCAGCCCACTTGGGGCTGGTTCCCTTCCACCTACAGCCCATAAGGCCCTCCGGGGAAGGTGGACCCTCCCGGTGGGCCCCCGGAACCCCTCCGATGGTCCCGGTACAATACCGGTATACCCCCGAATATTTCCGGCGACCGTATGATGACTTCCCATATATAAATCTTCACCTCCAGACCATTCCGGAACTCCTCGTGACATCTAGGATCTCATCCGGGACTCCGAACAACATTCGGTAATCACATACATATCTTCCTTATAACCCTAGCATCATCAAACCTTAAGTGTGTAGACCCTACGGGTTCGGGGACCATGTAGACATGACCGAGACATCTCTCCGGCCAATAACCAACAGAGGGATCTGGATACCCATGTTGGCTCCCACATGTTCCACGATGATCTCACTGGATGAACCACGATGTCGAGGATTCAAGCAATCCCGTATACAATTCCCTTTGTCAATCGGTACGTTACTTGCCCGAGATTCGATCGTCGGTATCACAATACCTCGTTCAATCTCGTTACCGGCAAGTCACTTTACTCATTACGTAATGCATGATCCCGTGACCTACCACTTAGTCACATTGAGCTCATTATGATGATGCATTACCGAGTGGGCCCAGAGATACCTCTCCGTCATACGGAGTGACAAATCCCAGTCTCGATTCGTGCCAACCCAACAGACACTTTCGAAGATACCTGTAGTGCACCTTTATAGCCACCCAGTTACGTTGTGACGTATGGTACACCCAAAGCATTCCTACGGTATCCGGGAGTTGCACAATCTCATGGTCTAAGGAAATGATACTTGACATTAGAAAAGCTCTAGCAAACGAACTACACGATCTTGTGCTATGCTTAGGATTGGGTCTTGTCCATCACATCATTCTCCTAATGATGCGATCCCGTTATCAATGACATCCAATGTCCATGGTCAGGAAACCGTAACCATCTATTGATCAACGAGCTAGTCAATTAGAGGCTCACTAGGGACATGTTGTGCTCTATGTATTCACACATGTATTATTCTGGATAACACAATTATAGCATGAACAATAGACAATTATCATGAACAAGGAAATATAATAATAACCATTTTATTATTGCCTCTAGGGCATATTTCCAACAGTTTCCCACTTGCACTAGAGTCAATAATCTAGTTACATTGTGATGAATAGACCACCCATAGAGTTCTGGTGTTGATCATGTTTTGCTCGTGGAAGAGGTTTAGTCAACGGATCTGTGACATTCAGGTCCGTATGCACTTTACAAATATCTATGTCTCCATCTTGAACATTTTCACGAATGGAGTTGAAGCGACGCTTGATATGCCTAGTTTTCTTGTGAAACCTGGGCTCCTTGGCAAGGGCAATAGCTCCAATGTTGTCACAGAATAGAGTCATCGGGCCCGACACATTGGGAATAACTCCTAGGTCGGTGATAACTCCTTCATCCAGATTGCTTCATGCGCTGCCTCCGAGGCTGCCATGTACTCCGCTTCACATGTAGATCCCGCCACAATGCTTTGCTTGCAACTGCACCAGCTTACTGCCCCCCCCCCATTCAAGATATACATGTATCCGGTTTGTGACTTGGAGTCATCCAGATCTGTGTCGAAGCTAGCATCGATGTAACCCTTTACGACGAGTTCTTCGTCACCTCCATAAACGAGAAACATATCCTTAGTCCTTTTCAGGTACTTCAGCATATTCTTGACCGCTGTCCAGTGTTCCATGCCGGGAATACTTTGGTACCTTCCTACCAAACTTACGGCAAGGTTTACATCAGGTCTGGTACATAGCATGGCATACATAATAAACCCTATGGCTGAGGCATAGGGGATGACACTCATCTTTTCTCTATCTTCTGCCGTGGTCGGGGTTTGAGCCGAGCTCAATTTCACACCTTGCAATACAGGCAAGAATCCCTTCTTGGATTGATCCATATTGGACTTCTTCAATATCTTATCAAGGTATGTGCTTTGCGAAAGACCTATGAGGAGTCACGATCTATCTCTATAGATCTTGATGCCTAATATGTAAGCTGCTTCTCCAAGGTCCTTCATTGAAAAACACTTATTCAAGTAGGCCTTTATGCTCTCCAAGAGTTCTATATCATTTCCCATCAACAATATGTCATCCACATATAATATGAGAAATGCTACAGAGCTCCCACTCACTTTCTTGTAAATGCAGGCTTCTCCATAAGCCTGCATAAACCCAAACGCTTTGATCATCTCATCAAAGTGATTGTTCCAACTCCGAGATGCTTGCACCAGCCCATAGATGGAGCGCTGGAGCTTGCATACCTTGTTAGCATTCTTAGGATCGACAAAACCTTCCGGCTGCATCATATATAATTCTTCCTTAAGGAAGCCGTTAAGGAATGCTGTTTTGACGTCCATTTGCCATATCTTGTAATCGTAGAATGCGGCAATTGCTAACATGATTCAGACGGACTTCAGCTTCGCTACGCGTGAGAAGGTCTCATCGTAGTCAACCCCTTGAACTTGTCGATAACCCTTAGCGACAAGTCGAGCTTTATAGATGGTAACATTACCATCCACGTCCGTCTTCTTCTTAAAGATCCATTTATTTTCTATCGCTCGCCGATCATCGGGCAAGTCTGTCAAAGTCCATACTTTCTTTTCATACATGGATCCTATCTCGGATTGCATGGCTTCAAGCCATTTGTTGGAATCTGGGCCCGCCATCGCTTCTTCATAGTTCGAAGGTTCACCGTTGTCTAACAACATGATTTGCAGGACAGGGTTGCCATACCATTCTGGCGTGGAACGTGTCCTCGTGGACCTACGAAGTTCAGTGGCAACTTGATCCGAAGTACCTTGATCATCATCATTAACCTCCTATCTAGTTGGTGCAGGCACCACAATATCATCTTCCTGAGCTGCGCTACTTTCCGCTTCAAGAGGCAGTACTTCATCAAGTTCTACTTTCCTCCCACTTACTTCTTTTGAGAGAAACTCTTTCTCCAGAAAGAATCCGTTCTTGGCAACAAAGATCTTGCCTTTGGATCTGAGGTAGAAGGTATACCCAATGGTTTCCTTAGGGTATCCTATGAAGACGCATTTTTCCGACTTGGGTTCGAGCTTTTAAGGTTGAAGTTTCTTGACATAAGCATCGCATCCCCAAACTTTTAGAAACGACAGCTTAGATTTCTTCCCAAACCATAATTCATACGGTGTCATCTCAATGGATTTCGACGGAGCCCTATTTAAAGTGAATGCGGCAGTCTCTAAAGCATAACCCCAAAATGAGAGCGGTAGATCGGTAAGAGACATCATAGATCGCACCATATCCAATAGAGTGCGATTACGACGTTCGGACACACCATTACGCTGAGGTGTTCCAGGCGGCGTGAGTTGTGAAACGATTCCACATTTCCTTAAGTGTGTGCCAAATTCGTGACTCAAATATTCCCCTCCACGATCTGATCGAAAGAATTTTATTTTTCTGTTACGTTGATTTTCAACCTCACTCTGAAATTCCTTGAACTTTTCAAAGGTCTCAGACTTGTGTTTCATTAAGTAGACATACCCATATCTACTTAAGTCATCAGTGAGGGTGAGAACATAACGATAGCCACCGCGAGCCTCGACGCTCATTGGACCGCACACATCAGTATGTATGATTTCCAATAAGTTGGTTGCTCGCTCCATTGTTCCAGAGAACGGAGTTTTGGTCATTTTACCCATGAGGCATGGTTCGCACGTGTCAAATAATTCGTAATCAAGAGACTCCAAAAGTCCATCTGCATGGAGATTCTTCATGCGTTTGACACCAATGTGACCAAGGCGGCAGTGCCACAAGTATGTGGGACTATCATTATCAACCTTACATCTTTTGGTATTCACACTATGAATATGTGTAACATCACGTTCGAGATTCATTAAGAATAAACCTTTGACCAGCAGGGCATGACCATAAAACATATCTCTCATATAAATAGAACAACCATTATTCTCGGATTTAAATGAGTAGCCATCTCGTATTAAACGAGATCCAGATACAATGTTCATGCTCAAAGCTGGTACTAAATAACAATTATTGAGGTTTAAAACTAATCTCGTAGGTAAATGTAGAGGTAGCGTGCCGACGGTGATCACATCGATCTTGGAACCATTCCCGACGCGCATCGTCACCTCGTCCTTTGCCAGTCTCCGCTTATTCCGCAGCTCCTGTTTTGAGTTACAAATATGAGCAACCGCACCGGTATCAAATACCCAAGAGCTACTACGAGTACTGGTAAGGTACACATCAATAACATGTATATCACATATACCTTTGGTGTTGCCGGCCTTCTTTTCCGCTAAGTACTTGGGGCAGTTCCGCTTCCAGTTGTCGGATTTTGGGTTCCGGCAGACCCTTGAGGTTCGAACACTGGGTGCGCGCGGAGATCTTTCCCCTACCAGCTCACGCGTCGATGGTTTGCGAGGGATCTAAACTACGAACGATGAACAACACAAGGGACACGAGGTTTATACTGGTTCGGGCCACCGTTGTGGTGTAATACCCTACTCCAGTGTGTGGTGTGGTGGATTGCCTCAGGGGCTGATGATGAACAGTATAAAGGAAGAACAGCCTCGCGAGGGGCTGTTCTTGAGCTGGTGCGATGGACTGCTTGGGTGAGTCCAGTCGCTTCTCTCTCTCTCTCTCTAGGGCTCTATTAGATGCCTCTACTCCGTGGTGGCTAGCTCTATTTATAGAGGGAGGCCATGGACCTCTTTCCAAATAATGAGCGGGAAGGGCGCCAACAATTGGCCATTTTGAAGGGGAATATCTAGTACACCTATCCTGACTAAAGTTGGTCTTCGGCTGCCAAAGGCTCTGACGGTGACGCTGTCCTAGGCTCCACGATGACCTCCGTCCTGCCGCTCTGCTGGTCTTGGTCTTGTTGCACCGAAGTGGTAACCTTTTCCTGATGCCTTGGCCTGTGCTTGCCTCCTTTGCACCAAAGGGGAAACGAGGACATCTCGCAGAGTGGCGCCCTTTGGTCTTGATCGTCATGGCTTGCGTCACGGGGCACCCTCGTGAGGTACCCCGCCTTGATCTCTCCGCCTCCTCGCGAGCCTGCCTGACGAGGTTGTTCCTGAGGGAGGTTCTTGTCGTCCGCCCCGCGAGGCTTGGCCCCTCGCGAGGGTCTTGAGCTTGAGCTGATGAAGCTGGGCCGCGTTGGGCCCCCACTTGAGCCACGCCACAGGCCGCAGGCAGGCAAGTCTGGGGACCCCCGTTCCCAGAACGCCGACACCAGTGACCACTTCCCTTGCAATAAAAACACTCAGTCTCAGGCTTGGGTCCATTCTTTGGCTTCTTCCCGGCAGCTTGCTTGCCGGGCGCGGCAACTCCCTTGTCGTCTTTCTTGAAACCCTTTTTACCCTTGCCTTTCTTGAACTTAGTGGTTTTATTCACCATCAACACTTTATGTTCCTTTTTGATTTCCACCTCCGCTGATTTCAGCATCGAATATACCTCAGGCTGCATATTGAAGTTCATCACAAAGCTCTTGTAGCTCGGTGGAAGCGACTGAAGGAGTCTGCCAACGACCGAGTCATCCGGGAGATTAACTCCCAGCTGAGACAAGCGGTTGTGCAACCCAGACATTTTGAGTATGTGCTCGCTGACGGAACTATTCTCCTCCATCTTACAACTGTAGAACTTGTCGGAGACTTCATATCTGTCGACCCGGGCATGAGCTTGGAAAACCATTTTCAGCTCTTGGAACATCTCATATGCTCTGTGCTGCTCGGAACTCTTTTGGAGCCCCGGTTCTAAGCTGTAAAGCATGCCGCACTGAACCAGGGAGTAATCATCAACACGGGACTGCCAAGCGTTCATAACGTCTTGGTTTGCTGGTAATGGTGCTTCACCTAGCGGTGCTTCAAGGACATATGCTTTCTTGGCAGCTATGAGGATGATCCTCAAGTTCCGGACCCAGTCCGTATAGTTTCTACCATCGTCTTTCAGCTTGGTTTTCTCTAGGAACGTGTTGAAGTTGAGGACAACATTAGCGTCGGCCATTTGATCTACAAGACATATTGTAAAGATTTTGGACTAAGTTCATGATAATTAAGTTCAACTAATCAAATTATTTAATGAACTCTCACTCAGATAGACATCCCTCTAGTCATCTAAGTGATACATGATCCGGGTCAACTAGGCTGTGTCCGATCATCACGTGAGACGGACTAGTCATCATCGGTGAACATCTTCATGTTGATCATATCTTCTATACAACTCATGTTCGAACTTTCGGTCTTCCGTGTTCCGAGGCCATGTCTGTACATGCTAGGCTCGTCAAGTCAACCTAAGTGTATTGCGTGTGTAAATCTGGCTTACACCCATTGTATTCGAACGTTAGAATCTATCACACCCGATCATCAGGTGGTGCTTCGAAACAACGAATCTTCGCAACGGTGCACAGTTAGGGGAAACACTTTCTTGAAATTATTGCGAGGGATCATCTTATTTAAGCTACCGTCGTTCTAAGCAAATAAGATGTAAAACATGATAAACATCACATGCAATCAAATAGTGACATGATATGGCCAATATCATTTTGCTCCTTTGGATCTCCATCTTCGGGGCTCCATGATCATCATCGTCACCGACATGACACCATGATCTCCATCATCATGATCTCCATCATCGTGTCTTCATGAAGTTGTCTCGTCAACTATTACTTCTACTACTATGGCTAACGGTTTAGCAATAAAGTAAAGTAATTACATGACGTTTATGTTGACACGCATGTCATAAATAAATTAAGACAACTCCTACGGCTCCTGCCAGTTGTCATACTCATCGACATGCAAGTCGTGATTCCTATTACAAGAACATGATCAATCTCATACATCACATATATAATTCATCACATCCTTTTGGCCATATCACATCACATGACATGTGCTGCAAAAACAAGTTAGACGTCCTCTAATTGTTGTTGCAAATTTTTACGTGGCTGCTATAGGTTTCTTAGCAAGAACATTTCTTACCTACGCCAAAACAACAACGTGATATGCCAATTTCTATTTACCCTTCATAAGGACCCTTTTCATCGAATCCGATCCGACTAAAGTGGGAGAGACAGACACCCGCTAGCCACCTTATACAACTAGTGCATGTTAGTCGGTGGAACCTGTCTCACCTAAGCGTACGTGTAAGGTCGGTCCGGGCCGCTTTATCCCACGATGCCGCCGAATCAAGATAAGACTAGTAACAGCAAGTAAATTGACAAAATCGATGCCCACAACAACTTGTGTTCTACTCGTGCATAGAAACTACGCATAGACCTAGTTCTGATACCACTGTTGGGGATCGTTGCAGAAATTAAAAAAAAATCTACGCATAACCAAGATAATTCTATGGACTAACTAGCAATGAGAGAGAGGGGAGTGCATCTTCATACCCTTGAAGATCGCGAGTCGGAAGCGTTGCAAGAATGTGGTTGGAGGAGTCGTACACGTAGCAATTCAGATCGCGGCCGAATCCGATCTAAGCACCGAACAATGGTGCCTCCGCGTTCAACACACGTGCAGCCCGGTGACGTCTCCTGCGCCTTGATCCAGCAAGGAGGAGGGAGATGTTGAGGAAAAGGGCTCCAACAGCAGCACGACGGCGTGGTGGTGATTGAGTGGCAGTTCTCCGGCAGGGCTTCGCCAAGCTCTTGCGGAGGAGGAGAGGTGTTGGGGAGGGGAGGGGCTGCGCCTTTGATGTGGTGCTGCAGCCCTCCCCTCGCCCCTCTATTTATAGGGAGAAGGGGGAAGGGGGCCGGCCCCTCTAGATGGGATCTAGAGGGGGGCGGCGGCCAAGGGGGAGGGGGCTTGCCCCCCAAGCCAAGGGGGCGCCCCCTTTAGGGTTCCCCCCCCCCAACCCTAGGCGCATGGGACCTAGGGGGGTTGGCGCCCCAGCCCACTTGGGGCTGGTTTCCTTCCACCTACGACCTATAAGGCCCGCCGGGGCAGGTGGACCCTCCCGGTGGACCCCCGGAACCCCTCCGGTGGTCCCGGTACAATATCGGTATACCCCCGAATATTTCTGGCGACCGTATGATGACTTCCCATATATAAATCTTCACCACCGGACCATTCCGGAATTCCTCGTGACATCCAGGATCTCATCCGGGACTCCGAACATCATTCTGTAATCACATACAAATCTTCCTTATAACCCTAGCGTCATCGAACCTTAAGTGTGTAGACCCTACGGGTTCGGGAACCATGCAGACATGACCGAGACATCTCTCTGGCCAATAACCAACAGCGGGATCTGGATACCCATGTTGGCTCCACATGTTCCACGATGATCTCATCGGATGAACCATGATGTCGAGGATTCAAGCAATCACGTATACAATTGCCTTTGTCAATCAGTACGTTACTTGCCCGAGATTCGATCGTCGGTATCCCAATACCTCGTTCAATCTCGTTACCGGCAAGTCACTTTACTCATTTCATAATGCATGATCCCGTGACCTACCACTTAGTCACATTGAGCTCATTATGATGATGCATTACCGAGTGGGCCCAGAGATACCTCTCCGTCATACGGAGTGACAAATCCTAGTCTCGATTCGTGCCAACCCAACAGACACTTTCAGAGATACCTGTAGTGCACCTTTATAGCACCCAGTTACGTTGTGACGTTTGGTACACCCAAAGCATTTCTATGGTATCCAGGAGTTGCACAATCTCGTGGTCTAAGGAAATGATACTTGACATTAGAAAAGCTCTAGCAAATGAACTACACGATCTTGTGCTATGCTTAGGATTGGATCTTGTCCATCACATCATTCTCCTAATGATGTGATCCCGTTATCAATGACATCCAATGTCCATGGTCAGGAAACCATAACCATCTATTGATCAACGAGCTAGTCAACTAGTGGCTCACTAGGGACATGTTGTGGTCTATGTATTCACATATGTATTACGATTTCCGGATAACACAATTATAGCATGAACAATAGACAATTATCATGAACAAGGAAATGTAATAATAACCATTTTATTATTGCCTCTAGGGCATATTTCCAACAGCGTCCAGATAGCCACATGATGATTTCGGCCTCCTCGATTCCCGCACATGCCTTGTATCCATCCTCTTATAAATAGGGAGGGGGGTCCTGGTCTTCATTTCCCCCCCTCACCTCATCGTCTTCGTCTTCCTCCTCGCGACTCCGCCGCAGACCCAAGCTCTGCAGCCGTCGACCTCCATCCACTGTATCGGCTCAGGCCACTGCATCAACCTGATTAGACGAGAGAACACCGGCGCGCCACCGCTGTTCACCTGCATCCGTAAGTACTCCTCTGCTCATGCCTCAGATCTGTACTAGGGTTTGGGTAGTTCATCGGTGTTCTTGCCGTTCTTCGTCGTTCCTCCGTAGCGCACTTATTTCAATATGAAAATAGTACAAAACTTGTGTAGTAGCAATTTAGCACTCGTTCTTAATATCAGAATACTTCCTCTCCATATAAGATCTCCTCTGAGCATACACACTTCTTTGCTGCCGCCACCTTAGGTTTAGGATTTACCTCATTTTTCGAACAGCCGTAGATCCAAAATTATAGCTCTAGTCTGTGAAATCTGTTTGTCTATCAATTAGCAAAATTTACACTGATAGATTTGAAGTACGTAACTGCCATGGCGGCTTATACCATAAACCGTGACCCGCCATACAACATTAGTCCCCATTTAAGCCGCCATCATACGCTTTATAACTTGTATAACCCGGTAAAGTTCTCCGGCTTAACCATGCTTATTTATTCATCCTCATAATTCGGTTGTCCGGTTTAGCAACTACTTCATACTTTGAGCTGTAAATCCATAGCCATTAGCCCTTCATGGCGGTGTAAACGATAATTTGTAACCCGCCAAGTGTTCACCGGTTTAACCATGTCTCAAATCGTCTTGTTTAGGTCGTACACCCCAATCATGACTAAGACAGTTACGTCATGCGACTGGGTTCCGTCTATTGTCACAAAGAAATGCTTCAAGAATATGTCAAGATCGGCTTTTTGCCAGCAAAAAATTTCCTTCTCTGGCGTGCTCCAAACCCAGATGAAGTTAGACCTCAGCCGCAGGATAAAGAGGTTATTCTTTTTACTGATCACATGAACCGGGTTTCTCACCGCCCGGGTCAAAATTCTTTCGTGACGTTCACATTTCTTTCAACTTCATCCTCAAGACATCGGATCCAACTCCGTCTCAAATATCTTTAATTTCCAAGTCTTCTGCAAAGTATACCTTCAAGAGGCGTCCAATGTCGAACTCTCAGAGAGTATTTTTATTTGAACCGCCAGAACAAGTTCACCGATGGACCCAGCTTAGAGCTTGGTGGAGTCTCAATTCAGCGGCGGAGAGACGCCATCTTTATTTATGCTCATCTTCTAAGTCATCCCAAGGATTGGAATCAGACCTGGTTCTATTGCCAGGATACTTCTCCTGCTGACTGTAAGTGCATCTAGTGCCACCCCTAGTTGGTTTTGGAGTATTGACGACAAATGTGGTTGAGGGACTAATGCGTTTGTGAGAATTGCAGGATAACGCAGGTAGTGTCCCTCATTGATTCGGTTTACCTACCGGAGACGACCCCTTAAAATGTATGAAGACATTGACGACAATGGTGGTATGTGAAGATATTCACATTAAAGACTATGACATGAGAAGACATTGAGTGAAGACTATGGAGCGCGAAGATTGTGTCGTTTCGTTGTTTCCTTTTCTTCTTTGTTGAGTCGTAGGAACCACCGTACTGTTAAGTGGGGTCCAAGTGATCATAGTCAGAATGACTGAAGTATGCTCAACCCAAATCCTATGTCTTCGAGCGAAGACAATGAGAGCAAAACTTATCCAGCTGGATGAGTCAGCTTTGCTTGTAGCCCAAGTAAAGTTGTCGTGTGTGTTTGAAATCGACCGTTGGAACACGTGTCGGTTCCTTAGTGACCAGGGTCATTTCGGACATAACAGGTCGGGTTGCCTAGTAGCTATAAATAGCCCACCCCCTACACCATAAATTGGTGGCTGCTCGGAGTTAGTGCACGGCTTTTGTCGTTTGAGAGCAACCCACCTCGAAGCCTTTGAGAGAGAAAAACCTTGCGAGGACAAAGCCCAAACACCCGAGCCAAAGAGTGTTAGGCATCACTGAAGTCTTTCTTGTCTGTGTGACCTGAAGACTTATTACACTTGAGGACTGTGAATCCTCCAGCCGGTTAGGCGTCGCGTTCTGAACATCCAAGAGTCATTGTGGATCGCCGGTGAACACAGTCTGTGAAGGTTCGGAAGTCTACCTTGAAGACTTACCAGAGTGATTGGGCGAGGACTGTGTGTCCTTAGCTCAAGGGAATAAGGTGAAGGCGCGGTCTTGAGTTGAATCTCAGCCTCCCTAACCAGATGTACAGTTGTCACAGCAACTGGAACTGGTCCAACAACTCCTGTGTCTTCAACAAGTGACTGGTTCTATCCCTTCCCTCCTTTACTTTGAGTTAGTCTTCGTGAAGTCATTGCTTATATGCCTCATATGTTTGACTTCATTGCTTGACTTCTATCGTTGTTTGGCTTCATACTATCTTCCATCCTGATCCTTACTACCTAGCTGCTATTAGTCATTGTAGGTTCACATTATTGCATACTTTACTATGGCTTGCTTGTTGTAGTTTATCTTCCGCTGCATATCAATTAGGTCATTTCTATTGTTTGTCTTTGAAACATCCGTGTTTTGAAGACTTTCGTTAAAATCGCCTATTCACCCCCCTCTAGTCGATAACTAGCACTTTCACTGACGAGAATCCATTTCCGGGTTTTTGTGAACAGCGGCTCAGCCCAAGGCACCCTCTCCCCGAACGGCTCACCACTGCTGAAAGAGCCAAACTTATGCCTACCTTTTCAAAGGTTAGAGCATTGTTGGCCAATGGATTGACTGGTGTCGACATGGTCCATTGCTGGGTGGCTTGGAGGATCATACCTTTGAGCCATCGGCCCAGTTTAATGTGCACATATAATGGTGATACCAAAGATCCGCTGCGCTACTGCCCAACACGTTGGACTGATAAAGCAATTAATGATATGACCACAACCCTTCTCAACGAAAGCTTGGAGAGCTGCAGCAAAGTGGGGTTGAATCCCATCTGCACACTCAACCTGGCACCGGATGTAAGTCTATCCGGTTCTTCTATTTCACTTTATTGTTCATATAACTTGCAAATCTCCAACCTTTATTGTAATTTTTGCAGGCTGGATCCGCCTTTTGGAAAAAGAAGTATGACGAGAAAGCTGCCAAAAAAGCCAGGGCTAAGACTAAAGCCCTGAAGAAGAATAAAAAGAAACCAACTGCCTCTGATATGTTGAACCTAGATGAAGATGATGAGTCGGAGGTAGACCTTGATTCCCTTGGCTCTTTTTTCAACTATCTTACACTAATTGCTATCAGTATGACGCGGAAACTAGCCAGGTGGGTGATGAAGAGGTAACTATTATTTCCTCCGACTCAGAGCCTTTGCCAGGACAGAAAATTCAACAAGTGATCCGGAAAGTAAGGTTTTCTCACCCTTTAGCTCAGTTGGATCCCAACTTTATTTTGAAGCAATAACAGCATGAGAACCGACATAGAACTCAGACCAGTGGAGGCGGAGAGCTTTCCTCCGGTTTACCTAACACACCAGCCCCACGCAAACGACGGAATGAGGTGCTTCAGAATTCCAACTCTTTTTATCCCAAGGCAGGTCTTATTCGTCAACCACTTAATCCTTCCGACTCAAATTATCAGGGGACTTCTCACTCTTCTTCTGGCGATTCATCTCAGACTCAGCTTCCGGCTTTCAAGACTACCCCTGGGTAAAAACTTTATCTTTGTTTTTTCACACCTCTACACATATACTAACCTTTTCAATCCTCTTGCGGTGGAATAGCAAAGCCTAGCAAAAGGGCTAAAATAGACAAGCCAGCCAAAGACCCCAAGACTCATGAACCGGAGAGGCAAGCACCAATATCTGAAGCCTTCGTGCAACACCTAGAGGAGCTTGCTGATGACCCGCCACCAGAGAATCCTGGTTCCTCCACTAACATACAATTGTCGATCCTTTGGGTGCTAAACCGCCAAGCCCAATGAAGCCTTCAGAACCGAATATTGAAGAAGTTCTGATCACCGGCACTGCTTTTCAAGAACCGGGGAACCCTGTTGCTCTGGCAAAACACTCTGCCAAGGAAGAATTGATCGAGAAACGCAAGGTCAAGTTTGACATGGCCAATTATTCTCATCTGAGCATTAATGAAGTACTCTCCGGCTACCTAATCCAAGTGCACGCCAGCTGTGATCTGGAGATTGACATGGTCAAACACATGCACCAAAAATATGAGGTATCAACTTTCTGCCTTGTCTGTAAGATATATTCCTTCAGCCCCAAGTCTACTGAATATGATAGAATTAAATATACTGTAGACTTTTAGATAGCCTTTAGATATGTATCAAAGTCAAAACCAGTAGCCCCCAAGGGCCGGCTTAAACTTATCAAGTCAAACCGGGGCTTTAGATAGTAGTGGTCAACTTTGCACCTATAGCCCCCAAGGGCCGGTTTAATCAACATGAATAAGTTGGGACTTATCATTGTCAATGAAGAAATCTCACCTTGTCACCCTCACAGGCCGGGTTAACTTGGAAAAAGATGAACCAGATTTGTCTGTCACTGCTTCATAAAAGAAAACTTTATGCACCCATTAGCCCCCAAGTGCCAAGTGCTATTGCTTGCAAAGGGCTTGGGACTTTTCTTTGTATAAGACTGTAGTATAACTGTGAACATTTGTTTCAATCTTCTACTTGCAGGAGGCCTCCAGTCAATTTCAGTCTCAATTGACCGATTTAAAAACCCTGCTTGAAGCACAAGAAACTGAGACCCGGAAGGGTGACTCCAAATTTAAGTTCAGCTTGGATGAAACGGAGAAGCTTAAAACTGGGTTTAATGTTGAGAAAGCCGCCTGGGCTGAAGAAAAGGCTACCCTGATAAAGAGAGCTGAAAAAGCTGAGGCCTCTTTGGAAGAGGTAACCACAAAACTTACCGGCTTGAAGTGTCATATCACATAGATGACCTTTGCTATTTTTGGTAAGTAAGACTTTAACATTGTAATGACTTTCTACACTCCATTTTGTAAGCCGTCTAGTGACTTAATCATAATACGTTATGCAGGCCCCATGAGCAGCAATCTTGGTCAAGAAATGCTAACAAAACTCAAGGCGGTTTACACGCTAGTAGAACAACTATACACTGGTGCCCAGCGCATAATAGCCACCATCTCCCCAACCAATCAAGCACCACCCCTTCTCAGTGACGTCCTAAGCAAACTTTCTGTCCTGCCTGCCAGAATTGAACAAATCAAGCGGTCAGCCGCCAGAGCTGGTGCCATTACGGCTTTAAGCCGGGCGAAGGCATGGCAGGCAGAATTAGACCCGGCCGAGCTAGCCACTGGCTGCCCCAGCTTCAAAGAGGATGGGTCTCCCTTTGACAAGAAGGATTTGCTGCTTGTGTGAAGGAGATACGTCCATTGGCGAGCCTTATTGCTGAAGAAACAAATCTGTCCATGTATCAGGCGGCCTATATAGAGGACAACCAGAAAATGCCAATGTCGGCTTACAAAATTGTGGACCTTATCCCTCCAATCCGTAAGCGTACTTTTGCCCCTGAAATCGATCCGTATGAGTTTATCGATGATAAAGCTGAATTTCAAGCCTTGACTGGCATCAATTGGTCATCGCATAACTTCCAGACGACGGCGGAAGAAGAAGAACCAGCGCGGGATGACCCGGAAGCCTGAAGCTGCCAAGACCAGGAGAATTGATCCGCTAGACAGCTCACGATCTGCATCATCAGACATTGCCTGAAAAACACTTAATCATTTGGGCTCACTAAGATATGTAATAGGCTAGCTAAACAATGATCTGCCGTGCCATCATGCATGCTTTATTTGCCTGACACTTTTAAACTGCCTATCTGATGTTTGGAGATCTGGCCCTTATGTTTTATAATGTCCTTAAATTATGCAGATCAAAGTGATCATATTTGCTGCACCAAAACAGATAACATGCGCCCTGGCGGTTTATCCCAGGACGGGTCATAATGCCCCATATAAAAGTGTAGGGCGATTTAATAATCCAGAACCAAGGCGGCTTGGAGAAACCAAATATTTACTTGAATGTAAGATCATACCTGTAGACCAATAGCATATCGGTGCTGTAAATATGTAAATTTGCAAGCCAGAATCTTGACATAAATCCAGAAGAGTGCGGCTCAATTCTGTTTTTGCAAAAAAAATTGTTTTTATCCCATATGTCAGTTCTCATGTGTAATAAATCCGTTGTTTTAACGTTGACTAGTTCAGGGTCTTATTCAAAAGAGTAACTGGTCAAGAGTACAAACGGGCCACATAGCAGAGAGATTGCGACAACACGTGATTTTATCCTAGCTCTCTGTAAGCCGGCTCTCACGTGACAAAGGCCGCCGTTTTAACGTTTACAAGTTCAGGGTCTTAAAAAGAGTAACTATGAAGAGTACGACGGGTCACCTAGCGGAGTAGCATCAAGCAAACAGGCAGGTTTAACCCAATGTTTGGCTTGGAAACCGGATCACATGGGTGTGAACAGCTATGTTCGGGGAGAAGGAAGCCCCCATGTGACCAATAAGGTGGCCGGAGGCCGGATCAAGATGGGTGAGCGAGCTATGTTCATTAAACAGGAAGCCCCCAAATGTCCAATGAGGTGGCTGGTGCCGAATCAAGATGGGTGAGCGAGCTATGTTCAATGAACATGAAGCCCCCAAATGTTCAATGAGGTGGCTTGTGCCGGATCAAGATGGGTGAGCGAGCTATGTTCAATGACAGGAAGCCCCCAAATGTCCAATGAGGTGGCTGGTGCCGGATCAAGATGGGTGAGCGAGCTATGTTCAATGAACAGGAAGCCCCCAAATGTCCAATGAGGTGGCTGGTGCCGGATAAAGATGGGTGAGCGAGCTATGTTCGATGAACAGGAAGCCCCCAAATGTCCATTGAGGTGGCTGGTGCCGGATCTCATGGGTGAGCGAGCTATGTTCGATGAACAGGAAGCCCCCATGAGACCAATGAATCAGCGAACAAAGACCCAATTTTGCTGAAAACTGAAACGACAGAGGCCTCGAATTCTCAGGGGTGCCGGCTTTATTAAACCGAATCATAATATATACATCGGTCTAACTATGTACATCACAAGAGCTGGTGGCTCAGGTGTAATAAGGCTGAAGATGAGCAATATTCCACGGCCGGCGGGTCTCCTCCTCCGACGTGCGTGAGTCCTTATGGTCTCGAAAATCGATAAGGTAATATGACCCGTTGTTCAAGTTTTTGCTGACCACAAAGGGCCCTTCCCAAGGTGGGGATAGCTTGTGCATATCAGTTTGATCTTGGATGAGCCGGAGCACTAAATCTCCTTCTTGAAAGGTCCTGGTTTTAACCCGGCGGCTATGATAACGACACAGGTCTTGCTGGTAAATCGCCGAACGAGCCACTGCAAGGTCATGCTCCTCATCCGGAAGTCCAAGAGTATCCTGACATGCTTTTTCATTATCAGCTTCAACATAAGCCGCCACACGGGGTGAGTCGTGATGGATGTCACTTCGAAGAACCGCCTCTGCTCCATAAACCATGAAGAACGGCGTGTAACCCGTAGATCTGTTTGGGGTGGTATTGATACTCCAAAGCACTGAAGGTAACTCCTCAACCCAACAACCCGACGTCCTTTGCAAGGGGACCATAAGCCGGGGTTTTATGCCTCTCAAAATTTCTTGATTGGCTCTCTCAGCTTGGCCATTGGATTGGGGGTGAGCCACTGATGATACATCAAGACGAATATGCTCTCGTTGACAGAACTCTTTCATAACACCTTTAGACAGATTAGTGCCAATATCAGTTATAATGCTGTGTGGGTAGCAAAAATGGAAAATCACCTTTTTGATGAACTGAACCGTCGTAGCCGCGTCACACTTACTGACCGGCTCTGCCTCAACCCACTTTGTGAATTTGTCAACCGCCACCAAAAGGTGGGCTTTTTATCCTTGGATCTTTTAAAAGGCCCAACCATATCCAGCCCCTAGACTGCAAACGGCCAAGTAATTGGAATCATCCTCAATTCTTGAGCCGGCACATGAGCTCATCTTGAAAATTTCTAACAACCATCACACTTACTGACCAAGTCTTCTGCATCAGCATGAGCCGTCAGCCAATAAAACCCATGACGAAAAGCCTTGGCCACGAGAGACTTAGAGCTGACATGGTGACCACAATCTCCCTCATGCATCTCTCGTAAAATCTCACAGCCTTCCTCAGGAGAAATACAATGTTGAAACACCCTTGTGACACTGAATCGGTGCAACTCTCCATTGACAATAGTCATTGACTTAGACCGCCGAGCTATCTGGCTGGCCAAAGTTTAATCTTCAGGTAACTTGTCCCGGGTCATATAAGCCAAATATGGAACTGTCCAATCAGGAATAGCATGAAGAGCCGCCACCAACTGCGCCTCCGGGTCAGGAACAGCGAGATCTTCCTCCAAAGGCAATTTGACTGAAGGGTTATGTAGAATATCAAGGAACACATTAGGTGGTACCGGCTTACGTTGAGACCCTAGCCAGCTTAAAGCATCAGGCACCTCATTCTTCCTGCGATCAACATGTTCCACTTGATAACCTTTGAAATGACCAGCAATAGCATCAACCTCTCGGCGGTAAGCCGCCATGAGTGGGTCTTTAGGATCCCAAGTGCCTGAAACTTGCTGAGCCACCAGATCTGAGTCGCCAAAACATCTCACACGGCTTAGATTCATCTCTTTAGCCATCCGAAGACCATGGAGCAAGGCCTCATACTCAGCTGCATTGTTAGTACAAGGGAACATCAACCTTAGAACGTAACAAAATTTATCACCTCTTGGGGAAGTCAAAATAACTCCAGCCCCCGAGGCTTCCAACTGCCTTGATCCATCAAAGTGAATAGTCCAATATGTGCTATCCGGCTTTTCCTCAGGCATCTGCAGCTCGGTCCAATCATTGATAAATTCCACAAGTGCTTGAGACTTGATAGCTGTCTGAGGCATATACTTTAAACCATGAGGCCCAAGCTCAATGGCCCACTTGGCTACCAACATGTTGCTTCTCTGTTTTGAATAATATACCCCAAGGGAGCAGAACTGACCACAGTGATGGGATGACCAAAGAAATACTACTTCAGCTGACGACTAGCCATGAATACTCCATACACCAGTTTCTGCCAATGTGGATACCTCTGCTTCGATTCAATGAGGACCTCGTTCATATAATAAACCGGCCGCTGAACCGGATATTCCTTGCCTGCCTCTTTCCATTCTACCACAGTTGCTACACTTACAGCTCGGCTATTGGCAGCCAGATATAACAATAAGGGCTCCTTATCAATAGGAACTGCAAGGATTGGCGGCTCAGCTAACTGTTTTTTCAAGGCCTCAAATGCCTGATCAGCAGCATCACTCCAGACAAAGTGATCTGTTTTCTTCATCATCTGGTATAGAGGGATAGTTATTTCACCCAACCGGCTTATGAACCGGCTTAAGGCCGCAATACGACCTGCCAGACGCTGGACATCATTAATACACGCGGCTTAGCCAAGGAAGTGATAGCCTTGGTTTTCTCCGGGTTAGCTTCAATGCCCCTTTCAGAAACCAAAAAACCCAGGAGTTTGCCTGCTGGCACGCTAAAGACACACTTGGCCAGGTTAAGCATCATCTTGTAGACCCGGAGGTTGTCAAAGGTCTCTTTAAAATCATCTATCAAGGTCTCCTTCTTCCTGGATTTTACAATAATGTCATCCACATAAGCATGGACATTACGTCCAATCTAGTCATGGAGGCAATTCTGAACACATCGCTGATAAGTCGCCTGGACACTCTTGAGCCCAAAAGGCATAGACACATAACAGAAGGCTTCAAAGGGAGTAATGAAAGTTGTCTTCTCTGGTCCTTAACTGCCATCTTGATCTGATGATATCCAGAATAGGCATCCAGAAAACTCAAACGCTCACAGCCCGCCTTAGCATCAATAATCTGATCAATACGAGGGAGAGCAAAAGGATCAGCCGGACAGGCTTTGTTAAGGTCTGTGTAATCTACACACATCCATCAAGTACCGTTCTTCTTGAGTATCAGCATCGGGTTAGCCAACCACTCAGGATGAAAAACTTCCACAATAAACCCTGCCACCAAGAGCTGGGCCTTCTCCTCATGATTGCATTTGAAGAGGTTTCTTGCATCATAAACCGGAGGTAAGCGACTCTGGAGCCTTATCCTCATGATGGCATTTTAAGCGTTTTTGTCGAATGTTGGGTTCCAGCAGACGCTTAAGGTTCGAACACTGGGGTGCGCACGAAGATCTCTCCCCTGTTGGGGAACGTAGCAGAAATTCAAAATTTTCCTACGTATCACCAAGATCTATCTATGGAGAAACTAGCAACGAGGGAAGGAGAGTGCATCTACATACCCTTGTAGATCGCTAAGCGGAAGCGTTCATGTGAACGGGGTTGAAGGAGTCGTACTCGTCGTGATTCAAATCACCGATGATCAAGTGCCGAACGGACGACACCTCCGCGCTCAACACACGTACAGCCCGGTGACGCCTCCCACGCCTTGATCCAGCAAGGAGAGAGGGAGAGGTTGAGGAAGACTCCATCCAGCAGCAGCACAACGGCGTGGTGGTGGTGGAGGAGCGTGGCATCCCGCAGGCTTCGCCAAGCACCAAGGGAGAGGAGGAAGAGGAGAGGCAGGCTGCACCAAGAGGAGAGAACTCATGTGTGTTGGGCAGCCCAAAACCTCAAGTATATATAGGGGAAAGAGGGGCTGCGCCCCTTAGGGTTTCCCACCCCAAGGGGTGCGGCCAGCCCTAGATGGGACTTGGGGGCGGCCAAGAGGGGAGGAGTGCCTCCCAAGTCAAGTGGAGGCCCTCCCCTTAGGGTTTCCCCCTCCCATGCGCATGGGCCTTGGGGGCTGGTTCCCTTGGCCCATTATGGCTAGGGCGCCCCCACAGCCCATGCTACTGTATTGGACGTGGTGGAACAATTTCCGGACCTCCGGACCCCTCCGAATCCTCCGAACCTTCCGAAGCTTCCGGTACAATACCGAAAAACCCGAACTTTTCCTAACCCAACAACAACTTTCCATATATAAATCTTTACCTCCGGACCATTCCGAACTCCTCGTGACGTCCGGGATCTCATCCGGACTCAACAACATTCGGTAACCACATACAACCTTCCTATATAACCCTAGCGCCACCGAACCTTATGTGTAGACCCTACGGGTTCGGGAGACAAGCGAACATGACCGAGACGTTCTCCGGTCAATAACCAACAGCGGATCTGGATACCCATGTTGGCTCCCACATGTTCCACGATGATCTCATCGGATGAACCACGATGTCAAGGACTCAATCGATCCCGTATACAATTCCCTTTGTCTAGCGGTATTGCACTTGCCCGAGATTCGATCGTCGGTATCCCGATACCTTGTTCAATCTCGTTACGGCAAGTCTCTTTACTCGTTCCGTAACACATCATCCCGTGATCAACCCCTTGGTCACATTGTGCACATTATGATGATGTCCTACCGAGTGGGCCCAGAGATACCTCTCCGCTTACACGGAGTGACAAATCCCAGTCTCGATCCGTGTCAACCCAATGGTCACTTTCGGAGATACCTGTAGTGCACCTTTATAGTCACCCGATTCGCCAGTGACGCTTTGATACACCCAAAGCACTCCTACGGTATCCGGAATTGCACGATCTCATGGTCTAAGGAAAAGATACTTGACATTAGAAAAGCTTTAGCATACTAACTACACGATCTTTGTGCTAGGCTTAGGATTGGGTCTTGTCCATCACATCATTCTCCTAATGATGTGATCCCGTTATCAATGACATCCAATGTCCATGGTCAGGAAACCGTAACCATCTATTGATCAACGAGCTAGTTAACTAGAGGCTTACTAGGGACATGGTTTTGTCTATGTATCCACACATGTATCGCTGTTTCCGGTCAATACAATTATAGCATGAATAATAAACGATTATCATGAACAAGGAAATATAATAATAACTAATTTATTATTGCCTCTAGGGCATATTTCCAACAGTCTCCCACTTGCACTAGAGTCAATAATCTAGTTCACATCGCCATGTGATTAACACTGATAAGTCACATCGCCATGTGACCAACATCCAAAGAGTTTACTAGTGTCTTAAACTAGTTCACATCACCATGTGATTAAGTCTCAATGAGTTCGGGGTTTGATCATGTTTTGCTTGTGAGAGAGGTTTTAGTCAACGGTCTGAACCTTTCAGATCCGTGTGTACTTCGCAATTCTCTATGTCATATTGTAAATGCTGCTTTCACGCTCCACTTGGAGCTATTCCAAATGGTTGCTCCACTATACGTATCCGGTTTGCTTCTCAGAGTCACTCGGATAGGTGTTAAAGCTTGCATCGACGTAACCCTTTACGCCAACTCTTTATCACCTCCATAATCGAGAAACATGTCCTTATTCCTCTAAGGATAATTTTGACCGCTATCCGGTGATCCACTCCTTGATCACCTTTGTACTCTCTTGCCGATATGTAGCAAGGCACACATCAGGTGCAGTACACACGATAGCATACTATAGAGCCTACGTCTCGAAGCATAGGGACGACCTTCGTCCTTTCTCTCTTTTCTGCCGTGGTCGAGCTTTAACTCTTAACTTCATACCTTACATCTCAGGCAAGAACTCCTTCTTTGATGATCCATCTTGAACACCTTCAAGATCATGTCAAGGTATGTGCTCATTTGAAAGTACTATTGAGCGTTTTGATCTATCCTCATAGATCTTGATGCTCAATGTTCAAGTAGCTTAATCCAGGTTTTCTATTGAAAACATCTTTCAAATAACCCTATATGCTTTCCAGAAATTCTACATCATTTCGATCATCCATATGTCAACAACATATACTCATCGAAATTCTATAGTGCTCCCACTCACTTCTTTGGAAATACAAGTTTCTCATAAACTTTGTATAAACCCAAAATCTTTGATCATCTCATCAAAGCGCACATTCCAACTCCGAGATGCTTACTCCAGTCCTCGAAGGATCACTGGAGCTAGCATACCTTTTAGCATCCTTAGGATCGACAAAACTTTTCTGATTGTATCACATACAACCTTTCCTTACGTAAAGGTAAGGAAACTCGTTTTGACATCCATCCGCCAGATTTCATAAATGCAGCTTGTGCTAACATGATTCCAACGGACTTAAGCATCGCTACGGATGAGAAAATCTCATCGTAGTCAACTCCTTGAACTTGTGAAAACTCTTTGCCACAAGTCGAGCTTCATAGAAGGTGACATTACCGTCCATGTCCGCTTCTTCTTAAAGACCCATTTATTTCAATGGCTTGCCGATCATCGGGCAAATCCACCAAAGTCCATGCTTTGTTATGATATATGGATCCTACCTCGGATTTCATGGTTTCTAACCATTTGTCGGAATTTGGGCCCACCATCGCTTCTCCATAGCTCGAGGTTCATTGTTGTCTAGCAACATGACCTTCAAGACATGATTACTGTACCACTCTGAAGTAGTACGCATCCTTGTCACCCTCGAGGTACGTCGGTGACTTGATCCAAACTTCATGATCACTATCATAAGCTTCTACTTCAATTGGTGTAGGTGCCACGGAACAACTTCCGTGCCTGCTACACACTAGTTGAAGTGATGGTTCAATGACCTCATCAAGTCTCCACCATCCTCCCACTCAACTTTTCGAGACGAACTTTTCCTCGAGAAAGGACCCGATTCAAGAAACAATCCCAATTGCTTTCGGATCTGAATTAGGAGGTATACCCAACTGTTTTGGGTGTCCTATGAAGATGCATTTTGTCCGTTTTGGGTTCGAGCTTATCACGATGAAACCTTTTCACATAAGCGTCGCAGCCCCAAACTTTTAAGAAATGACAGCTTAGGTTTCTCTAAACCATAGTTCATACGGTGTCGTCTCAACGGAATTCCGTGGTGCCCTATTAAAGTGAGTGCGGTTGTCTCTAATGCCTAACCCATGAACGATAGTGGTAATTCGATAAGAGACATCATGGTACGCACCATATCCAATAGGTTGCAACTATGATGTTCGGACACACCATCACACTATGGTGTTCCAGGCGGTATTAGTTGTGAAACAATTTCCACAATGTCTTAATTGTGTGCCAAAACTCAGAACTCAGATATTCATCTCTATGATCATATCATAGAAATTCTATCCTCTTGTCACGAAGATCTTAAACTTCACTCTGAAATTGCTTGAACCATTCAATAATTCAGACTTTTGTTTCATCAAGTAAATATACTCAACATCTACTCGAATCATCTGTGAAGTCGAACATAACGATATTCATCAGATGCCTCAAAGACTCATTGGACTGCACACATCAAAATGTGTTACTTCCAACAAGTTGCTATCTTGTTCCATCTTATTGAAACCGAGGCTTTTCACATCTTGCCCATGTGGTATGTTTTGCATATCTCAAGTGATTCAAAATCAAGTGAGTCCAAACGATCCATCTGCATGGAGTTTCTTCATGCGTATACACCAATAGACATGGTTCACATGTCTCAAACTTTTCAAAAATGAGTGAGTCCAAAGATCCATCAACATGGAGCTTCTTCATGCGTTTTATGCCAATATGACTTACATGGCAGTGCCACAAGTAAGTGGTACTATCATTACTATCTTATACATTTGGCATGAAAATGTGTATCACTACAATCAAGATTCAATCAACCATTCCTTTAGGTGCAAGACCATTGAAGGTATTATTCAAATAAACAGAGTAACCATTATTCTCCTTAAATGAATAACCGTAATGCTATAGACATGATCCAATCAAGTCTATGCTCAATGCAAACACCAAATCTCGATGGTAGAGGGAGCGTGCGATGCTTGATCACATCAACCTTGGAAACAACTTCCAACACATATCGTCAGCTCACCTTTAGCTAGTCTCCGTTTATTCCGTAGCTTTTATTTCGAGTTACTAACACTTAGCAACCGAACCGTATCTAATACCCTGGTGCTACTAGGAGTACTAGTAAAGTACACATTAACATAATGTATATCCAATATACTTCTATCGACCTTTCCAGCCTTCTCATCTACCAAGTATCTAGGGTAATTCTGCTCCAGTGGTTGTTCCCCTTATTACAGAAGCACTTAGTCTCGGTTTGGGTTCAACCTTGGGTTTCTTCACCGGAGCAACAACTGATTTGTCGTTTCATGAAGTGTCCCTTCTTGCCCTTGCCCTTCTTGAAACTAGTGGTTTCACCAACCATCAACAATTGATGCTCCTTCTTGATTTCTACTTTCGCGTGTCAAACATCGCGAATACTTCAAGGATCATCATATTTATCCCTGATATGTTATAGTTCATCACAAAGCTCTAGCAGCTTGGTGGCAATGACTATGGAGAAACATCACTATCTCATCTCGAAGATCAACTCCCACTCGATTCAAGTGATTGTTGCACTCGGACAATCTGAGCACAAGCTCATCGATTGAGCTTTCTCGCTTAGTTTGCAGGCTAAGAAAATCGCCGGAGGTCTCATACCTCTTGACGTGGGCACGAGCCTGAAATCCCAATTTCAGCCCTTGAAACATCTCATATGTTCCGCGACGCTTCAAAACGCCTTTGGTGCCTCTACTCTAAACCATTTAATTGAACTATCACGTAGTTATCAAAACATGTATGTCCGATGTTCGCAACATCCATAGACGACGCTTGGGGTTCAGCACACCGAGCGGTGCATTAAGGACATAAGCTTTCTCTGTCCGCATAATCGCCATCTTCAACTTTCAACTATATTTTCTCTAGGAACATATCTAAACAAAGGAACTAAAGCGTGAGCTATGACATAATTTGCAAAAGGTCTTTTGACTATGTTCAAGATAATTAAGTTCATCTTATGAACTCCCACTCGATAGACATCCCTCTGGTCATCTAAGTGATTACATGATCCGAGTCAACTAGGCCGTGTCCGATCATCACGTGAGACGGACTAGTCATCATCGGTGAACATCTTCATGTTGATCGTATCTACTATACGACTCATGCTCGACCTTTCGGTCTCCGTGTTCGAGGCCATGTCTGCACATGCTAGGCTCGCTGTTAACCCCAAGTGTTTTTGCTGTGTAAATCTGTCTTACACCCGCTGTATGTGAACGTAAGAATCCATCACACCCGATCATCACGTGGTGCTTAGAAGCGACGAAACTGTAGCAACGGTGCACAGTCGGGGAGAACACTTCTTGAAATTTGTGTAAGGGATCATCTTATTTACTACCGTCGTTCTAAGTAAACAAGATGCATAAACATAATAAACATCACATGCAATTATATAGTAGTGACATGATATGGCCAATATCATATTGCTCCTTTGATCTCCATCTTCGGGCTCCATGATCATCATTGTCACCGCATGACACCATGATCTCCATCATCATGATCTCCATCATCGTGTCTCCATGAAGTTGTCTCGCCAACTATTACTTCTACTACTATGGCTACCGTTAGCAATAAAGCAAAGTAATTACATGGCGTTGTTCAATGACACGCAGGTCATACAATAAATAAAGACAACTCCTATGGCTCCTGCCGGTTGTCATACTCATCGACATGCAAGTCGTGAGTCCTATTACAAGAACATGATCAATCTCATACATCACATATCATTCATCACATTCTTCTTGGCCATATCACATCACATAGCATACCCTGCAAAAACAAGTTAGACGTCCTCTAATTGTTGTTTGCATGTTTTACGTGGCTGCTTTGGGTTTCTAGCAAGAACGCTTTCTTACCTACGCAAAACCACAACGTGATATGCCAATTGCTATTTACCCTTCATAAGGACCCTTTTCATCGAATCCGCTCCGACTAAAGTGGGAGAGACGGCACCGCTAGCCACCTTATGCACCAAGTGCATGTCACCGGTGGAACCTGTCTCACGAAGAGTACGTAAGGTCGGTCCGGCCGCTTCATCCCACAATACCGTCGAAACAAGATTGGACTAGTAACGGTAAGCATATTGAACATCATCAACGCCCACAACTACTTTGTGTTCTACTCGTGCAAAGAATCTACGCAATAGACCTAGCTCATGATGCCACTGTTGGGGAACGTAGCAGAAATTCAAAATTTTCCTACGTATCACCAAGATCTATCTATGGAGAAACTAGCAACGAGGGAAGGAGAGTGCATCTACATACCCTTGTAGATCGCTAAGCGGAAGCGCTCATGTGAACGGGGTTGAAGGAGTCGTACTGCCGTGATTCAAATCACCGATGATCAAGTGCCGAACGGACGGCACCTCCGCTGCTCAACACACGTACAGCCCGGTGACGCCTCCCACGCCTTGATCCAGCAAGGAGAGAGGAGAGGTTGAGGAAGACTCCATCCAGCAGCAGCACAACGGCGTGGTGGTGGTGGAGGAGCGGGCATCCCCAGCAGGCTTCGCCAAGCACCAAGGGAGAGGAGGAAGAGGAGAGGCAGGGCTGCACCAAGAGGGAGAGAACTCATGTGTGTTGGGCAGCCCAAAACCTCAAGTATATATAGGGGGAAAGAGGGGCTGCGCCCCCTTTAGGGTTTCCCACCCCAAGGGGTGCGGCCAGCCCTAGATGGGACTTGGGGGGCGGCCAAGAGGGGGAGGAGTGCCTCCCAAGTCAAGTGGAGGCCCTCCCCCTTAGGGTTTCCCCCCTCCCATGCGCATGGGCCTTGGGGGCTGGTTCCTTGGCCCATTATGGCTAGGGCGCCCCCTACAGCCCATGCTACTGTATTGGACGTGGTGGAACAATTTCCGACCTCCGGACCCCTCCGAATCCTCCGAACCTTCTCGAAGCTTCCGTACAATACCGAAAAACCCGAACTTTTCCTAACCCAACAACAACTTTCCATATATAAATCTTTACCTCCGACCATTCCGAACTCCTCGTGACGTCCGGATCTCATCCGGACTCAACAACATTCGGTAACCACATACAAGCTTCCTATATAACCCTAGCGCCACCGAACCTTAAGTGTGTAGACCCTACGGGTTCGGAGACAAGCGACATGACCGAGACGTTCTCCGGTCAATAACCAACAGCGGATCTGGATACCCATGTTGGCTCCTACATGTTCCACGATGATCTCATCGGATGAACCACGATGTCAAGGACTCAATCGATCCCGTATACAATTCCCTTTGTCTAGCGGTATTGACTTGCCCGAGATTCGATCGCCGGTATCCCGATACCTTGTTCAATCTCGTTACGCAAGTCTCTTTACTCGCTCCGTAACACATCATCCCGTGATCAACCCCTTGGTCACATTGTGCACATTATGATGATGTCCTACCGAGTGGGCCCAGAGATACCTCTCCGCTTACACGGTGACAAATCCCAGCCTTGATCCGTGTCAACCCAATGGTCACTTTCGGAGATACCTGTAGTGCACCTTTATAGTCACCCAGCCACGCCAGACGCTTTGATACACCCAAAGCACTCCTACGGTATCCGGAATTGCACGATCTCATGGTCTAAGGAAAAGATACTTGACATTAGAAAAGCTTTAGCATACGAACTACACGATCTTTGTGCTAGGCTTAGGATTGTCTTGTCCATCACATCATTCTCCTAATGATGTGATCCCGTTATCAATGACATCCAATGTCCATGGTCGAAACCGTAACCATCTATTGATCAACGAGCTAGTTAACTAGAGGCTTACTAGGGACATGGTGTTGTCTATGTATCCACACATGTATCGCTGTTTCCGGTCAATACAATTATAGCATGAATAATAAACGATTATCATGAACAAGGAAATATAATAATAACTAATTTATTATTGCCTCTAGGGCATATTTCCAACATCCCCTACCAATCTACGTCCGGTCGCCTCGTGAGATCTGAGCTGGAAATGATGAACAACACAAGGGACACAAGATTTATACTAGTTCGGGCCACCGTTGTGGTGTAATACCCTACTCCAGTGTGTGGTGTGGTGGATTGCCTCAGGGGCTGATGATGAATAGTACAAGGGGAGAACAGCCTCGCGAGAGGTGTTCTTGGGCTGGTGCGATGAACTGCTTTGGTGAGTTCGATCGCCTCTCTCTCTCTGGCTAGGCTTCCAAAGTCTCGATCCCATCTACCGTGGTGGCTAGCTCTTTTTATAGAGGCCCTTGGCCTCTCCCCAAATATTGAGCGGGAAGGGCACCAACAACGGCCATTTCGAAGGGGAACATCTAGTACAAGTTATCCTGACTAAAGTTGGTCTTTGGCTGCCAAAAGCACTGGCGATGACGCCGTCTTGGGCTCCACTGTGACCTCTATCCTGCCGCTCCGCTGGTCTTGGTCTCGTTGCACCGAAATGGCAACCTTTGCCTGATGTCTCGGTACCCCACGTCCATGCTTGCCCCCTTTGCACCAAAGAGGAAATAAGGACACCGCGCAGGCTGGCGCCCGCCTGGCCTCGATCGTCATGGCTTGCATCATGAGCACCTCGCGAGGTACCCTGCCTTGATCTCTCCGCCTCCTCGCGAGCCTGCCTGGTGAGGCCGCCCTTGAGGAAGCCTTGCGTCGTCCGCCCCGCGAGGCTTGGCTCCTCGCGAGGGTCTTGAGTCTTGTGTTGATGAAGATGGGTCGTACTGGGCCACCACTTGAGCCATGCCGCAGGCCGCAGGCAGGCAAGTCTGGGGACCCCCGTTCCCAGAACGCCGACAGTAGCCCCCGGGCCCAAGGCTCGCTTAGACTTGGCTTAGCGGAGAAGCGAAGGGGCAAGTGCGAAGCGCCGTGGGCCCCCTCAGCCTGCAGCCTTGGGCGCCGCGTGGCGGTTGATTTGACGTGTGCATCTCCGCTTCCCCACACTGCCTCGACAACTACTCGACTGACAAAAGGCTGGCTCTGGGTTAGCCTCACCTCATTACCCGTGTTCTCCTTGCTCCAGATCCCCTTTCTTGCTCTTCGCCTTCCTGCCTCCAAAATCTCCAGATCTGCCGCATTCCTTCTCCTCCAGCAAACTATGGCCCCCCGCAAACTCCGGCTGGGGCTGCATCGACCTGGTACTCGCCGGCCCTGGTCTCTCCTAACGTGACGGAGAAGAATCTTGCCCTCATGCGCCGGATGGAAGCATCGCAGGTCAACGAGATGGGGGAGACTGTGCTCCGTCTTGGCTCTGCCCGGCCGGAGGAAAAGGGGAGCACCTTCTATCCCTTCTTCATGAACGCCGTCCTCGCTGGTCTGGTTCCTCCCTTTTCTTAGTTCTTCCTTGCCGTCCTTCACTAGTACCGGTTGCATGCTTTGCATATCCACCCAAAATCCATCCTCCTCTTGTCGATCTTTGCCTACTACTGTGAGGCGCACGTCGGGATGGCACCCTCCATGGCCTTGCTACGCCACTTATTCTCCCCCCGGGTCTCCGGCGGAAATATCTCGGCGTGCGCGAGTTTTTTCGCGTACTCCAAGTCCAACCCATCTCGAAGGCTGGGAAGAGGGCCGAGGGCTTCCAGAGCAAGTGGGTCATGGTGAATGCTGGGTGTCACAACCCCTTGCTGGAGCTGCCGACGAAGCAGCCCGAGGCCATTGAGGCGTAGTCCCGCACGAAGCTGGATGACAGGCGGGCGAAGCGGGTGTTGGAGAAGATGTACGCCGACCTAAGGCCGGGCAGTCTGAGGGCGGCGAAGCTGACCGGGGCCTCGCTCCTGAGGGAGTTTCTGTCGCACCGGGTGGCCCCTCTTCAGGCACACTCGCGCCCACTGTGGAGGCTCGCGGATGCAGGTTCCGTCCTCCGCTTGAGCTTGGTTGGAGAGGAAGTGGAAGGCCCGGCGAATGATCCGGTCCCTTTGTTCCTCTGTGATGACTGGGAGCTGGTGGTGGACGCCATGCCTACCTTTGACGGGGTCGGCCTGGTGCCGACGGAGGATCCTGAGGGTCAGGTGGGGACGGCAACGGTGAACCTGTCCTCCGGTGAATCCAGCGGAGAAGAGGAGGGATATGGTGACGAGGACGAGGAGCGTGACTCGGAGGCGACCTTCGAGGGGACGGGGGAGACCTCCCCCTGGCGTAGGTCCAGGGCCCTCCGCTCCTTGCCTGACGACGACGAGGCCGGCACCAGGCGAGAGGGGGAGGACGCGCCCCTGATCCCAAGGAAGGAAAGGTTCGGGCTGATCCCCCAAGGGTCTACCCCACCCCCCGCATCGGCTGAAGTCAGCTCCAGCCCTTCTGGCGCGCCTTCGCCTACGACTGGGCCTCCCGAGGCTGAGCCCCGCAAGAGGCTTTCAGGCTTCAAGCTTGGCCGGAGTCCGTGGGATCCCGCGGCGGTCAACAAGTAAGTATCCGAACTTCGCCTCGCTCCTGTCTTTTGCTATCTGGATCTGACATCTTCTACTGGGTAGGCTGCTGCCTGCTGCGAAGAGGCTGAAGGGAGGTGCGGCGACCCCGCCTGAAACTGGCTCGTCAGCCGTGGCCACGTCCCCTGCCCGATCATCCTCGCAAGGCCAGCAGGAACACTCCGGCGAGGGGTCAGCCCCTGTGGCCCCATTGACTCTGGAGGCGCCCGTGCTTGACGCTGGCGCCGAAGTTGCCAGGACTCAGGAGGTCCCTGCCTCCCAGGTTGTGATTACGCTACCGTCTTCTCCTCCTACTCCGTCGGCTCCCTTCTCCTCTGCTTCCTCTGCCACCTTGGACCGCGCTGCCGATGAACTGAACCGGCTGCGGGAGGATCTTCGGAGCGCGGACCCCCGCCTGGTGGTCGGGCGCCTGGAGTTGGTCTCCAGCTGGGATAGTTCTGACGCCTCCGTCCGAGCGGTGCTGAGCCAGGCTGTGACGGCTTCCATGGAGGAGAAGCAAGCCACCTCCCAGGCCGTGGCCGCTCGCGACGAGGCGTTGTAGGACGCTTCCGCCGCCAAGGGCCATTGCAAGACGCTGGAGGGCGAGTTGCAAGGGCTGCACGATGAGCTCGCCAAGGAGATTCTCGACCGCCAGGTGAAGGAGGAGGAGATGAAAGCTCGGGAGGCTGCTGTCAAGGAGCGCGACACCGAACTGTCAGTCGACCGCGACCGGCTGAAGACGCTGGAGCGGGCGCTGAAGGTGGAGAGGGTCGAGCTGGATGCCGGGGCGAAGATCTTGGCCGAAGACCGCACGGCCTTCGTGCTCTACGAGGAGAGGGCCCGCGTAGTGCTGAGAACTGCTACGTCTTGAGCTTGCGTTGGTTTTCCCCGAAGAGGAGAGGATGATGCAGCACAATAGCGTAAGTATTTCCCTCAGTTTTTGAGAACCAAGGTATCAATCTAGTAGGAGGCCACGCACAAGTCCCTCGTACCTGCACGAAACGATAGCTACTCGCAACCAACGCGATTAGGGGTTGTCAATCCCTTCACGGTCACTTACGAGAGTGAGATCTGATAGAGATAATATTTTTGGTATTTTTGGTATAAATATGCAAAGTGAAAAGTAAAAAGCAAAGTAAAAACAAGCAACTACAAAAGTGATGGAGATTGATATGATGAGAATAGACCCAGGGGCCATAGGTTTCACTAGTGGCTTCTCTCAAGAGCATAAGTATTCTACGGTGGGTGAACAAATTACTGTTGAGCAATTGACATAATTGAGCATAGTTATGAGTATATCTAGGTATGATCATGTATACAGGCATCACGTGCGTGACAAGTAGATCGAAACGATTCTGCATCTACTACTATCACTCCACTCATCGACCGCTATCCAGCATGCATCTAGAGTATTAAGTTAAAAACAGAGTAAAGCCTTAAGCAAGATGACATGATGTAGAGGAATAAATTCATGCAATATGATAAATACCCCATCTTGTTTTCCTCGATGGCAACAATACAATACGTGCCTTGCAACCCTTTCTGTCACTGGCTAAGGACACCGCAAGATTGAACCCAAAGCCATGCACTTCTCCTATTGCAAGAACTACCAATCTAGTTGGCCAAACCAAACAGATAATTCGAAGAGACTTGCGAAGATAACTCAATCATACATAAAATAATTCAGAGAAGATTCAAATATTATTCATAGATAAGGTAGATCATAAACCCACAATTCATCGGTCTCAACAAACACACCGCAAAAAGAAGATTAGATCGAATAGATCTCCACGAGAGAGGGGGAGAACATTGTATTGAGATCCAAAAAGAGAGAAGAAGCCATCTAGCTACTAGCTATGGACCCGAAGGTCTGAAGTAAACTACTCACACTTCATCGGAGAGGCTATGGTGTTGATGTAGAAGCCCTCCATGGTGGATGCCCCCTCCGGCGGAGCTCCGGAACAGGCCCCAAGATGGTATCTCGTGGATACAGGAAGTTGCGGCGGTGGAATTAGGTGTTTGGCTCCTGTTCTGATCGTTTGGGGGTACATAGGTATATATAGGAGGAAGGAGTACGTCGGTGGAGCATCAGGGGGCCCATGAGGTAGGGGGGCGCGCCATAGGGGGGGGGGGCGCCCCCACCCTCGTGACCGCCTCCGATGTTCCTTGGCGTAGGGTCCAAGTCTCCTGGATCACGTTTGGTGAGAAAATCACGTTTCCGAAGGTTTCATTACGTTTAGACTCCGTTTGATATTCTGTTTCTTCAAAACACTGAAAAAGGCAAAAAAACAACAATTCTGGGTTGGGCCTCCGGTTAATAGGTTAGTCCCAAAAATAATATAAAAGTGGAAAATAAAGCCCAATATAGTCCAAAACAATAGATAAAGTAGCATGGAGCAATCAAAAATTATAGATACGTTGGAGACGTATCAAGCATCCCCAAGCTTAATTCCTGCTCGTCCTCGAGTAGGTAAATGATAAAAAGAGAATTTTTGATGCGGAGTGATACTTTGGCATAATTTCGATGTATAACTTCTTAATCATGGTATGAATATTCAGATCCGAAAGATTCAAGATAAAAGTTCATATTGACATAAAAATAATAATACTTCAAGCATACTAACTAAGCAATTATGTCTTCTCAAAATAACATGGCCAAAGAAAGCTATCCCTACAAAATCATATAGTCTGGCTATGCTCCATCTTCCCCACACAAAATATTTAAATCATGCATAACCTTGATGACAAGCCAAGCAATTGTTTCATACTTTAACATTTTCAAAACTTTTTTAATCTTCACGCAATACATGAGCGTGAGCCATGGATATATAGCACTATAGGTGGAATAGAATGGTGGTTGTAGAGAAGACAAAAAGAGGGAAGATAGTCTCACATCAACTAGGCGTATCTACGGGCTATGGAGATGCCTATCAATAGATATCAATGTGAGTGAGTAGGGATTTCCATGCAACGGATGCACTAGAGCTATAAGTATATGAAAGCTTAACAAAAGAAACTAAGTGGGTGTGCATCCAACTCGCTTGCTCACGAAGACCTAGGGCATTTGAGGAAGCCCATCATTGGAATATACAAGCCAAGTTCTATAATGAAAAATTCCCACTAGTATATGAAAGTGAAAAAATGAGAGACTCTCTATCATGAAGATCATGGTGCTACTTTGAAGCACAAGTGTGGTAAAAGGATAGTAACATTGTCCCTTCTCTCTTTTTCTCTCATTTTTTTATTTGGGCCTTTTCTCCTTTTTTATGGCCTCTTTTTTTCGTCTGGAGTCTCATCCCGACTTGTGGGGGAATCATAGCCTCCATCATCCTTTCCTCACTTGGGACAATGCTCTAATAATGATGTTCATCACACTTTTATTTTTCTTACAACTCAACAATTACAACTCGATACTTAGAACAAAATATGACTCTATATGAATGCCTCCGGCGGTGTACTGGGATATGCAATGAAACATGAGCGACATGTATGAAAGAATTATGAAAGGTGGCTTTGCCACAAATACGATGTCAACTACATGATCATGCTAGCAATATGACAATGATGGAGTGTGTCATAATAAACGGAATGGTGGAAAGTTGCATGGCAATATATCTCGGAATGGCTATGGAAATGCCATGATAGGTAGGTATGGTGGCTGTTTTGAGGAAGGTATATGGTGGGTGTATGATACCGACGAAAGGTGCGCGGTATTAGAGAGGCTAGCAACGGTGGAAGGATGGGAAAAGTGCGTATAATCCATGGACTCAACATTAGTCATAAAGAACTCATATTCTTACTGCAAAAATCTAGAAGTTATCAAAGCAAAGTATTAAGCGCATGCTCCTAGGGGGATAGATTGGTAGGAAAAGACCATCGCTCGTCCCCGACCGCCACTCATAAGGAAGACAATCAATAAATAAATCATGCTCCGAGTTCATCACATAACGGTTCACCATACGTGCATGCTACGGGAATCACAAACTTCAACACAAGTATTTCTCAAATTCGCAACTACTCAACTAGCATGACTCTAATATGATCATCTTCATATCTTAAAACAATTATCAAGCATCAAACTTATCTTAGTATTCAACGCACTCAAAAGAAAGTTTCACATATCTTGAATACCAAGTATATTAATATTAAGCAAATTACCATGCTATTAACGACTCTCAAAATAATCTAAGTGAAGCATGAGAGATCAAGTTTCTTTAAAAAAAATCCACCACCGTGCTCTAAAAAAATCTAAGTGAAGCACTAGAGCAAAAATTATCACGCTCAAAAGATATAAGTGAAGCACTATCAGCAAAACTATCAAGCTCAAAAGATATAAGTGAAGCACATAGAGTATTCTATCAAATTCCAATTCATGTATGGCTCTCTCAAAAGGTGTGTACAGAAAGGATTATTGTGGTAAACTAACAAGCAAATACGCAAATAATACAAGACGCTCCAAGCAAAACACATATCATGTGGTGAATAAAAATATAGCTCCAAGTAAATTACCGATGGAAGTAGATTTAAAGAGGGATGCCTTCCGGGGCATCCCCAAGCTTTGAATTTTTGGTGTCCTTGGATTATCTTGGGGGTGCCATGGGCATCCCCAAGCTTAGGCTCTTGCCACTCCTTGTTCCATAATCCATCAAAATAATTCACCCAAAACTTGAAAACTTCACAACACAAAACTCAATAGAAATCTCGTGAGCTCCGTTAGAGAAAGAAAACAAAAGACTACTTTAAGATACTGTAATGAACTCCTTATTTATTTATATTGGTGTTAAACCTACTGTATTCCAACTTCTCTATGGATCATAAACTATTTTACTAGCCATAGATTCATCAAAATAAGCAACCAACACACGCAAAACAGAATCTGTCAAAAACAGAACAATCTGTAGTAATCAGTAACTAACGCAAACTTCTGGAACTCAAAAAATTCTACCAAAATTAGATGTACAATTTGTTTATTGATCCTCAGCAATTGGAATCAATATTTTATCACGTTCTAGTGATTTTTAACAATTCGGGCACTGAGCGCAAACTTTCTGGAAATTACAGCAAGATCGAATAACTATTATCCAAGAAGATCCAATAGGTTTAACTTTGCACAAACACTAACTAAAACATAAAACCACATATAAACAGAGGCTACATGGATTATTTATTCCTAACCAGAAGCAAAAACAAAAAACTAAAAATAAAATTGGGTTGCCTCCCAACAAGCGCTATCGTTTAACGCCCCTAGCTAGGCATAAAAGCAAGGATAGATCTATGTATTGCCATCTTTGGTAGGCAATCCATAAGTGGCTCTCATAATAGATTCATATGGTAATTTTGTTTATTTCTAGGGAATTGTTCCATGCCTTTCTTTAATGGAAATTGGAATCTAATATTCCCTTCCTTCATATCAATAATTGCACCAATCGTTCTAAGGAAAGGTCTACCAAGAATAATAGGACATGAAGGATTGCAATCTATATCAAGAACGATAAAATCTACGGGCACATAATTCCTATTTGCAACAATAATAACATCATTAAGTCTTCCCATAGGCTTTTTAATAGTGGAATCCGCAAGATGCAAGTTTAGCGAGCAATCATCAAAGTCACGGAAATCTAGCAAATCACACAAAGTTTTGGGAATAGTAGAGACACTAGCACCCAAATCACACAAAGCATTAAACTCATGATCTTTAATTTTAATTTTGATAGTAGGTTCCCACTCATCATAGAGTTTCCTAGGGATACAAACTTTCAACTCAAGTTTTTCTTCATAAGATTGCATCAAGGCATCAACAATGTGTTCGGTAAAGGCCTTATTTTGACTATAAGCATGAGGAGAATTTAGCACGGTTTGCAACAAGGAAATACAATAAATTAAAGAGCAATTTTCATAATTAAATTCCTTGAGATCCAATATAGTGGGTTTAGCAACATCTAGATTTTTATTTCTTTCAATCCCACTTTTATCAATTTCATCATCAAGATCTAAAAACTCCGAATTCTTAGAACGCCTTATAGGTAAAGGAAGATCATATTCAGTTTCATCGAGATTCATTGCAAAACAAAGATTTAATATGGGACACATCAATAACTTTTAGATCTTCATCTTGATTATCATAGGAATTAGAAGAACACGCTTTAATAAAGGCATCTTTGGAAGCACGCATCCTAGCGGTTCTTTCTTTGCACTCATCAATGGAAATTCTCATAGCTTTGAGAGACTCATTGATATCATGCTTAGGAGGAATAGACATAAGCTTTAAAGAATCAACCTCAAGAGAAATTCTATCAATGTTCCTAGCCAAATCATCAACTTTAAGCAATTTCTCTTCAAGCAAAGCATTAAAATTCTTTTGTGAATTCATAAACTCTTTAACACTACTCTCAAATTCAGAGGGCATCTTATTAAAATTTCCATAAGAGTTGTTGTAGGAATTTCCATAATTATTAGAAGGATTACTAGGACAAGGCCTAGGATTGAAATTCCCTCTATATGCATTGTTACCAAAATTATTCCTACCAACAAAATTCACATCCATAGATTCATTATTATTCTCAATCAAAGTAGACAAAGGAATATCATTAGGATCAGAAGAAACACTCTTAGTAGCAAATAATTTCATAAGTTCATCCATCTTTCCACTCAAGACATTGATTTCTTCTATCGCATGCACTTTTTTATTAGTAGATTTTTCAGTATGCCATTGAGAATAATTAACCATAATATTATCTAGGAGTTTAGTAGCATCTCCTAAAGTGATTTCCATAAAAGTGCCTCCCGCGGCCGAATCTAAAAGATTTCTAGAAGCAAAATTCAATCCGGCATAATTTTTTTGTATAATCATCCATGAGTTCAAACCATGAGTAGGACAATTACGTATCATTAATTTCATTCTCTCCCAAGCTTGTGCAACATGTTCATGATCAAGTTGCTTAAGATTCATAATATCGTTTCTAAGAGAGATAATCTTAGCGGGAGGAAAATACTTAGAGATAAAAGCATCTTTGCACTTGTTCCAAGAATCAATACTATTTTTAGGCAAAGATGAAAACCACGCTTTAGCACGATCTCTAAGAAAAAAGGAAATAGCTTCAATTTAACGACATCATTATCGACATCTTTTTTCTTTTGCATATCACATAAATCAACGAAGCTATTCAGATGAGTAGCGGCATCTTCACTAGGAAGGTCGGCGAATTGATCTTTCATAACAAGATTCAACAAAGCAGTATTGATTTCACAAGATTCAGTATTGGCAAGAGGAGCAATCGGATTGCAAAGGAAATCATTATTATTGGTATTGGTGAAGTCACACAATTTGGTAGCATCTTGAGCCATTGCGACAAACAAGCAATCCAACACACGAGCAAACAAAAGGCAATGGGAAAAAGAGGAGGAGAATGGGAAAGAGAGGGCGAATAAAACGGAAAGGGTGAAGTGGGGGAGAGGAAAACGAGAGGCAAATGGCAAATAATGTAATGCGAAAGATAGGGATTGTGATGGGTACTTGGTATGTTGACTTTTGCGTAGACTCCCCGGCAATGGCGCCAAAAATCCATCTTGCTATGTCTTGAGCTTGCGTTGGTTTTCCCCGAAGAGGAGAGGATGATGCAGCATAGTAGCGTAAGTATTTCCCTTAGTTTTTGAGAACCAAGGTATCAATCCAGTAGGAGGCCACGCACAAGTCCCTCGTACCTGCACAAAACGATAGCTACTCGCAACCAACGCGATTAGGGGTTGTCAATCCCTTCACGGTCACTTACGAGAGTGAGATTTGATAGAGATAATATTTTTGGTATTTTTGGTATAAAGATGCAAAGTGAAAAGTAAAAAAGCAAAGTAAAAACAAGCAAGTATAAAAGTGATGGAGATTGATATGATGAGAATAGACCCGGGGGCCATAGGTTTCACTAGTGGCTTCTCTCAAGAGCATAAGTATTCTACAGTGGGTGAACAAATTACTGTTGAGCTATTGACAGAATTGAGCATAGTTATGAGTATATCTAGGTATGATCATGTATATAGGCATCACGTCCGTGACAAGTAGATCGAAACGATTCTGCATCTTCTACTATTACTCCACTCATCGACCGCTATCCAGCATGCATCTAGAGTATTAAGTCAAAAACAGAGTAACGCCTTAAGCAAGATGACATGATGTAGATGAATAAATTCATGCAATATGATAAATACCCCATCTTGTTTTCCTCGATGGCAACAATACAATACGTGCCTTGCAACCCTTTCTGTCACTGGGTAAGGACACCGCAAGATTGAACCCAAAGCCATGCACTTCTCCTATTGCAAGAACTACCAATCTAGTTGGCCAAACCAAACGGATAATTCGAAGAGACTTGCAAAGATAACTCAATCATACATAAAAGAATTCAGAGAAGATTCAAATAATATTCATAGATAAGCTGTATCATAAACCCACAATTGATCGGTCTCAACAAACACACCACAAAAATAAGATTACATCGAATAGATCTCCACGAGAGAGGGGGAGAACATTGTATTGAGATCCAAAAAGAGAGAAGAAGCCATCTAGCTACTAGCTATGGACCCGAAGGTCTGAAGTAAACTACTCACACTTCATCGGAGAGGCTATGGTGTTGATGTAGACGCCCTCCGTGGTGGATGCCCCCTCCGGCGGAGCTCCGGAATAGGCCCGAATATGGGATCTCGTGGATACAGGAAGTTGCGGTGGTGGAATTAGGTTTTTGGCTCCTGTTCTGATCGTTTGGGGGTATGTAGGTATATATAGGAGGAAGGAGTTCGTCGGTGGAGCATCAATGGGCCCACAAGGCAGGGGCGCGCCCTAGGGGGGGCGCCCCCCACCCTCGTGACCGCCTCCGATGTTCCTTGGCATAGGGTCCAAGTCTCCTGGATCACGTTCGGTGAGAAAATCACGTTTCCAAAGGTTTCATTCCGTTTAGACTCCGTTTGATATTCTGTTTCTTCAAAACACTGAAAAAGGAAGAAAACAACAATTCTGGGCTGGTCCTCCGGTTAATAGGTTAGTCCCAAAAATAATATAAAAGTGGAAAATAAAGCCCAATATAGTCCAAAACAATAGATAAAGTAGCATGGAGCAATAAAAAATTATAGATACGCTGGAGACGTATCAAGAATGAGCAATAAAAAATTATAGATACGCTGGAGACGTATCAAGAATGCTCTACGACGAGGGCCTCGAGAAGCCACTGGCCGGAGCCAAGGAAGGCCCCCTAAGCTGGTTCCCTTCCTCGTCGAGGCGCATGAGGAGGTCGTGATCGGCATCGGCCCCATGGCTGAAGTCGAGGCTCGCGTCCTCTCTTCCGCAGCGCTGACGCGGATCCTCAGCCACGTCTACCTTCGCAACCCCGACGCCAACCTTGATGACCTGCTGGAGCCCGTGGACGCCAAGCGCTCCGCCGCTACTGCTGAAGCCGTCAAGGGTCGAGCGGAGGCCTTGCTGTTGAAGTTCTGCGCCTTCAACACCGCGCCCAAGCGAGGCGCTGCCGGCCCCGTAGCTCCAGGAGGTGGGGCTGCCAAGCGCGACTCCACCACGAGCGGTGGCGCGGCTCAGGGTTGATCTTCTCGCGGCCTTTTTCCTGCTTTGATTCCTGCAACATGCACGGTGCCTCGTGGAGGCGTTTAAATTTGTGTCTTTTATTGTACGAACAATTTATGGTATGTAATGTTTGCTTCTGGATTTGCTAGATTTTGCGATTTCCTTCCTATTTTCTTGTGTTCTACGTCGGCAGGGCCCGACCCCGCGCATACCTCAGCCGCTGTTAGCCCCAGCCGGATCACCAGGACGGGACTAAGGAGTGAGGGGCTACGTGGCAAGTTAGGCTCCTGAGTCACGATGCTCAGTAGTCCCCCTTGACATTCAAACCCCAAATAGGGAGGGGATGGAGGAGAGGATTTTTGTTGTTCTACGTCGGCAGGGCCCGGCCCCGCGCATACCTCAACCGCTGTTAGCCTTTCGGAACTAAGGAGTGAGGGGCTACGTGACCAGTTAGGCTCCTAAGTCGCGATGCTCAGTAGTCCCCCTTGACGCTCAAACGAGTTTTCATACCTTGTCTCCGCTCGGGGAGGGGCGCGCGACAACCAGGTCCGAGGGACCTGGCTGGGTGGCATGTGCTCGGGCATGGCTCGGGCGTAGCCCCCGTGTCTAGCCCCCTCGCACGGAACTCCCGAGGGGAGGCTTTGCGATGGTGCCAGACACTGAGCTCTGGGCTCCCTGAGGTTGACACAGATGTGGGCTGCCCTCGGTTGTTTATCACCAACGCGGAGCATAGTGCTTCCGTATGTGTACGGGCATAGCCGCTCCTCGGAAGTGTCGTCAGCCAGCGCGGAGCATGGTGCTTCCACTGGTGCGTGGGAGGGGGGCTCCCCTCCGGGAGGAGCCCCCGGGGCGTGTACAGCCCCGCCCTGACACGTGGCCGGCACGGTAGGGCTTGGAGAGGTGTATCTGGGCACCCGTGAGCCAGCGCGGGACTCAAGAGGCCCTACCTCGAGGCGAGTTGCGCCTGGCTCTGGGCCTTTGTGGATGGTACGTTCCTGCAAGGTGGTTAGAATGCAAATGCTCTACATCCTCAGGTCCCGGCCCTCGAGCAAGCTCAGCCACCGCTGGTATGACAGGTCGCGATGCCGTGGGTCAAGGCCAGGGGGTGAGGGCCGGAGAGCTAGTAAGAGCCCATGAGTCGTGATGCTCAGGTGCCCCCCTTTTAACGTGCAAGCGCTTTGCATGAGGAGAAATAGGCCCGTAATGGGCGGCGAGCGATAATCATGAACAGGTCAAGCATGAAGAAGCAAATCAACTTATATAGATGCGGAAAAAGGAAAAGCCACTGGGTCAGGCCCGAGCGGCTTGGGGATGATGCAGCCCGAGGGGCGCCCCCAACAAAACAAGCAGAAGATATAAGCAAAACGGATACATGCCGTAGGGACGGACCCATGCGACCTGGGAATGATGCAGCCCTGAGGGCGCTCCCAGCTGGAACGAAAACTGAAAAGAAGTCACCTGATGCTGTTGCAGAACGATAGATAGTTGGTGCAGCTGGCGGTGCGGGGCGAAGAAGCCGACCCTCACGAGCCCTCGGGACTCCGAGCCTCGGGAGGCTCAGGAGGTCCGGGTGGCCCGTTGAGGTCCATCTCCATCTCTTCCAGGAACATGCGATTCTTGGCCACCTGAGCTTCCAGGATGCTCCTCATCAGACGCTGGTGGGCTGCAGCAGCGTTCGGCAAGCCAAAGGGCATGCAAACGAAGCTGTGCAGCGGGAACGCACAACGCCCCACGCGCGAAGGCCAGAAGCACTCCTGAGAAGCGACTCGATTGAGCCCTGGGTGGTCGATGCAGACGCGCAGCCCGCCATCCTTGCCTGGATGGGGAGCTACGCCAGGCAGACGGTGGTTGCCGCGCATGACTCTTGATACCTCCACATCCTGAACGGCCTTGGTGATGAACTCCTGAGGGATGGGTTCATCTTTCCTTACGCCTTCCTGAGGGAAGCGTGTCGCGAAGAACGAAGCACGCCTCCAAGTTGTGCCCAAGCGCCTCCCTCATGACTTTGGCAAAGTCGGTGGCTCCCCAGGAGAGAGCCCCCGAGCCCTGCACGAGGAGGGTGATGGGTGCGCCTTCCTATGCGATGGAGGGTGGCGCCCCTTGGACGGGCGCATGTCCGGACGCGGCGCCTACAGAGGCGCCTGCCTCTTGAGGCCTTGAGCCAGGTGATGTCTTCTTCTTCTTGGGAGCGGCTCCAGGGAGGTTTCTACTCTTGCTGTCCGGGTCCTCGATCGACGTGGCCTGGAAGGCGCGCTCGAGGCAGCACACCGCATCCTTCTCTTCACAGGGGACCGTGATGACCCCACCGCTTCCTGGCATCTTGAGGACGTTGTAGCCATGGTGAGTCACTGCCATGAATTTGGCCAGGGCTGGGTACCCGAGGATGGCTTTGTATGGCAGGCGAATGTGAGCGACGTCGAAGTCAATGAGCTCGGGGAGGTAGTTGTTGCGCTGTCCAAAGGTGAGAGGAAGGCGGACTTGCCCTATCGGGACAGTGGAACCATCAGTGACTCCTGAGAAAGGCTTGGTTGGCTGAAGGTGATCATATGGTACTTGGAGATTGTTGAACGTCTCGACGGACAGGACGTTGAGTCCTGGGCCGCCGTGATGAGGGTCCTGGTGACTTGCACGTTGCTGATGTCTGGGGAACAGAGCATTGGCAGGACACCGGCCGTCGCCACGCACTTGAGCTGATCCACTGAGCTGAACGTGATGGCGCACGCTCACCACCTGAGAGGGCGTGTGGCCTCAAGCTTGGGGAGGACCGCATTCACTTCGCGAGCAAACTGCTTGAAGATGCGCTGTGAGGCTGGAGCCTAAGCACCGCCCAGAATGCAAGTGATTGCGCGTGGCTCTTGGAAGCCCCCAACCCCCTCGTCCTGATGATGGTCTTCATTCCTTCTTGGTGGTGGTGGCAAAGGAGGAAGGCCTGCATTGCCTTGCGGGCGGTCCTCGCGAGGCTGATCTCTCCAGGCTCCCTCGCGAGGCTGGTCCTGCCAGCGGTCCTCGCGAGGTCGATCGCGCCACCCTTGGCGAGGGCCACGGTCGTCCCATCATCTTCCACCTTCTTCTCCGCCTCGGCCGTAACCTCGATCGTTGCACTCGGGGCGTCGACCGACGTGGCCTTCTCGCACGGCCCTGAGCTCTTGGCATTCGTTGGTGTTGTGGGTGTGGATACCGTGGTACACACAGTACCGTCTGCCCTTGTGTAACACCCCGGATGTAACTTTCCATATTTGTAACTCCAACTCTTGCCATTTTCGGCATTGTGATATGATATTCCCTCCGCGGTTGGGTTTTTCTTCATTTTTGCTTTTTGTCCATGTCATGCATTTCATATCATGTCATCATGTGCACCGCATTTGCATACGTGTTCGTCTCATGATTCCGAGCATTTTCCCTGTTATCCGTTTTTCAATCCGGCACTCCTATGTCCCCCGGCGTCACCTTTTACATTTTTCCGTGAGCGGGTACTAAACTTTCTCGGAATGGACCGAGGTTTGTCAAGTGGCCTTGGTACACCACCGGTAGGCCACCTGTCAAGTTTCGGGTCATTTGGAGCTCGTTTGGTACTCCAACGGTTAACCGCACTCTCGCAAAGGCCTCTTTTAAGTTGCAGCCCAACACCCCTTCAAAATAGTCCAATAACCCATCTAAGTCACTTCCATGCTCTCCGTCATCGGATCATGATCGTGTGGGCGAAAACTACACCTCATTTGGAGCTTCCTAGCTCCTTCTACCTATAAATATAGCCTCCCCCCCGAAAATCCCGGATCATTTCCTACCCTAACCCTAGCCCGCTCCTCTCCATGCTGGCGGACACCGTCTGACTGGGCCGGACGTGTCCGCCCCGCCGCCTCAACCACTCGCATGCGCGCCATGTGGCGTGCCCACTTGTTCGCCGCCGCGGACCGCCGAGTCCCGTCAGGGCCCCCCTGACCAGCCCCCGCCGCCTTCGCCGCCTCCGCCGCCCGCCGTCGCCTGCCCCGGCGAGCCGTCGCCCGCCGTCCGGCCGCCCGGCCGCCTCGGCCTCTGCCGCCTCCGCCGCCCGCCCGCCGCCTCGCCTCTGCCGCCTCGGCCCCACCATTGCCCGCCGCCGCCTCGCCGCGTCGGTCGCCGCCCCGGCCCTCGTCCCCTCCGGCCGCCCTTCTTCCATCTCCAGCGAGCCGGCCACGCCTCGATCCACGCCCGGATCTCAGATCCACCCCGCGGTTGACTTTCCCCTCCCCCGAATTCCCTCTAAGTCATTTTCTGCAGTTATTTTGTTGCATCTTCAACGCATCATACCTTCGCACCCGTGGCTCCGTTAGGGGCGTATGGCATACCGGAATGTTCGCCTCGATGAGTAGATCATTTCATCTCATTGCATCATTTTCATTTGAGCTCATCTTGATGCCCGAAATGCTGTTAGAAGAGGGCTATGTGATGTTAGTTTCAGATTCTTATCAGAACATGCACTTTTGTCATTTTTGCCATGATTGATGTGTGCACCCTATGATCTTGAGTCCTACATGTGTTTTGTAATATGCCATGCCCTCTTTAAAGGGTTTTATGCCATGTATTTTTGTGATCTCTGTGGTGACTAGCACAATCATGCAAACTAGGCTTCATGATGTTGCTGATTTCAGCCCCTGTTTTGCTGATATTTTTATGCCATGTTAACTTGATGCTACCGAGAGATCCATACATATTTTGAGATACTTCAGTAAGGATGTTTTTAACATATGGTTATGCTCTATCCTTCCATGCCCTTGTTTGCAATTATGGAGTGCCATAGCTTGAGTCAATCGAGCTCTACTTTTTCTATAAAATGTTTCCTGGCAGATTGTTTACATGTTATTCAATTTTGCCAAGGTTGTTGTAGTTGTTCCGTGTATGCTATGATGTTCTTCTTGCCATGTATAACTTCTATGCCATGTCTTCTTGATGTATATATGCTTAGTTTATCATGAGATGCTCTGTAGTGAGTGCATCGAGCTCGCGAAGATGCCTACATAATTCTGTCAATGTCATGCCCTGTTTGCTGAATCTGTTAACGAAACATGCTATATTGACATGGGTGCTATTTCACTTTCTGATCCGTTTTGGCTCATGGTCAGTAAGGGACTTTTGTTCTATGCTTTGAGTAGATTCATGCCATGCCTTGTTTTGCTATTATAAGTTCCTGTAGCATGCTGTTTGCTTGCTCTGAACATTGCTTCCTGATGCTGATTTTGCCATGTTCAGTAATTTCACCAAGTGTGTGAAGCTGATATGTTTTGCACTTTTGCCATGCTTGTTTGGACCTGTTATGTTGTGAATTAGCCGTAGCTCAGTGTTCATCTTTTGTCAAGCATCTTGAGTAGATCACTTCCATATGCTTTGTTGGCACGTTTGGGTGCAGTAGCTTAATTTCTTGTTGCTTGCTATGTGGCATCATGCTGTTAATGGCAGATTTGTGCCATTCTTGTTTTGCTTGTCATTTACAAACCGTGCATCCGATTCCGGTGATCTTTATATCGATTTCAACCGAAATTATCTCACCTTTCCAGTGGCATACTTGGTTTGCCAAGTTGATGCCTGGTTCATCATTTTCCTTCCGGAGCACGCATACGCATTGCATATCACATCTCGCATATCATGCCATGTATTGCATCATGTTGCTTGTGCATTGCACCGTGATTTATTGTTTTCTTTGTGTTCTTGCTTTGGGTAGAGCCGGGAGACGAGTACGTGAACGAGGAACCTGTTGAGAACGTTTACGAGGATCAAGCTTTCAACAACTCTTAGAACTTTGCAGGCAAGATGACCATACCCTCGAAATCACTTCTATCTTTGCTTGCTAGATGCTCGCTCTTTTGCTATGCCTATGATACGATGCCTATCACTTGCTTATCATGCCACCCATATTGCCATGTCAAACCTCTAACCATCCTTTCCTAGCAAACCGTTGATTGGCTATGTTACCGCTTTGCTCAGCCCCTCTTATAGCGTTGCTAGTTGCAGGTGAAGATGAAGTTTGTTCCTTGTTGGAACATGGAGATATTGTTCCTTGTTGGAACATGTTTAACTGTTGGGGATATCACAATATATCTGCTATAATTAATGCATCTATATACTTGGTAAAGGGTGGAAGACTCTGCCTTATGCCTGGTGCTTTGTTCCACTCTTGCCGCCCTAGTTTCCGTCATACCGGTGTTATGTTCCTTGATTTTGCGCTCCTTACATGGTTGGGTGATTTATGGCACCCCTTGACAGTTCGCTTTGAATAAGACTCCTCCAAAGAAGGCCCAACTTTGGTTTTACCATTTGCCACCTAAGCCTTTTTCCCCCGGGTTTTCGCGAGCCCGAGGGTCATCTTTATTTTAACCCCCCCCCCCGGGCCAGTGCTCCTCTGAGTGCTGGTCCGAAACGAGCAGACTGCGGGGCCACCTTGGGGAAACTGGAGGCTTGGTTTTACTCGTAGGATGTCTCATCCGCATGTGCCCTGAGAACAAGATATGTGCAGCTCCTATCGGGATTTGTCGGCACAATTGGGCGGCTTTGATGGTCTTGTTTTATTGCTGTCGAAATGTCTTGTAGTCCGGGATTCCGAGACTGATCGGGTCTTCCCAGTAGAAGGAATATCCTTCGTTGACCGTGAGAGCTTATAATGGGCTAAGTTGGGACACCCCTGCAGGGTATTATCTTTCGAAAGCCGTGCCCGCGGTTATGAGGCAGATGGGAATTTGTTAATGCCCGGTTGTAGAAAACCCAAAGTTGACCTTGATTAAAATACACATCAACCGCGTGTGTAACCGTGATGGTCTCTTCTCGGCGGAGTCCGGGAAGTGAACACGGTGTTGGAGTAATGTTTGACGTAAGTAGTTCAGGATCACTTCTTGATCGCTACTAGCTTCATGACCGTGCCTTGCTTCTCTTCTCGCTCTCTTTTGCGAATGTAGCCACCATATATGCTAGTCGCTTGCTGCAGCTCCACCTCACAACTCTGTCCTTCCTATAAGCTTAAATAGTCTTGATCTCGTGGTGTGAGATTGCTGAGTCCCGTGACTCACAGATTCTACCAAAACAGTTGCAGGTGCCGACGATGCCAAGTCAGGTGACGAACCGAGCTCAAGTGGGAGTTCGACGAGGAACGTGGTCGTTACTATGTGTCTTTTCCTGATGATCGTAGTGGAGCCAGTTGGGACGATCGGGATCTGTGTAGCATTTGGGGTAGTCTTCTTTTATTTTGTTTCCGTAGTCGGACCTTGAGTGTAATCTGAATGATGGATGTTTAATTATGTATTGTGTGAAGTGGCGATCGTAAGCCAACTATGTATCTCTTTCCTTATGTATTACATGGGTTGTGTGAAGATTACCTCACTTGCAACATTGCTTTCAATGCGGTTATGCCTCTAAGTCGTGCTTTGACACGTGGGAGATATAGCCGCATCGAGGGCGCTAAAGTTGGTAATCGAGCCATCCCGACTTAGGAGCCCCTGCTTGATTGTTTGTCATGGCGTTGTTGAGTCTTGAACAAAATGTTTTGAGTCTTAGGATTATATATATCGGAGAGTAGGATTCTTTTACTCCCCTGTGCCCTTCGTCGCTCGGTGAGGTCTCCGACGTAGAAGTTTTGACTCTCCTCTCCTCAAATTTCACTAAATTTTTTAGGATCACGCTGGTATCTTGGAATCGTTCCGATGGTTTTGTGACGAGAACATTGTTCTGGTGCCTCGACATTTAGGGGTTGTGGCGGTGTCCCGAGGAGTTGAGCTTCGAGGTGTTGTCGTCACAATTTTATCGCTGCAGTTCTGGAATACGAGCTTTGCCGACATCGAAAATCTCTTTTGTACAGTTGTTGGTGAGATAACCCGATAACCCAAAGATCAGGCGAGCTCGGGAGTATTGCCATGACTCAGATAACGGATGCTTTTCAAGGTCGAGGTACACGATTTCGAAGGTTTCTTTGTTATGTGTTGACAGATGGATACAGCTGGATCTAGGTATTGTTAGTTTGGGTGATATATTTTGTGTCCCTCGATCCCCAACACCAGATTGCATAACCGAAAGTTTCGAGTTTATAGGTGGGATTCAAGTAGCTCTTAGCATTTCTTCCCGCAGATATTTGGTTTGTGATTGGGTAATCCTTACCACTTATTTGTTCCATCGTGCCTTGTTATTTTTTTCATCAACCCTTTATCAAGTGGCTTCTCACCTTAATGGACGTGTGATGTTAGCTTTGGAATTCATTCGCTCATCCTTGTTCGAATTTTTATTGTGAAGACTATATGTTGCAATTTCTATCCGCTGATTCAACTTTTCTATCTGCTCATCAAGTGCTAACGGATGTCACCCTCTTCAGATGGCTCCGCCAACGCTGGCTGAATCCGGATCGCAATGATGGGAGTCACCGAACCTCCACCTCCACCTCCGCCTCCGGAGGCATGGCAAGCTATCATGGCAGCCACCGATGCCAATGCTCGATGATTTTGCAACTCTTGCAAGAGCGCACCAAGGGCAAGGCAATCAAGGAAATCAAGGCCAAGGCAACAACCAGCCGCACTTTGCTACCCTCAATCAGTTCCTCGCTAATCAGCCAAGTCTTTCAGCTTCGTGTCGAGGCCACAGACGCCGACGATTGGCTTGTGGACATCTGCAAACATTTTGAATGTAGCAATGTCGACCTGAGGACTTTGTCAAGTTTGCTTCGCTTCAACTCAAGGACCAAGCTGCTTTGAGTGGTACCAAGAATACAAAGATTCCAGAGGAGGTCGTGTCATTACAGGGATGAGTTCCGCGAGACTTCAAAGCTCACCACATTCGAAAAGTGTTGTTGAGAGCAAGCGTGAGGAGTTCCGCAATCTCAAGCAAGGCAACATGTCTGTGTATCAATACAATATCCAGTTCCAGAAACTCGCTCGCTTTGCTAAGCAAGACGTCCCTGATGAAAAGAGTATGATCTATCAATTCAGAGGTGGTCTCAGAGAAGATCTGCAATTAGCTCTCGTGCTTTTGAGCCGGAAAAGTATGATGAATTCTACAACATGGCACTGAAGCAAGAAGCTGCCCAGCTTAAATGTGAGGCTTCTAAGAAGAGAATCAGGGATGCAGTTCAGTCTTCTTCTTCCTCTCAAGTGGCAGCTAAGCAGCAGAAGTTCTACCTTCCTCCTCCTCCGTTCCGTCAGCCTTATCAGCAGAAGAACTCAGGTGGTCGTGGACCTTCCCACCCACCCAACCCTGGCTATCAGAACAAGTCTAATTCTCAAGCTCCAAGGTCAAATGCTCCTTACCATCGTCCGCTCTCAGAGGTGACTTGCAACAAATGTCAGCAGAAAGGTCACTATGCGAACAAGTGCTTCAACCAAAGGCGCCTTCTGCCTCCTCCTCCTGCGAAATCTTCAAGCAATGTAGTGGTCAAGCATAATTCCAAGTTTGCAAAGGTCAACATGATGAATGCAGCGCAAGCAGAGGATTCTTCTGATGTGATTATGGGTAATCTTCCAGTTAATGATATTCCTGCAAAAGGCTTATTTGATACTGGTGCATCGCATTCTTTCATGTCATATCCTTTTGCATCGAAGCACAATGTTGACACCGAGATTTTGGCCAAAGTTATGCAAGTTGTTTCTCCCGGAAAGCTTATGACTTCTAGTTTGATTGCTCCCGATGTCTCTATCAAGATGGGCGACTATAGATTTCTGGCTAAACCAATTGTCCTTGGTGACTCGGATATTGACCTAATTCTCGGGATGGACTGGCTTTCTCAGCACAAAGCTCAGCTTGATTGTGCTGCCAGGGAAATTCAATTGACTCACTCTTCTAATGATGTGATCATCTATGCCGCTCGTGATGAAACCATTCGGTTGTTTTCTCTCAATGAGAAGGGCGAATTGGATGCTATCTCTCAGATTCTAGTCGTTTGTGAGTACCAAGATGTCTTTCCAGAAGAGCTGCCAGGAATGCCTCCTCACCGACCAGTTGAGTTCGTTATCGATCTTGAGCCTGGCACTGAACCCGTTTGCAAGCGTCCATACAAGCTTGGACCTAATGAGCTAAAGGAATTGAAGAAGCAGCTCGATGAACAAGAGCGTCTGGTTTGATCGCACCGAGTTCATCTCCTTGGGGTTGTGGTGTTCTTTTGTCCGAAGAAGGATGGCACGGACCGACTTTGCGCCGATTACCGTCCCATTGAATAAGAAGACTATCAAGAACAAGTATCCACTTCCCAACATCAATGAGCTATTCGAGCAACTCAAAGGTGCTAAAGTGTTCTCCAAGCTTGACCTTCGTATGGGTTATCATCAGATTCGCATTCGTGAACAAGATATTCCCAAGACAGCATTCAGAACAAGCTTTGGTTCTTATGAATATACTGTCATGTCTTTCGGCCTTGTCAATGCTCCTCCAACATTCTCTCAAATGATGAACTTCATCTTCAACCCCTACACCAATGAATTCGTCTTGGTCTATCTTGATGATATTTTGGTCATCTCCAAGAATAAGAAGGATCATGCCAAACATTTGCGATTGGTGCTCGACAAGCTCAGAGAGTATCAATTCTATGCGAAGTTTTCCAAATGTGAATTTTGGCTTGATGAAGTGCTTTACCTTGGTCATATCATCTCCGCCAAGGGCATCGCTGTTAATCCCGAGAAGGTGTCTCGCAATTGTGAATTGGGAACCTCCTCAAATGTCAAGCAGCTTCGAGTTTTCTTGGTCTTGCAAGCTATTGTCAAGATTCGTTGAGAACTTCTCTAAGATTGCAAAGCCTCTTTCCAACCTCCTCGAAGCATGTGAAGTATGTCCGTCTCCCCAGTGTGTGACGTTGCTTTCAATACTCTCAAAGAGAAACTCGTCACAGCTCCTGTCTTGACTCCTCCTGATGAATCCAAGCCATTCGAAGTTTTCTATGATGCTTCTCTTCAAGGTCTCGGTGCTGTGTTAATGCAAGAGAAGAGAGTTGTGGCCTATACCTCTCGTCAGCTGAAGCCCAACGAAAAGAACTACCCCACTCACGATCTTGAGTTGGCGGCAGTTGTCCATGCATTAATAACATGGAGACATCTCTTGTTGGGAAGGAAAGTGGGTATATTCACCGATCACAAGAGTCTCAAGTATATCTTCACTCAACCCAACCTCAACCTCAGGCAAACTCGATGGGTCGAAATGATTCAAGAGTACAACCCAAGTATTGAATATACTCCGGGCAAGGCCAATGTCATTGCAGATGCTTTGAGCAGGAAGGCTTATTGCAACAGTTTAATCCTCAAGCCCTTCCAACCGGATCTCTGTGAAGCTTTCCGCAAGCTGAATCTTCAAGTTGTTCCTCAAGGCTTACTTGCCAACCTCATAGTCTCTCCTACTTTGGAAGACCAGATCCGTGAGGCTCAACTCCTGGATACCATGGTGAAAAAGGTGAAACGTGGTATCGACAAGGGCATTTCCAAGTACAAGTGCTTCCACATTGATGACAAAGATACTCTTTTCTTCGAGGACCAGATTGTGGTTCCTAAGGGTGGCCTACGTAAAGTCATTATGAACGAGGCGCACAATTCGCTTCTATCCATTCATCCTGGAAGTACGAAGATGTACCATGACCTCAAGCAGTCATATTGGTGGACTCGAATGAAGCGAGAAATTGCTCAATTCGTGAATGAGTGTGATGTCTGCAGAAGAGTGAAAGCAGAACACCAAAGACCAGCTGGTCTCCTCCAACCTCTTGCTATTACGGAATGGAAGTTTGATCATATCGAAATGGACTTCGTGACTGGATTTCCAAAGTCCAAGCGTGGAAATGATGCTATCTTCGTTGTCATTGACAAGCTTACTAAAGTGGCTCATTTTCTTCCTATCAAAGAATCTATCACAGCAGCTCAGTTGGCAGAGCTATACACCTCCAGAATTGTCTCCTTGCACGGCATTCCACAATTGATCTCTTCAGACCGTGGCAGCATCTTCACCTCCAAGTTTTGGGATTCTTTTCAGAAGGCCATGGGCACCAACATTCATTTCAGCACAGCTTTCCATCCTCAAACAAGTGGCCAAGTCGAGCGAGTCAATCAAATCCTTGAAGATATGCTCAGGGCTTGTGTCATTTCCTTCGGTATGAAATGGGAAGATTGTCTTCCATATGCCGAGTTCTCCTACAACAACAGCTTCCAAGCGAGTTCGGGCAAGGCCCCATTCGAAATTCTCTATGGCAGAAAGTGTCGTACTCCTCTCAATTGGTCCGAGACAGGTGAACGCCAACTTCTTGGCAACGACTTGATCACAGAAGCTGAAGAAATGTGCAAAGTCATTCGTGAGAATCTCAAAGCCGCGCAATCGCGCCAGAAGAGCTATTATGATGACAAGCACCGTGATGTGGTTTTTGAAATCGGAGACCATGTCTACCTCCGCGTCTCTCCAATGAAAGGCACTCATCGCTTCGGTATCAAAGGGAAGCTTGCCCCTAGATACGTGGGTCCTTTCAAGATCATTGGCAAAAGAGGCGATCTCGCCTATCAACTTGAGCTTCCGTCCAACTTCGCGAACGTGCACGATGTGTTTCATGTGTCACAGCTTCGCAAGTGCTTCAAGACTCCTGAGCACACTATCAACTTCGAAGAAATTGACCTCAAAGAAGATCTCTCTTATCATGAGCACCCCATTGCTATTCTTGAAGAAACCGAGCGCATGACTCGCAACAAGTCAATCAAATTCCTGAAAGTGAAGTGGTCACACCATTCCGACCGAGAAGCCACCTCGGAGCGCGAGGATCACCTCCGTTCCGAATATCCGGAGTTCTTTCAGTCCTAGATCTCGGGACGAGATCCTCTTGTAGTGGTGGAGTGTTGTAACACCCCGGATGTAACTTTCCATATTTGTAACTCCAACTCTTGCCATTTTCGGCATTGTGATATGATATTCCCTCCGCGGTTGGGTTTTTCTTCATTTTTTCTTTTTGTCCATGTCATGCATTTCATATCATGTCATCATGTGCACCGCATTTGCATACGTGTTCGTCTCATGATTCCGAGCATTTTCCCCGTTGTCCGTTTTTCAATCCGGCACTCCTATGTCCCCCGGCGTCCCCTTTTACGTTTTTCCGTGAGCGGGTACTAAACTTTCTTGGAATGGACCGAGGTTTGTCAAGTGGCCTTGGTACACCACCGGTAGGCCACCTGTCAAGTTTCGGGTCATTTGGAGCTCGTTTGGTACTCCAACAGTTAACCGCACTCTCGCAAAGGCCTCTTTTAAGTTGCAGCCCAACATCCCTTCAAAATAGTACAATAACCCATCTAAGTCACTTCCATGCTCTCCGTCGTCGGATCACGATCGTGTGGGCGAAAACTACACCTCATTTGGAGCTTCCTAGCTCCTTCTACCTATAAATATAGCCTCCCCCCCGAAAATCCCGGATCATTTCCTACCCTAACCCTAGCCCCGCTCCTCTCCGCGCGCCGGACACCGTCCGGACTGGGCCGGACGTGTCCGCCCGCGCCGCCAGGCCACTCCAGCGCCACGTATGCGTTTACTTACCATCGCCGCCGCCAGCCCGCCAACCCTGCAGGGCCCCTTGGCCTTGCCCACATTGCCGCTTCGCCGCCCTCCCGCCGCCCGGCCGCCGCCGCGCCGCCCAAGCCGAATGCCGCGCCCGCCGTCCCAAGCCTGGCGCCCGGCCGCCGCCTCAGCCCCGCCCGCCGCCCGCCTCGGCCTCCGTCGCCTCGGCCCCAGCGCACAAGCGCCCGCCGCCGCTCGCCCGCCGCTCGCCGTCCCGGCCCTCGTCCCCTCCGGCCGCCCTTCCTCCATCTCCGGCGAGCCGGCCTCGCCTCGATCCGCGCCCGGATATCAGATCCACCCCGCGGTTGACTTTCCCCTCCCCCGAATTCCCTCAGTCATTTTCTGCAGTTATTTTGTTGCATCTTCAACGCATCATAACTTTGCACCCGTGGCTCCGTTTGGGGCGTATAGCATACCGAAATGTTCGCCTCGATGAGTAGATCATTTCATCTCACTGCATCATTTTCATTTGAGCTTATCTTGATGCCCGAAATACTGTTAGAAGAGGGCTATGTGATGTTAATTTCAGATTCTTATCAGAACATGCACTTTTGTCATTTTTGCCATGATTGATGTGTGCACCCTATGATCTTGAGTCCTACATGTGTTTTGTAGTATGCCATGCCATCTTTACAGGGGTGTATGCCATGTATTTTTGTGATCTCTGTGGTGACTAGCACAAGCATGCAAACTTGGCTTCATGATGTTGCTGATTTCAGCCCCTGTTTTGCTGATATTTTTATGCCCTGTTAACTTGATGCTACCGAGAGATCCATGCATATTTGGAGATACTTCACTAAGGATGTTTTGAACATATTGTTATGATCTATCCATCCATGCCCTTGTTTGCAATTATGGAGTGCCATAGCTTGAGTCAATCGAGCTCTACTTTTGCTATAAAATGTTCCTTGGCAGATTGTTTACATGTTATTCAATTTTGCCAAGGTTGTTGTAGTTGATCCGTGTATGCTATGATGTTGTTCTTGCCATGTATAACTTCTATGCCATGTCTTCTTGACGTATGTATGCTTAGTTTATCATGAGATACTCTGTAGTGAGTGCATCGAGCTCGCGAAGATGCCTACATAATTCTGTCAATGTCATGCCCTGTTTGCTGAATCTGTTAACGAAACTTGCTATATTGACATGGGTGCTATTGCATTTTCTGATCCCTTTTGGCTCATGGTCAGTAAGGGACTTTTGTTCTATGCTTTGAGTAGATTCATGCCATGCCTTGTTTTGCTATTATAAGTTCCTGTAGCATGCTGTTTGCTTGCTCTGAACATTGCTTCCTGATGCTGATTTTGCCATGTTCAGTAATTTGACCAAGTCTGTGAAGCTGATATGTTTTGCACTTTTGCCATGCTTGTTTGGACCTATTATGTTGTGAATTAGCCGTAGCTCAGTGTTCATCTTTTGTCAAGCATCTTGAGTAGATCACTTCCATATGCTTTGTTGGCACGTTTGGGTGCAGTAGCTTAATTTCTTGTTGCTTGCTATGTGGCATCATTCTTGTTTTGCTTGTCATTTGCAAACCGTGCATCCGATTCCGGTGATCTTTATATCGATTTCAACCGAAATCATCTCACCTTTCTAGCGGCATACTTGGTTTGCCAAGTTGATGCCTGGTTCATCATTTTCCTTCCGGAGCACGCATACGCATTGCATATCACATCTCGCATATCATGCCATGTATTGCATCATGTTGCTTGTGCATTGCACCGTGATTTATTGTGGTTCCAATGTTTGTGTTCTTGCTTTGGGTAGAGCCGGGAGACGAGTACGTGAATGAGGAACCTACTGAGAACGCTTACGAGGATCAAGCTTTCGACAACTCTGAGAACTTTGCAGGCAAGATGACCATACCCTCGAAATCACTTCTATCTTTGCTTGCTAGATGCTCGCTCTTTTGCTATGCCTATGCTACGATGCCTATCACTTGCTTATCATGCCACCCATATTGCCATGCCAAACCTCTAACCATCCTTTCCTAGCAAACCGTTGATTGGCTATGTTACCGCTTTGCTCAGCCCCTCTTATAGCGTTGCTAGTTGCAGGTGAAGATGAAGTTTGTTCCTTGTTAAACATGGAGATGTTGTTCCTTGTTGGAACATGTTTAACTGTTGGGGATATCACAATATATCTGCTATAATTAATGCATCTATATACTTGGTAAAGGGTGGAAAGACTCTGCCTTATGCCTGGTGCTTTGTTCCACTCTTGCCGCCCTAGTTTCCATCATACCGGTGTTATGTTCCTTGATTTTATGTTCCTTACGGGTTGGGTGATTTATGGGACCCCTTGACAGTTCGCTTTGAATAAGACTCCTCCAAAGAAGGCCCAACTTTGGTTTTACCATTTGCCACCTAAGCCTTTTTCCCCGGTTTTCGCGAGCCCGAGGGTCATCTTTATTTTAGCCCCGGGCGGTGCTCCTCTGAGTGCTGGTCCGAAACGAGCAGACTGCGGGGCCACCTTGGGGAAACTTGAGGCTTGGTTTTACTCGTAGGATGTCTCATCCGGATGTGCCCTGAGAACGAGATATGTGCAGCTCCTATCGGAATTTGTCGGCACAATCGGGCGGCTTTGCTGGTCTTGTTTTATTGCTGTCGAAATGTCTTGTAGTCCGGGATTCCGAGATTGATCGGGTCTTCCCGGTAGAAGGAATATCCTTCGTTGACCGTGAGAGCTTATAATGGGCTAAGTTGGGACACCCCTGCAGGGTATTATCTTTCGAAAGCCGTGCCCGCGGTTATGAGGCAGATGGGAATTTGTTAATGTCCGGTTGTAGAAAACCCAAAGTTGACCTTAATTAAAATACACATCAACCGCGTGTGTAACCGTGATGGTCTCTTCTCGGCGGAGTCCGGGAAGTGAACACTGAAGGAAATATGCCCTAGAGGCAATAATAAAGTTATTATTTATTTCCTTATACCATGATAAAATGTTTATTATTCATGCTAGAATTGTATTAATCGGAAACATAATACATGTGTGAATATATAGACAAACAGTATGTCACTAGTATGCCTCTACTTGACTAGCTTGTTAATCAAAGATGGTTATGTTTCCTAACCATGAACAAGGAGTTGTTATTTGATTAACAAGGTCACATCATTAGTTGAATGATCTGATTGACATGACCCATTCCGTTAGCTTAACACTTGATCGTTTAGTATGTTAATGCTTTCTTCATGACCCATACATGTTCCTATAACTATGAGATTATGCAACTCCTGCTACGGAGGAACACTTTGGTACTACCAAACGTCACAACGAATCGGGTGATTATAAAGGAGTACTACAGGTGTCTCCAAAGGTACTTGTTGGGTTGGCGTATTTCGAGATTAGGTTTTGTCACTCCGATTGTCGGAGAGGTATTCTAGGCCTTCTCGGTAATACACATCACTTAAGCCTTGCAAGCATTACAACTAATGAGTTAGTTGTGAGATGATGTATTACGGAACGAGTAAAGAGACTTACCGTAACGAGATTGAACTAGGTATTGGATACCGACGATCGAATCTCGGGTAAGTAACATACCGATGACAAAGGGAACAACATATGTCGTTATGCGGTTTGACCGATAAAGATCTTCGTAGAATATGTAGGAACCAATATGGGCATCCAGGTTCCGCTATTGGTTATTGACCGAGAATGGTTCTAGGTCATGTCTACATAGTTCTCGAACCCGTAGGGTCCGCACGCTTAACGTTTCGATGACAGTTCATTATGAGTTTATAAGTATTGATGCACCGAAGGTTGTTCGGAGTCCCGGATGTGATCACGGACATGACGAGGAGTCTCGAAATGGTCGAGACATAAAGATTGATATATTGGAAGCCTTCATTTGGACATCGGAAAGGTTCCGAGTGAAATCGGGAATTTACCGGAGTACCGGGAGGTTACCGGAACCCCCCGGGAACTACATGGGCCCATAGTGGGCCTTGGAGGAAAGGAGAAGGGGCAGCCCTAGGTGGCCGCGCCCCCTTCCCCTAGTCCTATTAGGACTAGGAAAGGTGGGCCGGCCCCCCTCTCTCTCTTTCCCCCTCCGGAATCCTAATCCAACTAGGATTGAGAGGAATCCTACTCCCGGAGGAGTAGGACTCCTTGTCGCCTCCCCTTGGGCCGCCACCTCCCCTTGGCTCCTTTATATACGGGGCAGGGGGCACCCCATGACACACAAGTTGATCTACGGATCTTTCCTTAGCCGTGTCGGTGCCCCTTCCACCATATTCCACTTCGTCATATCGTCGCGAGCTTAGGCGAAGCCCTGCGCCGGAGAAGTCATATCGTCATGGAGCTTAGGCGAAGCCCTGCGTCGGTGGAGCATCAACATCGTCACCACGCCGTCGTCTTGACGGAACTCATCCCGACACTTTGCTGGATCGGAGTCCGGGATCGCCATCGAGCTGAACGTGTGCGAACTCGGAGGTGCCGACGCTCGGTGCTTGGATCGGTCGGATCGTGAAGACGTCGACTACATCAACAGCGTTGTTATAACGCTTCCTCTTCGGTCTCACGAGGGTACGTGGGCGGACACTCTCCCCTCGTTGCTATGCCATCACCATGGTCTTGCGTGATCGTAGGAAATTTTTGAAATTACTCGCTCCCCAACAATGGGCATCCGAGCCTGGTTTTATGCGTTGATGTCATGTGCACGAGTAGAACACAAGTGAGTTGTGGACGATACAAGTCATACTGCCTACCAGCATGTCATACTTTGGTTCAGCGGTATTGTGAGATGAAGCGCCCGGACCGACATTACGCCGACGCTTACGCGAGACTGGTTTCACCGCTCCGAGCACTCGTTGCTTAAAGGTGACCGGCGGTGTCTGTCTCTCTCACTTTAGTTGAATCGAGTGTGGCTACGCCCGGTCCTTGAGAAGGTTAAAACGGAGTCTATTTGACAATATCGCTGTGGTTTTGATGCGTAGGTAAGAACGGTTCTTGCTCAGCCCGTAGCAGCCACGTAAAACTTGCAACAACAAAGTAGAGGACGCCTAACTTGTTTTTGCAGGGCATGTTGTGATGTGATATGGTCAAGAGGTGATGCTATATTTTATTGTATGAGATGATCATGTTTTGTAACCGAGTTATCGGCAATGGCGAGAGCCATATGGTTGTCGCTTTATTGTATGAAATGCAACGCCATGTAATTGCTTTACTTTATCACTAAGGAGTAGCGATAGTCGAGAAGCAATAGTTGGCGAGACGACAACGATGCTACGATGGAGATCAAGGTGTCGCTACCGGTGACGATGGTGATCATGACGTTGCTTGGCGATGGAGATCACAAGCACAAGATGATGATGACCATATCATATCACTTATATTGATTGCATGTGATGTTTATCCTTTATGCATCTTATCTTGCTTTGATTGACGGTAGCATTATAAGATGATCTCTCACCAAAATTATCAAGAAGTGTTCTCCCGAGTATGCACCGCTTGCGAAAGTTCTTCGTCTTTGAGACACCACGTGATGATCGGGTGTGATAGGCTCTACGTTCAAATACAACGGTGCAAAACAGTTGCGCACGCGAATACTCAGGTTAAACTTGACGAGCCTAGCATATAACAGATATGGCCTCGGAACACGAGACCGAAAGGTCGAGCGTGAATCATATAGTAGATATGATCAACATAGTGATGTTCACCATTGAAACTACTCCATCTCACGTGATGATCGGACATGGTTTAGTTGATTTGGATCACGTAATCACTTAGATGACTAGAGAGATGTCTGTCTAAGTGGGAGGTTTTAATATGATTAATTAAACTTAAATTTATCATGAACTTAGTACCGATAGTATTTTGCTTGTCTATGTTTATCGTAGATAGATGGCTCGTCTGTTGTTCCGTTGAATTTTAATGCGTTCCTTGAGAAAGCAAAGTTGAAAGATGATGGTAGCAATTACACGGACTGGGTCCGTAACGAGGATTATCCTCATTGCTGCACGTAAAAATTACGCCCCGGAAGCACCGCTGGGTGACAGAACCTGCTGCGAGATGCCGAGCGGAAGTTATGAGCGTCGCAAAGCAAAGTGATGACTACTCAATAGTTCGATGTGCCATGCTTTACGGCTTAGAACCGGGTCTTCAACGACGTTTTGAGCGTCATGGAGCATATGAGATGTTCCAGGAGTTGAAGTTAATATTTCAAGCAAATGCCCGGATTGAGAGATATGAAGTCTCCAATAAGTTCTATAGCTGCAAGATGGAGGAGAATAGTTCACGGTGAGCACATACTCAAAATGTCAGGTATAACAATCACTTAATTCAGCTGGGAGTTAATCTTCCGGATGATAGTGTCATTGATGAATTCTCCAATCACGCCACCAAGCTACAAGAGCTTCGTGATGAACTATAATATGCAAGGGATGACTAAGACAATTCTGAGCTCTTCGCGATGCTAAAAGCATGAGGTAGAAATCAAGAAAGAGCATCAAGTGTTGATGGTCAACAAGACCACTAGTTTCAAGAAAAGGGCAAAGGGAAGAAGAAGGAAACTTCAAAAAACAGCAAGCAAGTTGCTGCTCAAGAGAAGAAACCCAAGTGCGGACCTAAGCCTGAAATCGAGTGTTTTCTTGCAAGCAAACTGACACCTTTGGAAGCGGAACTGCCCCAAGTATTTGGCGGATAAGAAGGATGGCAAGGTGATCAAAGGTATATGTGATATACATGTTATTGATGTGTACCTTACTAATACTCGCAGTAGTACTGGTATTTGATCTTGGTTCATTGCTAATATTTGCAACTCAAGCAGGAACTACGGATTGCGAAGATTGGCTAAGGACGAGGTGACGATGCGGCGTTGGAAATGGTTCCAAAGTCGATGTGATCGCGGTCGGCACGCTACCTCTACATCTACCTTGGGATTAGTTTTAGACCTAAATAATTGTTATTTGGTGCCAGCGTTGAGCATGAACATTATATCTGGATCTTGTTTAATGCGAGACGGTTATTCATTTAAATCAGAGAATAATGGTTGTTCTATTTATATGAGTAATATCTTTTATGGTCATGCACCCTTGAAGAATGGTCTATTCTTGTTGAATCTCGACAGTAGTGATACACATATTCATAATGTTGAAGCCAAAAGATGCAGAGTTGATAATGATAGTGCAACTTATTTGTGGCACTTTGCCGTTTAGGTCATATCGATGTAAAACGCATGAAGAAACTCCATCTTGATGGGCTTCGGAATCACTTGATTATGAATCACTTGGTACTTGCGAACCGTGCCTCATGGGCAAGATGACCAAAACGCCGTTCTCCGAACTATGGAGCGAGCAACTGATTTGTTGGAAATCATACATACCGATGTTTGTGGTCCAATGAATGTTGAGGCACGCAATGGGTATCGTTATTTTCTCACCTTCACAGATGATTTGAGCAGATATGGGTATATCTACTTAATGAAACACAAATCTGAAACATTTGAAAAGTTCAAAGAATTTCAGAGTGAAGTGGAAAATCATCGTAACAAGAAAATAAAGTTTCTACGATCTGATCGTGGAGGAGAATATTTGAGTTACGAGTTTGGTTTACATTTGAAACAATGTGGAATAGTTTCAGCAACTCACGCCACCCGAACACCACGAGAAATGGTGTGTCCGAACGTCGAATCGTACTTTACTAGATATGGTGCGATCTATGATGTCTATTTCCGATTTACCGCTATCGTTTTGGGGTTATGCTTTAGAGATGGCGCATTCACGTTAAATAGGACACCGTCAAAATCCGTTGAGACGACGCCTTATGAACTGTGGTTTGGCAAGAAACCAAAGTTGTCGTTTCTTAAAGTTTGGGGCTGCGATGCTTATGTAAAGAAACTTCAACCAGATAAGCTCGAACCCAAATCGGAAAAATGTGTCTTCATAGGATACCCAAAGGAGACTGTTGGGTACACCTTCTATCACAGATCTGAAGGCAAGATTTTCGTTGCTAAATTCGGATCCTTTCTAGAGAAGGAGTTTCTCTCGAAAGAAGTGAGTGGGAGGAAAGTAGAACTTGATGAGATAACTGTATCTGCTCCCTTATTGGAAAGTAGTTCATCACAAGAAATGGTTCCTGTGACAACTACACCAATTAGTGAAGAAACTAATGATGATGATCATGAAGCTTCAGATCAAGTTACTACTGAACCTCGTAGGTCAACCAGAGTAAAATACGCACCAGAGTGGTACGGTAATCCTATTCTGGAAGTCATGTTACTTGACCATGGCGAACCTACAAACTATGAAGAAGCGATGGTGAGCCCAGATTCCGCAAAATGGCTGGAAGCCATGAAATCTGAGATGGGATCCATGTATGAGAACAAAGTATGGACTTTGGTTGACTTGCCCGATGATCGGCAAGCCATTGAAAATAAATGGATCTTTAAGAAGAAGACTGACGCTGATGGTAATATAACTGTCTACAAAGCTCGACTTGTTGCGAAAGGTTTTCGACAAGTTCAAGGGGTTGACTACGATGAGACTTTCTCACCCGTAGCGATGCTTAAGTCTGTCCGAATCATGTTAGCAATTGCCGCATTTTATGATTATGAAATTTGGCAAATGGATGTAAAAACTGCATTCTTGAATGGATTTCTAGAAGAAGAGTTGTATATGATGCAACCAGAAGGTTTTGTCGATCCAAAGGGTACTAACAAAGTGTGCAAGCTCCAACGATCAATTTATGGTGCAGTGCAAGCCTCTCGGAGTTGGAATAAACGCTTTGATAGTGTGATCAAAGCATATGGGTTTATATGCACTTTTGGAGAAGCTGTATTTACAAGAAAGTGAGTGGGAGCTCAGTAGCATTTCTAATATTATATGTGGACGACATATTATTGATTGGAAATGATATAGAATTTCTGGATAGCATAAAGGATACTTGAATAAAAGTTTTTCAATGAAAGACCTCGGTGAAGCTGCTTACATATTGGGCATCAAGATCTATAGAGATAGATCAAGGCGCTTAATTGGACTTTCACAAAGCACATACCTTGATAAAGTTTTGAAAAGTTCAAAATGGATCGAGCAAAGAAAGGTTTTTACCTGTATTACAAGGTGTAAGATTGAGTCGACTCAATGCCCGACCACAGCAGAAGATAGAGAGAAATGAAAGATGTTCCTATGCTTCAGCCATAGGCTCTATCATGTATGCAATGCTGTGTACCAGACCGACGATGCTTAGCTGTAAGCTTGGCAGGAAGGTACCAAAGTAATCCAGAGTGGATCATCGGACAGCGGTCAAGAACATCCTGAAATACGAAAAGGACTAAGGATATGTTTCTCGTATATGGAGGTGACAAAGAGCTAGTCGTAAATGGTTACGTCGATGCAAGCTTTGACACTGATCCGGACGATTCTAAATCGCAAACCGGATACGTGTTTTTATTAAACGGTGGAGCTGTCAGTTGGTGCAGCTCTAAACAAAGCGTCGTGGCGGGATCTACATGTGAAGCGGAGTACATAGCTGCTTCAGAAGCAGCAAATGAAGGAGTCTGGATGAAAGAGTTCATTTCCGATCTAGGTGTCATACCTAGTGCATCGGGACCGATGAAGATCTTCCGTGACAATATCTTGGTGCAATTGCCTTGGCAAAGGAATCCAGATTTCACAAGAGGACCAAGCATATCAAGAGACGCTTCAATTCCATTCGGGACCAAGTCCAAGTGGGAGACATAGAGATTTGCAAAATACATACGGATCTGAATGTTGCGCACCGCTGACTAAGCCTCTTCCACGAGCAAAACATGATCAGCACCAAGACTCCATGGGTGTTAGGATCATTACTTTGTAATCTAGATTATTGACTCTAGTGCAAGTGGGAGATGAAGGAAATATGCCCTAGAGGCAATAATAAAGTTATTATTTATTTCCTTATATCATGATAAATGTTTATTATTCATGCTAGAATTGTATTAACCGGAAACATAATACATGTGTGAATATATAGACAAACAGTATGTCACTAGTATGCCTCTACTTGACTAGCTTGTTAATCAAAGATGGTTATGTTTCCTAACCATGAACAAGGAGTTGTTATTTGATTAACAAGGTCACATCATTAGTTGAATGATCTGATTGACATGACCCATTCCGTTAGCTTAACACTTGATCGCTTAGTATGTTAATGCTTTCTTCATGACCCATACATGTTCCTATAACTATGAGATTATGCAACTCCGCTTACGGAGGAACACTTTGGTACTACCAAACGTCACAACGAATCGGGTGATTATAAAGGAGTACTACAGGTGTCTCCAAAGGTACTTGTTGGGTTGGCGTATTTGAGATTAGGTTTTGTCACTCCGATTGTCGGAGAGGTATCTCTAGGCCTTCTCGGTAATACACATCACTTAAGCCTTGCAAGCATTACAACTAATGAGTTAGTTGTGAGATGATGTATTACGGAACGAGTAAAGAGACTTACCGTAACGAGATTGAACTAGGTATTGATACCGACGATCGAATCTCGTAAGTAACATACCGATGACAAAGGAACAACGTTATGTCGTTATGCGGTTTGACCGATAAAAGATCTTCGTAGAATATGTAGGAACCAATATGGGCATCCAGGTTCCGCTATTGGTTATTGACCGAGAATGGTTCTAGGTCATGTCTACATAGTTCTCGAACCCGTAGGGTCCGCACGCTTAAAGTTCATTATGAGTTTATAAGTATTGATGCACCGAAGGTTGTTCGGAGTCCCGGATGTGATCACGGACATGACGAGGAGTCTCGAAATGGTCGAGACATAAAGATTGATATATTGGAAGCCTTCATTTGGACATCGGAAAGGTTCCGAGTGAAATCGGGAATTTACCGGAGTACCGGGAGGTTACCGGAACCCCCCGGGAACTACATGGGCCCATAGTGGGCCTTGGAGGAAAGGAGAAGGGCAGCCCTAGGTGGCGCGCCCCCCCCCTTCCCCTAGTCCTATTAGGACTAGGAAAGGTGGGCCGCCCCCCCTCTCTCTCTTTCCCCCTCCCGGAATCCTAATCCAACTAGGATTGGAGGGAATCCTACTCCGGAGGAGTAGGACTCCTTGTCGCGCCCCCCTTGGGCCGCCACCTCCCCTTGGCTCCTTTATATCTCAAAGGCAGGGGGCACCCCATGACACACAAGTTGATCTACGGATCTTTCCTTAGCCGTGTCGGTGCCCCTTCCACCATATTCCACTTCGTCATATCGTCATGAGCTTAAGCGAAGCCCTGCGCCGAGAAGTCATATCGTCATGAGCTTAGGCGAAGCCCTGCGTCGGTGGAGCATCAACATCGTCCTGCACGCCGTCTTGTGGAACTCATCCCGACACTTTGCTGGATCGAGTCCGGGATCGCCATCGAGCTGAGCGTGTGCGTAACTCGGAGGTGCCGTGACGTTCGGTGCTTGGATCGGTCGGATCGTGAAGACGTCGACTACATCAACAGCGTTGTTATAACGCTTCGCTTTCGGTCTCACGAGGGTGCGTGGACGGACACTCTCCCCTCTCGTTGCTATGCCATCACCATGGTCTTGCGTGATCGTAGGAAATTTTTGAAATTACTACGTTCCCCAACAAACACGGTGTTGGAGTAATGTTTGACGTAAGTAGTTCGGGATCACTTCTTGATCGCTACTAGCTTCACGACCGTGCCTTGCTTCTCTCTCTGCTCTTTTTGCGAATGTAGCCACCATATATGCTGAGTCGCTTGCTGCAGCTCCACCTCACAACTCTGTCCGTCCTATAAGCTTAAATAGTCTTGATCTCGCGGGTGTGAGATTGCTGAGTCCCGTGACTCCGCAGATTCTACCAAAACAGTTGCAGGTGCCGGCGATGCGGTGCAGGTGGCGCAACCGAGCTCAAGTGGGAGTTCGACGAGAACGTGGTCGTTACTATGTGTCTTTTCCCGATGATCGATAGTGGAGGCCAGTTGGGACGATCGGGATCTGTGTAGCATTTGGGGTAGTCTTCTTTTATTTTGGTTCCGTGGTCGGACCTTGAGTGTAATCTGAATGATGGATGTTTAATTATGTATTGTGTGAAGTGGCGACTGTAAGCCAACTATGTATCTCTTTCCCTTATGTATTACATGGGTTGTGTGAAGATTACCTCACTTGCGACATTGCTTTCAATGCGGTTATGCCTCTAAGTCGTGCTTCAACACGTGGGAGATATAGCCGCATCGAGGGCGTTACACCTTGAATGACTCGGCTGAACCTGCGGCGCTTGGTGTCGGCTCC
>CM038678.1:587177979-587449000 GCA_021605205.1 Aegilops longissima | reverse complement strand
CGATGTGCTCCCGGTCACTCTCCGGCCACCCCATGGTGCCCGTTGCACTCACCGCACCCCAAGGGGTCTGCCCATGTACTTCCCGCACCTCACCGAGCCCTCTAACCCCAAGCCCGTCGTTGGCTGAACCCCGGCAGCCGCCTAGTTCGTCGCCGGCACCAACTCCAGCCACCCCGACCCCAACTAACTCCACCAGTAGACGCGGGTTGCTCCTAGCTACCCGTAGCTACCTTCCGCGACTCGTTTGGTCGCCGAAATCGCCAAACACACTCCCTCCGCCGCGTCGGGCTCGCCGGCGGCTAGTCACCGGTGCAGCCGACGTGGACGTTGACCACTGTGGGCCCTCGTTGACCCCGACAGGTCACTGACTGATGGGGCCCAGCCCTGCTAACTAAATAGGTTAGTTTGAATTAATTTTTAGTTAAGTTAATTACCACGACATGCGGGACCCATCGTCGGGTTTGACCTGACGTCCCTGTTGACTCGACGGCGTCATCTCGACGCATGGTCGACGCATTAATTCAATTTCTGGATTTATTCGATATAGTAAATTCCGAATATAATTCAAATTTCAAATGCTTATAACTTTTAATCTATAACTCCAAATGCAAAGATTTATATATGAAAATTATCAGAAAAATCCACTCTATCCATTGGTACAGGTTTCATGCATGTTAAAGCAAGTTAACTATGCTGTTTAACCAGAATAAGATAATGCACCTTTAGGACTAACTCAATGAGCTATCATTTGAATCTTTGATTCAAATGAGTTCATTCCCGTTATTTCAGCTTGCATTAGGTCAACACACATCCATATTGCCATGTCATAGCATGCATCATATTGTTGCATATTGTCATGTGTGTTTACTCTCGGTGTGCTTTCATGATAGGTTCTCCCCGAGGATAACCTCGACTATCCATCTGAAGGCGATACTCTACCCCGCCCATCGTGCAAGCAACCCGTTGATCATTTCGATACAAACCCATGTTCTCGCTTCGCTCTCGTTTCTTGCATTAAGACAACGCGATTCAAACTGTTGTGTGCTGCGGTAGTTGAACCCACTTCCTTTGCATGACTGTCATTGCCACAAGAATTAGATGAAACCCACTAGTATGTGTAGGAGTTGATTGAGCCATGTTTGTGATTCCTACCATGCTATGCTTGCTATGCTTAGAGTTGTGTCGTCCGGCTCATCGGGATGATGAACCTGAGTGAAAGGTTGTGTTGGTTCGAGAGTGAAAGTGTTGAACACGATTTGGTAAAGGTATCGATGAGAGGCCATGTAGGAGTACATGGTGGGTTGTTTCATTGAAGCCGATCCTAAGAACTGAGATCTGTGTTTGTGATCCATGAATCAGCTACTACCACGCATTGGGCCCAAACCAATGGACCCTCTAAACTTCTTAACCACCCTTGTTCTTAGTCCGGGAGTTGCAAGTAGTTTCGTGTTTGTAGCATGTCAGGGGCCGCATAGCAACGCTGACCTTAGGGGTGGGTTGTGTTGCGGTAGGCACGTGGCCTGTGTACCGAGTGCCGCTTGGTATCTCGGGAACCCTGCACACATCGTTCGGGGCTGTATGGGAAACCTCGGCGGACTCCTGCGGATGGAACCCGAATAGGCGATAGACCTGGACTAGGGACTTGAGTGTTTAGGTAGGTGTGGCCGACACCCACGTTGGGCTTCCGCTTGAAGGTTGCCGAGTACATGTCGTAAACGGCGGTAAGTGGTGAGAGTGTGTGAAGAAGTACACCTGCAGGTTAACTATGATCTATTGAATAGCCGTGTCCACGGAGAAGGACTTCTGGGTTACCTATATCAGTTCATAGACAAGTAAATGGATACTACTAAAAGCCTCAAGATAAGTGTGAGTATCGTGGATGGCCCTCTCGTGGGATGACGAGAGAGGATCCACGGTGGAGTATTGTGATGGTGATTAGTGGACTCGTGTACGACAAATGCTTTACAAAGTGGTGTCACGTAGGATAGCTTAGCCAAGAGTCAAAGCTGGCTTGCTGCAAATAACTCCGCTTCCTTCCTTGAGAATGTGCATGTATGATAGGATTCTGTGGTAAGACTTGCTGAGTACCTTTGTACTCATGTTTGCTTAATTAATTTTTTTCAGAGGACAATACTACCCCCTCCGACGGATTCTATGTAGATATTGACTTCGACGAGTGAACTAGCCACCCAGGTGGCGATCTAAGACTTGTGAAGGGCCATTGTAGATAGAAAGGCTCCAACAAGCTTTCTTTCTTTCTAGAGTCTCAGACTCGCACTAGTTTGCTTCCGCATGTGCTTGTATGATTGTATGACTTGAGTGTTGGGTCATGTGACCCCACCTGTATGACTATGTTATGTATGGCTCCTCGGAGCCTCTTAAATAAAGTACTTGAGTTGTAGAGTTTTGTTGTGATGCCTTGTTGTATTTACTCATATCGGGCATATTATGTGTATGATTGAAATGCTTGGTATGAGTGGGATCCGACAAACTAGTTGTTTATCCTTGGCAGCCTCTCATATGGGGAAATGTAGTCTCGTGCTTCCGAGCGATAGTAGTCCGCTTCTGCCCGGTTCACCGGAGTCCTGCTAGCCCAGACTACCGCTTGGACACTTGATGGCCGGCATGTGATTCATTTCGTTCCTATGTCCGTCCCTTGGGAAATGTCACGATGATATTCGAGTCCTCGCCTAGCTCGCCACAGCCGGGATACGGAGTCCTATTAGCCCAAAGGCTACAGCCAATTCATCGTTGATGATCGACATGCTCAAGTGATTCATGTATGCCTGTCCCCATAGGTTAGTGCCGCTTTGGGTTCACGACTAGCCATGTCGGCCCGGGTTCTTTGTCATGTGGATACTAGCGACACTATCATATACGTGAGCCAAAAGGCGCAAACGGTCCCGGGCCATGGTAAGGCAACACCCGTGGGAATACCGTGCGTGAGGCCGCAAAGTGATATGAGGTGTTACCGGCTAGGTCGATGTGACTTGGAATCGGGGTCCTGACACCGAACAATCATGCAGCCCGCCCAAGGACGAGCTCGCCACTTCGTCGAGCGGGTCCCTGAATTTGTCGGAAGTGGAGAGTACTTCACTTCCGACCGCCTCCTCACCTCATGCTGCTAACGATACTGAGGTGGGGCCCCAAGGGGGGCTTGGTCAAGAGGAGGTGGCGCAGGAGGCGCCGCAAGGCAGCCTCCAGATTCCAGCGCTGAGGCGAGACCCCTAGGGGCTCTAAGCCCGACCCTTGTCCGAACTTCATACCGGAACCTTCAGCGGTTCCGAAGTCCGGCAAGCGGCCCCTTCGTAGGAAGGGTAAGACGCCGGTGTCCTCCGTCCAGCCGGAGGCACCGGATAGCTTACTGGAGGCGCTTAACAGCGCCTCCATCGAGGAGGAGCACCGCACTGCTATGAGTGGGGTGATCCAGAAAGTTCAGTCAGCCAAGAGCGGGCTGACTGAAGCCTGTACCAGCCTTCTAACAGGCTTTGAGGTAAGTTTAGAAGATGTAAAAATATTACCGCATAGACAGTAGCCCCTGATGCTTAGTTCGGTGTTCAGAAAGAAAAGCTGGACTGAGGATCTAAAAAGATATACGCAGGAGTCTAACATAATTATATCAATATGGGAATGCAAAGCTGTCCTCACGACCTCTCACCTTGATCATGGAGGTCAATGCATTGAAGGAGAGCCTCGAGCGGTCCGAGAACGAGCTCGGCCAAGCCAAGAAGCAGCTCGAGGACAAGGAAGGTAAGTAATACCTTATTAAAGAAATACCTTATAGAAAGGATTTGGTTGCAAAAAATAACAGGAATAACGCGGGTATTGTAGGGGCCACGAACGAGGTGGCGACCCTGAAGGAATCGGTGTCTGCGGCCGAAAGCAAAGCGGCTGCGGAGCGCACCGAGCGAGAAAAGCAGGAGGAGCGGGTGGCGGAGGTGCGGCGAGAGCTCCAGGATCTCGTGGAAAAACACGAGAGTTTGGAGCGTGACTCGAAGACTCGAGAGTCCGAGATCGCCTCGGCTCTTGAGAGGTGCCAAAGCCGCTAAGGCTGAAGCCCAAAAAGCCCTCCAAGAAATTGAATCATTAAAGAAGATAGCGGCGGGTAAGGCATTCTTTATGCAAAGCAAGAATGTAAAAGTCAATTACCTATTACTTACCCGGATTCGGAGCTCTCCAGGAGCATTCGCAGATGTGCCCCATAGCACGTCTGATGCTGCCGCGTTCTACCGCGCCAAGGAGGGGAGCTCGACGGAGAAGGTATTCTGGTCTCAGTATGCTGAGGCCGGACATCCGGTGCCCCTAAGCGACCAGCTGAAGCAGTTGGTCGAGCTCCACAAGGTCGCCGAACAGGCCATGAAGGGCCTTATAGTTCGGCTGTGGCCATTGGAAGCCATGCCTGGGAGCTACTTTGGCTAGTGCGGCGGCTGGTGGACGCCTGTCCATGGATTGAAGTCATCAAGCGCTCCATCTACATTGAAGGTGCCCGTCGGGCCCTGCCCGTGCTAAAGTGCACTGGGGAAAGCTGGATGGGGAGAAGCTTGTGACGGACGGGCCACCGAAGGGCAAGGAGCATCGCACGCCCAAAATGTATTATGAGGGCATCCTGAAGGGTGCCCGCCGTATAGCGGATGAGTGCTCCAAAGATGTAATTTTTTAATAGACTCGCATTTGTTATCCTGTGCGCTGAAAACTTGTTCATATGCGCTAAACAACGCTTGTTAATTTAAAATATTACCTTTTGTGCGGCCGTTTACTAAATTTTAGAGATGGCAAGTCGTTGGCTTCAGCCCCCATGCCACGAGTGCTGGGGTGTTCGGGATAAACTTGAGCGCTCTTGTTCCCATTCTTGGGTCCATCGAGGGAGGCGCTCAACGCAACGAACAAGGCAACCGGGCTTATAATGCTTGAACACTCTCACTTAGCCATAGAATTCTATAATTTTAAATTTCGGCGAGGCCTATAGTATTCGGAAGACCGAGTTCGGGGCGCTATCCACGCCTTGGCCGGACAATGCCGACTCCTCGCTCTAAGCGGCATAAGTCTTTAGGGACCCGAATAAACCTCTCGAACAGCGACCGGCTCTCGCCCTATCATGACGGTCAGTTTTAGCTTTCTCCACTGAGGTGCTCAACCCAGCTCAACCGGGGCACAATCGCAGTGGTTCTCCCAGCGCTACCTTAGCCGATATAACGGAACGTAAGGTACCAAAACATGGGAGCCGGGCAAACTCAACTATTGACCCAAGACATGATTCGGAGCCGATGCATATAATGCTATAAGTTTGGGGTGCCGCACTTGTGAAAGTGTTCGGACTTATCACACCATATTTTTGGGGTACTTAAGCCCCTAGTGTATTGGCTGTACCAAAGTGTACGGGTGCAACATGTCATGAAATGAACATATATATAAATAAAGAAAAGAGTGCAATAATAGGCAAAAGCTATGTATTGTTTATAATGAAAGCAGAACGATACAAATAGTGCGATAAGCAAGGGATATGACTATTTAACATGTCCCCCTCTAGGGGTAAGCTGCGGGATGGTATGTAAAACAGGTATAATGCTCGTAGTAGAGACCACCTGGACACTCGACGCAGTTTTCTGCTTCCCTGGGTGTTGCATCGTGAGTTCGGCGCGAACGCCGGACAGGGCTTCTGGAGAACAGAGTCCTGAAAGTAAGAAATAAGAAAAAAGAAAAAAAATGACACAATCGGGAGCCCCTGGTGCGGTTGAGCCGCATTCCGGGCGTGCCCTGGTCGTGCCCCTCCCCTTATGCCCATGGTATCTCCAGAGCGTAATTATGTACGCGTAGTACTGGCTTCGCAACTTCGCGAGGGCTGGGGTTGGGGCCGGATTGCTACGCGTGCTTGGATCGTGCCAGGCGGTCTTGTTGTAGGTTACTTCGGGCACGTTTGATAGTGTCCGGACGTTTAGTGGCCGGACTCGAGAATTGCCTTAAGAGGCTGCCTTGCACCTCCGCCGCGAGGGCTGCCGTGTGCTCCTCCGTCCGGAGAGAGCGTTCGGTGTTTCCATTGACCGTGATTACTCCTCGAGGGCCTGGCATCTTGAGCTTGAGGTATGCGTAGTGCGGCACCGCATTGAACTTTGCGAATGCGGTTCGTCCGAGCAGTGCGTGATAGCCGCTGCGGAACGGGACTATGTCGAAGATTAACTCTTCGCCGGAAGTTATCCGGGATCCAAGACCACTTCGAGTGTAATCGAGCCTGTACAATTGGCCTCTACACTGGTATGACGCCTTTAAAGGTCGTTTTGTGGGTTTAACCTTGAGGGTCTATACCCATTTTGCGCACTGTATCCTGGTAGAGCAGGTTCAGGCTGCTACTGCCGTCCATCAGGACTCTAGTGAGGTGAAATCCGTCGATGATTGGGTCAAGAACCAATGCGGCGAATCCGCCATGACGGATGCTAGTGGGGTGGTCCCTTCAATCAAAGGTGATCGGGCAGGAGGACCATGGGTTGAACTTCGGGGCGGCTGGCTCTATCGCATATACGTCCCTTAGCACACGCTTCCGCTCCCGTTTGGGTATGTGGGTTGCGTATATCATGTTCACCGTCCACACTTGTGCGGGAAACCCCTTCTGTCCTCTACTGTTCGGCGGCCGGGGCTCTTCTTCGTCATCTCTATGCAGCCCCTTGTCATTGAGTTCGGCATTTAACTTGCTTGCCTGTTTGAAGACCCAACAATCCCTGTTGGTGTGGTTGGTTGGTTTTTTGGGGGTGCCATGTATCTGGCACAAGCGATCGAGTATTCGGTCCAAGTTGGACGGGCCCTGGATATTTCTTTTGAATGGCTTCTTCCGCTGACCGGGTTTAGAGCCTCTGAATCTGGCATTTACTGCCGTATCTTCAGCATTATCACCATTAATGCGGCGTTTATGCTTGTTGCGACGCGACCTGCCATTGCTGTCCTTGGTATCCGAACTACCAGGGTGTTTGGCCAAGTTGTTGCTTTGAGCTAGCCAGCTGTCCTCTCCCGCACAAAAGCGGGTCATGAGTGTGGTAAGGGCTGCCATGGATTTCGGCTTTTCCTGTCCTAGGTGCCGGGCTAGCCACTCGTCACGGATGTTGTGTTTGAAGGCTGCTAGTGCCTCTGCATCCGGACAGTCGACGATCTAATTTTTCTTTGTTAGGAACCACGTCCAGAATTGTCTGGCCGATTCTTCTGGCTGCTGAATTATATGGCTAAGGTCATCGATGTCTGGTGGTCGCACATATGTGCCCTTGAAGTTATCAAGGAATGCGGCTTCCAGGTCCTCCCAACAACCAATTGATTATGCTGGCAAGCTGTTAAGCCAATGCCGAGCTGGTCCTTTAAGCTTAAGTGGGAGGTATTTGATGGCATGTAGATCATCACCGCGGGCCATGTGGATGTGGAGGAGATAGTCCTCGATCCAGACCGCAGGGTCTGTGGTACCATCGTATAATTCGATGTTTACGGGTTTGAAGCCCTCAGGGATTTGATGATCCATTACTTCATCTGTGAAGCATAGTGGGTGTCTTGGCGCCTCAGATTGGGCTATATCACGACGTAGCTCGTATGAGCTTTGTTCATCGTGTTCGACCCGGCCGGGTTTGTTTGTATCCGCGGACGGTAATCATCCCGTGTCGTGGGCGCCCACGCGATTCGTAGATCGATCTTGCGTGCTTTGCCTTATCCTCCAATATATCTCGCAAGTTCGGCGCGTTTTCCCGTGCCTTGGTACTTTTTGAGCGGCGCCGGGCGTGGCTTGAGCAGAGGGCCGAGAGGCTTCTCCGTCATGCCACGGGTGGCCGGGTCTGCCATGTCGCGGCGCTGGTGACTTGGGTGCTTCCTCCTCTAATCGAGGCAACGGCCTGCGCTTGGGGTAGCTTTTTGAGGCGCTCGAGTTCATAATCTTCGCTGCAAGGACTTCACCATCCGTCGCCAGCAGGTCTTGGTCACCTCTAAGCTATTGCTGCTTTTTCTTGAGGCTGCTTGCCGTGGCCATAAGCCTGCGCTTGAAACGCCCTATTCAAGGGATCCTCGCACGACAAATTTGTCGTCGCCGAGGCTTGCCTCATCTTCGGAGGGAGGCGATAGTTATCGCCCTCTACCTCTTTTTACGCGCAGACCGTCGTGCGGACTTGCTTCTCCCTCCTCCCGCTGAGTCCTGCTGGAGGGGGTCATCTTCGGCACTGTCCGGGGTGTTATTGGCTCCCGTGCCGGAATCACCGTTTTTACAGTGGCGAGATTTAGAGTGGCGCCGCTGACTTTGTCGCTTGGGCTGTTTCTTGGAGGGGTCATCCTCCGCTGTTCCATCGCTGCTCCCATCTTTTGGGATGTCCACCATGTATATGTCGATGACGAGGTGGCCTTCCAGCGCCACTGGGCGCTGGTTCTGGTCGCTCCAGATCGCCGCCCATACCGCCGATGTCTTCGGAGTCGTAATCGAGCATGTCGGTTAAATCGTCGACAGTGGCTACAAAGTGGGTGGTGGGTGGGCGTTGAATTTCTTCGTCGTCCGCATCCCAACCTTCCTGACCGTAGTCCGGCCAGGGCTCTCCGGATAAAGAGAGAGACCTTAGTGAATTCAGGATGTCGCCAAAGGGCGAGTGCTGAAAGATGTCCACGGCAGTGAACTCCATGACCGGCGCCCAATCGGATTCGATTGGCAGGGGCGCGGAGGGTTCAGAGTCCGGAGAGGAGTCCGCACCTTGGAGTCACGGTCTTCGCAGCGACAGGATGGAGTTCGCTCAATCGCCGCTGAGATCATAGCCCCGAGGCGGTGTCCAACCACTCGCCCTCGATTGGGGAACCGCTTCGATTAAGGGTCGGAGCGGCATCGTGCGCCTCCGTGGCAATCGTCGGCGGCAGAGCTAGATCGCACCCATCGAGACAAAGGCGACACGCCGGTGTGGCTCGAATCCGTCGAAGATCAAGTCTCCGCGGGCATCGGCCGATAGTTCAAGCTTCCAAATCTGACCCAATGGCCAGGCGAAGCTTTCGATCTGCTCCAGATGGCTGCGACTTGGCCCAGCAAAGCCACCAATACTGAAGATCTGTTCGTGGAGAAAAGTCTCACCCCGGACTGCGTCGTTGTTGATGATCGGAAGGAGCCATCGGGCCTATCGGTGACGCATACGAGGAACTCTCAATGAAAGCACCAATGTCGGTGTCAAACCGCGGATCTCGTAGGGGGTCCCGAACTGCGTCTAGGCGGATGGTAACAGGAGACAAGGGACACGATGTTTTACCCAGGTTCGGGCCCTCTCGATGGAGGTAATACCCTACTCCTGCTTGATTAATATTGATGATATGGGTAGTACAAGAGTAGATCTACCACGAGATCGGAGAGGCTAAACCCTAGAAGCTAGTCTATGGTATGATTGTTGTTCGTCCTATGGACTAAAACCCTTCGGTTTATATAGACACCGAATAGGGTTAGGGTTACACAGAGTCGGTTACAATGGTAGGAAATCTACATATCCGTATTGACAAGCTTGCCTTCCACGCCAAGGAAAGTCCCATCCGGACACGGGACGAAGTCTTCAATCTTGTATCTTCATAGTCTAGTAGTCCGGCCGAAGATGATAGTTCGGCTATCCGGACACCCCCTAGTCCAGGACTCCCTCACCCCTCCCGATGAACATGACCCCCCTTTCGACCGTAGCGCCCCAACACAAGTCTGTTTCCTCCGTTTTGCGGTACGCCACACCCCTCCTGATCAACAGGACCCTGTTTCGACCGTAGGAGGTCCAAGAGAAGTATTTTTCCTCTATTTTGCGGTACGCCAGACCCCACCCGATGAACAGGATCCCCTTTCGACCGTGGCCGGTCGAACACAAGGCAGTTTCCTCCGTTTTGCGGTACGCCAGGCCTTGTTTTGATCAGCTGTTCCGTCCAAGCCGGTTGGCTCCCGATGAACTTGACGTATTCCGTTGGCTCCCGATGAACATGACGACGATGCAGTTTGTCCGTTCCGACCCAGCCATGTACACGAGCCCTGGCCGTACGTATGCCTGAGTAGGCGTTCGAGACCCCGCCCGTATGTACGTACGTGGCCATATTTTTTGGCGTGCGGCTGTATGTACGTGTACACGGTTTAGACGGGACAACCTGAACTGCTACGTGGGGGGCTCCACTTTGAGATGTGCTGTTACTTACTCGGCCATGGTTCGTCATTGCAGAGAGACCGATCGACCAGTATGTACGTACATGTTCTGACAAGACAGACAACGATACGTACGCTTCGACCGGGTAGGTCCCAGCCGTCAGGGAGGATAAGGACGCACTTCCTTGAGTGCACAGATATAGCTGCTGGGTCCCAACTATCAGGGGATATTTTTTTTCCCGTAATAAGGACGCACTTCCTTGCGTGCGAAGATGTAGCTGGTGGGTCCCAGCAGTCAGGGGGAAACATTTTTTCGCGAAATATGGTGGCCCGTCCGGTGGGTCCCTGCTGTCAGGTGGAGGAATCATTATTTTCCGCATAATAAGGAGGCACTTCCTTGCTGTGGCCATGGACCCAGCTGCCAGCCTCTCCACGTACAGTACTCTTCTGATGGAAGTCATTCGTTGACCACATTGACCATGCCGCGTCAAGAGCACCAAGGTGGTGGACGACGGCGAGGCCTAGGAAGGGGACGACGCGGAGCCGGGGAAGACGCGACAGTGGATGCCCACGCGGAGAGGAGTACGAGGGTTCATTGGTTCGGCTGCGGTGTGATGCTGCCATCTCCGCAGAATAACAGGGGGTGTGGGTGAGTAGAGGGATGGCCTGGCCAGCGGTGGGAGTAGTAGGGGGCGGTGACGCCTCAACGGCAGCACAACCGGCCACTGGAGGTAGGAGCAGGCGGTCTCTCCGGCGCTGGTTTGGGCGGCTGGAGCAACAAGACCAGAGGTTGAAGAAGCAACAGGACCGTTCGATTCAAATCCAACGGTCACTGCTTATAGAATCGTTTGTTGACTAAGTTGACAAAGCCCATGCGTACGCGTCAACTTAGTAGGCCCACAGGTCAGCCTCCGAACCGGTGCACCCAGATGTCAATGGGAGGAATCATTTTTTTGCATAATAAGGAGGCACTTGATTGCGTGCTGCCAGGCCAGCGGAGGGAGTAGGGTGGGCCGGTGAAGCCTGCGCGGCATCACAGCGGGCCACAAGATGAGGGAGCAGGCAGTTCCGCCGGCGTTGGTTTAAGCGGCTAGAGTAGGAATGATATGGGATGCCTCGGTAACGATCTTTCACGGTGCCAAAGAACTCACAAGGAGCAGCAACAAACTCACTCGATACTTGTTTCAACAAACTTTGTTTATCTTAAGTGGCAAGAACAAGAGGAAACACTCTCAGATAAATTGCAGCGGGTAACTAGCTTGGTTTACAAGGATGCAACCCAAACCATGAAGCTTGTGAACCTATGAAGAATCACAAGAGGGAACCACAAGGATCCTATATGAATTTAGGATAGGCCCTCCAATCCACACACACGAGCTATCAGTCAACGATACTAGTGCTCACAGCACAACACAACCTCACCGGCTGTCTACAAAATAAACTCTGAAATCTCTTCCCCCTTCACATGGAACAGTTGGGGAGTATTTATACTAGAAGCACCCACTAGTTAGGTGTGAAAACAACTCAAAATAAAGGGTAAATTCGTGAGCCCCAAGATGTAGCAGGAGCAAACCTGTTGAGCCTCGTGCTGTAATAAATTCCTAGACAACTTGCATGGAAACTTGCACAACTTTTGACTCAAGACCTCAAATGATGCACCTTTTTTTGAATGAAAGCTGACTTCGAAGACCATCTTTTCCAGCCTCTATAAAGTGCTAGAGACTTCTAGAATTAATTAGGTTTAGGTGGGAAGTTGCAGCTGGAAATCTGATGTGTCATTTCTCCCAAAATAGGCACCGGAAGCTTCCCAACTAAGATAATGGTTTTGCCCTTGTCTTCCTTTGGATGCTCTAATGGTTCAACATTTGTGCTAGCATTAACCTCACTCTTGGATGCCTTGGTCATGATCTGGTCCACATCATCCTCCCTTCCTTCAAACAAAACCGTCCTTGGTTTTGAGGTATTCTTTTTGGGCTTCTTCACTTGTGGGAATTGCTCCATCTTGAGTACTTGATCCACCATAGGTTCCAAGACATGGTTCACTCCTTGCTGCAAGAAAGAATACTTGTTGGACCTCCCATGATGAGTAGCATCATGATCAAACTGCCACGGTCTTCCCAAAAGAAGATGACAAGCTTGCATTGGCACCACATCACATGCCACTTTGTCCACATAACTTCCCACTGAAAATTGCACCCTAGCACGATGCGTAATCTTCAGCTTACCAACACCATTCAGCCACTTCACATAATATGGCTGGGGCTACCTCCATGTTGATATCCCAAGAGCATGCACAAGATCACTACTAATGATGTTTTTGTAGCTGCCTCCATCGATGACCACCTTGCAGTTTTTGTCCTTGGTCTTGCAAATGGATTGGAACACCTTCTCAACAATAGGAGCATCATCATGAGCCACTTTGCAAACCATGAGATTAACACCATCTCCTCCATCTGAACTCAGAGGTGCTCCGGTCTCAAAAGTACAATAATTTGCATCTTTCTTCTCAGATTCAGATTTTTCACTTGAGTCATCGGTGACATATCCATCATTTGTGAGTAAAACCTTCTTCAGATTAGGACAATCATTCTTGAAGTGACCTATACCCTTGCATGTATGGCACTGAATATTACTAATGCGAGTGGCAGGTGTTGGGGAACGTAGCTGCAATTCAAAATTTTCTACGCATCACCAAGATCAATCTATGGAGATTCTAGCAACGAGGGGAAGGAGAGTGCATCTACATACCTTTGTAGATCGCTAAGCGGAAGCGTTCAAGAGAACGGGGTTGAAGGAGTCGACTGCCGTGATCCAAATCACCGGAGATCCTAGTGCCGAACGGACGGCACCTCCGCTGCTCAACATACGTGACAGCCCGGTGGCCTCCCACGCCTTGATCCAGCAAGGAGAGAGGGAGAGGTTGAGGAAGACTCCATCCAGCAGCAACACAACGGCATGGTGGTGGTGGAGGAGCGTGGCATCCCAGCAGGCTTCGCCAAGCACCAAGGGAGAGGAGGAGGAGGAGAGGCAGGGCTGCACCAAGAGGAGAAGTTCTCATGTGTGGGCAGCCCCAAACCTCAACTATATATAGGGGAAGGGGCTGCGCCCCTTAGGGTTTCCCCACCCCAAGGGGTGCGGCCAGCCCCAGATCCCATCTAGGGGGGCGGCCAAGGGGAGGAGTGCCTCCCAAGTCAAGTGGAGGCCTCCCCTTTAGGGTTTTCCTTCCCATGCGCATGGGCCTTGGGGGCTGGTGCCCTGGCCCATTAAGGCTAGGGCGCCCCTTACAGCCCATGCTACTGTATTGGACGTGGTGGAACTATTTCGGACCTCCGACCCTCCGAATCCTCCGGAACCTTCCGAAGCTTCCGGTACAATACCAAAAAACCCGAACTTTTCCTAACCCAACAACAACTTTCCTTATATAAATCTTTACCTCCGGACCATTCCGAAACTCCTCATGACGCCCGGATCTCATCTCGACTCAACAACATTCGTAACCACATACAAACTTCCTTTATAACCCTAGCGCCATCGAACCTTATGTGTAGACCCTACGGGTTCGGGAACCATGCGACATGACCGAGACGTTCTCCGGTCAATAACCAACAGCGGGATCTGGATACCCATGTTGGCTCCCACATATTCCATGATGATCTCATCGGATGAACCACGATGTCAAGGACTCAATTGATCTCGTATACAATTCCCTTTGTCTAGCGGTATTGTACTTGCCCGAGATTCGATCGTCGGTATCCCGATACCTTGTTCAATCTCGTTACCGGCAAGTCTCTTTACTCGTTCCGTAACACATCATCCCGTGATCAACCCCTTGGTCACATTGTGCACATTATGATGATGTCCTACCGAGTGGGCCCAGAGATACCTCTCCGTTTACACGGAGTGACAAATCCCAGTCTCGATTCGTACCAACCCAATGATACTTTCGGAGATACCTGTAATGCACCTTTATAGCCACCCGATTCACGCCAGGACGCTTTGGTACACCCAAAGCATTCCTACGGTATCCGGAGTTGCACAATCTCATGGTCTAAGGAAAGATACTTGACATTAGAAAAGCTTTTAGCATACTGAACTACGATCTTTGTGCTAGGCTTAGTATTGGGTCTTGTCCATCACATCATTCTACTAATGATGTGATCCCGTTATCAATGACATCCAATGTCCATGGTCAGGAAACCGTAACCATCTATTGATCAACGAGCTAGTCAACTAGAGGCTTACTAGGGACATGGTGTTGTCTATGTATCGACACATGTATTGCGGTTTCCGGTCAATACAATTATAGCATGAATAATAAACGATTATCATGAACAAGGAAATATAATAATAACTAATTTATTATTGCCTCTTGGGCATATTTCCAACAGTCTCCCACTTGCACTAGAGTCAATAATCTAGTTCACATCGCCATGTGATTAACACTGATAGGTCACATCGCCATATGACTAACATCCAAAGAGTTTACTAGTGTCACTAAATTAGTTCACATCATCATGTGATTAAGACTCAATGAGTTCTGGGGTTTGATCATGTTTTGCTTGTGAGAGAGGTTTTAGTCAACGGGTCTGTAACATTCGGATCCGTATGTACTTCGCAATTCTCTATGTCATATTGTAAATGTTGCTTACACGCCCACTTGAAGCTATTCCAAATGGTTGCTCCACTATACGATCCGGTTTGCTACTCGAGTGACTCGGATAGGTGTTAAAGCTTGCATCGACGTAACCCTTTACGTCGAACTCTTTATCACCTCCATGATCGAGAAACATATCCTTATTCCTCTAAGGATAATTTTGACCGCTATCTGATGATCCATTCTTGGATCATTCTTGTACCCCTTGACTGACTCATGGCAAGGCACACTTCCGGTGCGGTACACAACATAGCATACTATAGAGCCTATGTCTAAGGCATAGGGGACGACCTTCGTCCTTTCTATCTTTTCTGCCGTGGTCGAGCTTTAAGTCTTAACTTCATACCTTACATCTCAGGCAAGAACTCCTTCTTTGACCGATCCATCTTGAACACCTTCAAGATCATGTCAAGGTATATGCTCATTTGAAAGTACCATTAAGCGTTTTTGATCTATCCTCATAGATCTTGATGCTCAATGTTCAAGTAGCTTAATCCAGGTTTTCCATTGAAAAACACTTTTCAAATAACCCTATATGCTTTCCAGAATTCTACATCATTTCGATCAACATTATGTCAACAACATATACTCATCGAAATTCTATAGTGCTCCCACTCACTTCTTTGGAAATACAAGTTTCTCATAAACTTTGTATAAACCCAAAATCTTTGATCATCTCATCAAAGCGCACATTCCAACTCCGAGATGCTTACTCCATCCTTAGAAAGAATCGCCGGAGCCAGATACCTTTTAGCATCCTTAGGATCGACAAAACTTTCTGATTATATCACATACAACCTTTCCTTACGAAAACCGGTAAGGAAACTCATTTTGACATCCATCTGCCAGATTTCATATATGCAGCTTATGCTAACATGATTCCGACGGACTTTAAGCATCGCCATTTAATGAGAAAATCTCATCGTAGTCAACTCCTTGAACTTGTGAAAAACTCTTCGCCACAAGTCGAGCTTCATAGACGGTGATATTACCATCCACGTCCGTCTTCTTCTTAAAGATCCATTTATCTCAATGGCTTGCCGATCATTAGGCAAGTCCACCAAAGTCCATGCTTTGTTCTGATATATGGATACTATCTCGGATTTCATGGCTTCTAACCATTTGTCGGAATTTGGGCCCACCATTGCTTCTCCATAGCTCGTAGGTTCATTGTTGTCCAGCAACATGACCTTCAAGACAGGATTGCGTACCACTCTGAAGTAGTACGCCTCCTTGTCACCCTACGAGGTACATTAGTGACTTGATCCGAAACTTCATGATCACTATCATAAGCTTCTACTTCAATTGGTGTATGTGCCACGGGAACAACTTCCTGTGCCCTGCTACACACTAGTTGAAGTGACGGTCCAATAACCTCATCAAGTCTCCACCATCCTCCCTCAGAACGCCTCGATGCGGCTATATCTCCCACGGTCGAGGCACGACTTAGAGGCATAACCGCATTGAAAGCAATGTCGCAAGTGAGGTAATCTTCACACAACCCATGTAATAATCAAGGAAAGATACATAGTTGGCTTACAATGCGCCACTTCACACAAGACATAATTAAACATACATCATTCAGAGTACACTCAAGGTCCGACTACGGAACCAAAATAAAAGAAGATACCCCAAATGCTAACACAGATCCCCGAATCGTCCCAACCGGGCACCACTATCGATCATCCGAAACGACACATAGTAACGACCACGCCTCGTCGAACTCCCACTTGAGCTCGGTGGAATCATGCCTCGACCGCCTCATCGGAACCTCGCAACTGTTTTGAAGTATCTGTGAGTCACGGGACTCAGCAATCTCACACCCGCGAGATCAAGACTATTTAAGCTTATAGGAAGGACAGAGTAGTAAAGTGGAGCTGCAGCAGTTTACTAGCATATATGGTGGCTACTTCGCAAAAGAGAGCGAGAAGAGAAGCAAAGCACGGTCGTGAAACTAGTAGTGATCAAGAAGTGATCCTGAACTACTTACGCCGACATAACTCCAACATCGTGTTCACTTCCCGGACTCCGCGAGAAGAGACCATCACGGTTACACACGCGTTGATGTGTATTTTAATTGAGGTCAACTTTGGGTTTTCTACAACCGACATTAACAAATTCCCATCTGCCTCATAACCGCGGGCACGGCTTTCAAAGATATTACCTGCAGGGTGTCCCAACTTAGCCCATTATAAGCTCTCACGGTCAACGAAGGATTATTCCTTCTACCGAAGACCCGATCAATCTCGAATCCCGGACTACAAGACATTTCGACAAAGAATAAAACAAGACCAGCAAAGCCGCCCGATTGTGCCGACAAATCCCGATAGGAGCTGCACATATCTCGCTCTCGTGGCACATCCGGATGAACACTACGACGGCAACCGAAGATGCCCCAAGTTGCCTCGTGGTGGCACCGCAAGTGGTTTAGTTTGGACCAACACTCGAGAGGAGCATTGGCCCGGGGTTTAAAATAAGATGACCTCGGCTCGCGAAAACCCGGGGAAAAGGCTTAGGTGGCAAATGGTAAAACCAATGTTGGGCCTTGCCGAGGAGTCTTATTCAAAGCGAACTGTCAAGGGGGTCCCATAAATCACCCAACCGTAAGGAACGCAAAATCAAGGAACATAACACCGTATGACGGAAACTAGGTGGCAAGAGGGAACAAAACACTGCATAAGGCCGAGCCTTCCACCCTTTACCAAGTATATAGATGTGTTAAACATAGCAGATATATTTATATATTGTGATATCCCCAACAAGTAAACATGTTCCAAAAAGGAACAACATCTCCATGTTCCAACAAGGAACAAACTTCAGCTTCACCTGCAACTAGCAACGCTATAAGAGGGCTGAGCAAAGCGGTAACATAGCCAATCAACGGTTTGCTAGGAAAAGGATGGTTAGAGGCTGACATGGCAATATGGGTGGCATGATATAGCAAGTGGTAGGCATCGCAGCATAGGCATAGCAAAAGAGCGAGCAACTAGCATAGCAAAGATAGAAGTGATTTCGAGGGTATGGTCATCTTGCCTGCAATGTTCTCAGAGTTGTCGAAAGCTTGATCCTCGAAAATGTTCTCAACAGGTTCCTCGCTCACGCACTCGCCTCCCGCCTACCCAAAACAACAACACAAACAAGGAACCACAATAAATCACGGTGCAATGCACAATCAACATGATGCAACATGACATGATATGCGGATGTGATATGCAAAGCGACAAAGCGCCCGAAGGTAAATGAAAGACTAGGCATCATCTTGGCAAACCAAGCATGCCATCGAAAGATGAGATGATTTCGTTAGAAATCGATATAGAGATCACCGGAAACGGATGCACGGATTGGATATGGTGGGCAAAACAAGAAGGGTGAGAAAACCTACATAACAGCATGATGCACAAAAACCATGCACGTGTGCAAACTACATCATAGCACAAATCAAATAAACAAGCACATGAAAGACAACACATAAGCATGATGCAAAAAGACATGATCATAAACTTGCCCAAATGCAGAAACTAATGCCACCACTGAGTTGGTGGGATTTTTCTACCCCAAAAACATATATAATATGTTAGGGTTGCAGTAGAGAAATCATCACAAAAGCATTAAGTTAAAACCTGCCTAATATGGAAGTTAGCAGAAATGGCAATTTCCAGATTTGGAAATGTCCAGAAATGGACTTGCCTAAAAACAGAAAAGAGACAAGGCTGGAAATGGAAACGTGGGGGTAAAGAAAAAAAATAAGCATGGAGGAGGGCGCCGAGAGGTCGACATGGTTGGCCCCATCGCCATAGAGACAAGGGCAAAGGAGGTTTAAAAGGGGGAAGAAAACAGCCTCTGGGGATTCAACCCGGTCTCCCTGTGGAATCCAGCCTCGCTACCACTGGGCTGGGCGGCGGCGATCGACAGAGGAAGGGCCTCGCCCTATCTACTGCTGCAGCAGCAGAGACGAACCGGAGGAAAGCGAAAATGAAATGAAAAGGGGGGCGCTACTGGGGTTCGAACCCAGGTCGCCGCGGTGAGAGAGCGGGGGGTCAACCAGCTCGGCTACGTTAGGAGGTTCGGTAGGATCCGGGTCGAAGGCTACTTGACCTAAACTACCAGGCCGGACCCAAAAACAGAACGGATGCCGACTCCGGGAGACCAATCGCGCCTACGGTGGCTCGTGCCCTTGGACACGACGGCACGCACGAGGGGGCACCACGGATCTTGAGGGGCAAGCCCGAGCGGGCTAGCGGCATACACGCGCGTTGCACTACTCAACCCAAAAAAACACGCGCGAGCACGCCGGGCGCGATAAGACCACGGGCCGAGACTCGCGCTATGGTGAACTAACGGCGACAGGAGGAGCAGGAGGAAGTAGTGTATACCTCCTTACCCTAGGACAAGAATTCGGCGACGGAGACGGGCCGACGGCGACGAGATCGCGCTCAACCTCGCCGGTTTCTGCCGAGAAGAAGACAGAACAGGGCGCCGACGAACTTGGCGATCCGGCCCTCAGAGTCGACGCCGTGGACGAAGACGACGACGAGGAAGGAGATGGACAAGGGCCGCTGGTCGTGGTGGCCGGAGAGCACGCCGGCGACGAGGCCACGCCCCGACATGCGCCGGAACGAAAGCGGGCGGCGAACTGGGTGGTCTCCTACCGACGGGCGGCGGCGAGGGAGAGGGAAACCCTAGGGTGCGGCTTGACGCGGAGAGGGATAAGAAGGGGCTAGGGCGACGGGCGAGCTCACGCCCCTCGTGCTCGGGTCCCCATGGCGACGGCGAGAGGAGAGGGAAAGCGGGTGAACGCACAGCGTTGTCGCTGCCAGCGGGCCGGCGCTGCCACGTGGACGGAAACTAGCGGGGTAAGGGAGCTGCGGTGCGCGAAGGCAGGAGGAGAGGCGAGCGGGCTGGCGCGCCTCACCGGGCTGCGGGCTGAGGAAGCCGGGCCGCTCGGGAGGCCGGGCCTGTGGAGAGGGAAACTCACTGGCTGCCCTCACTGCTGCTGCCTCCTTTTCTTTTCCTTTTAAAAATAAAAAGGAAGAGAAAAGAAAGTACAGGAGAAATGAAAAGATTTTGAGTGAAAGGAAAATATCCCCACACTCCTGAATTCTCCACAATTTAAATAAATTGTAATGGACATTTTAGAGGTAGAAAATAATGCAAGTTTGGAAATATTTCAAACTTGTGCCATTTTTGAACCTGACCATAACAACTTCAAATGAGGAGATATTTGGCAGAGAGGTTTAGTGCAAAGAGCAAGATTTTTAGGAGAAGATGAACATTAATTGAGAAAGGAAATTATAGCCCTTGAAAAGGAAAGAAGTGGAGGGAAGGAGGAGATGGTAATGCAAGTTGAGAATGAAACATGCAACCACATGACATGCAAGAGAACACCACAACCACATGATAAGAAGGGAATGCAAGATGACAAGAGGCACAAATGCAATATGGTAAAAGAGCAAAACAAAGAAAAGAAAAACCCAACAACCAAAACAACATGAGGCCAAACATGACAAAACCCACAAGACTTGGATGAGGTCAAATTGATATATTGCCCAAAAGGGGAAGTTTACATCCAGGGTGTTACAACACTCCACCACTACAAGAGGATCTCGCCCCGAGATCTAGGACTGAAAGAACTCCGGATACTCGAACGGAGGTGATCCTCACGCCCCGTGTAGCTTCTCGGTGGGAATGGTGTGACCACTTCACTTTCAGGAATTTGATTGACTTGTTGCGTAGTCTTGCGCCGGTTTCTTCAAGAATAGCAACGGGTGCTCATGATAAGAGAGATCTTCTTGAAGGTCAATCTCTTCGTTGATAGTGCGCTCAGAGTCTTGAAGCACTTATGCGGTTGTGACACGTGAAACACATCGCACGCTTGCAAAGTTGGATGGAAGCTCGTTGATAGGCTAGATCGCTTTTTTCCCAATGATCTTGAAAGGACCCACGATCTAGGGGCAAGCTTCCCTTTGATACCGGGTTTACGAGTACCTTTCATTGAGAGACGCGAGGTAGACATGGTCTCCGATTTCAAAAGTCACATCACGGTGCTTATCATCATAATAGTTTTCCGCGCGATTATGCTGCTTTGAGATTCTCACGAATGACCTTGCACATTTCTTCCGCTTCGTGATCAAGTCATTGCCAAGAAGTTGGCGCTCACCTATCTCGCACTAATTGAGAGGAGTACGCACTTTCGCCATAGAGAATTTCGAATGGGGCCTTGCCCAACTCGCTTGGAAGCTGTTGTTGTAAGAGAACTCGCATATGGAAGACAATCTTCCCACTTCATACCAAGGAAATGACACAAGCCCCGAGCATATCTTCAAGAATTTGATTTACTCGCCAACTTGGCCACTTGTTTGAGGATGGAAAGCTGTGCTGAAACGAATGTTGGTGCCCATGGCCTTCAAAAGAATCCCAAACTTGAGGTAAAGATGCTGCCACGGTCCAAGAGATCACTTGTGGAATGCCGCAAGGAGACAATCCTCGAGGTGTATAGCTCGCTAACCGAGCTGCAGTGATGGATTCTTTGATAGGAAGAAAATGAGCCACTTTAGTAAGCTTGTCAATGACAACGAAGATAGCATCATTTCCACGCTTGGACTTTGGAAAGCCAGTCACGAAGTCCATTTCAATATGATCAAACTTCCATTCAGAATAGCAAGAGGTTGGAGGAGACCAGCTGGTCTTTGGTGTTCTGCTTTCACTCTTCTCGCAGACATCACACTCATTCACGAATTGAGCAATTTCGCGCTTCATTCGAGTCCACCAATATGACTGCTTGAGGTCATGGTACATCTTCGCATTTCCGTGATGAATGGATAGAAGCGAATTGTGAGCCTCGCTCATAATGACTTTTCTCGATCACCCTTAGGAACCATAATCCGTCCTCAAAGAACAGAGTGTCTTTGTCATCAACATGGAAGCACTTGTACTTGAAATGCCCTTGTCGATACCACGCTTCACTTTCTTCACCATGGTATCCGAAGTTGAGCCTCACGAATCTGATCTTCCAAAGTAGGAGAGACTATGAGGTTGGCAAGAAAGCCTTGAGGAACAACTTGAAGATTCAGCTTATGGAAAGATTCACAGAGATCCGCCGAAAGGGCTTGAGGATTAGACTGCACAAGAAGCTTTCCTGCTCAAAGCATCTGAATGACATTGGCTTTGCCCGAGTATACTCAATACTTGGGTTGTACTCTTGAATCATTTCACCCATCGAGTCTGCCTCGAGGTTGAGGTTGGGCTGAGTGAAGATGTACTTGAGACTCTTGTGATCAGTGAAAATGTCCACTTTCCTTCCCAACAAGAGATGTCTCCACGTAATCAATGCATGGACAATCGCCGCCAACTCAAGATCGTGAGTGGGGTAGTTCTTCTCGCTGGGCTTCAATCAAGCGAGAGGTATAAGCCACAACTCTCTTCTCTTGCATTAACACAGACCGAGACCTTGAAGAGAAGCATCACGTAAAACTTCATAAGGCTTGGATTCATCAGAGGAGTCGTAACAGAGCTGTGACGAGTTTCTCTTTGAGGGTATTGAAAGCAACGCCACACTCGGGAGACCGTATATACTTCACATGCTTCGAGAAGGTTGGAAAGAGGCTTTGCAATCTTGGAGAAGTTCTCAACGAATCTTCGCAATAACTTGCAAGACCAAGAAAGTCATGGAGCTGCTTGACATTCCGAGGAGGTTCCCAATTCACAATTGCGGACACCTTCTCGGATCAACAATGATGCCCTTGGCAGAGATGATATGACCAAGATAAAGCACTTCATCAAGCCAGAATTCACATTTGGAGAACTTAGCATAGAATTGATACTCTCGAGCTTGTCTAGCACCAATCGCAAATGTTTGGCATGATCCTTCTTATTCTTGGAGAAGACCAAAATATCATCAAGATAGACCAAGACGAATTCATTGGTGTAGGGGTTGAATATGAAGTTCATCATCCGAGAGAAAGTTGGAGGAGCATTGACAAGGCCGAAAGACATGACAAGATATTCATAAGAACCAAAGCTTGTTCTCAATGCTGTCTTGGGAATATCTTGTTCACGAATGCGAATCTGATGATACCCCATACGAAGGTCAAGCTTAGAGAACATCAGTAGCACCTTTGAGTTGCTCGAAAAGCTCATTGATGTTGGGAAGTGGATACTTGTTCTTGATTGTCTTCTTATTCAATGGACGGTAATCGACGCAAAGTCGGTCCGCGCCATCCTTCTTCCGACAAAAAGAACACCACAACCCCAAGGAGATGAACTCGGTCCGATCAAACCCAGACGCTCTTGTTCATCGAGCTGCTTCTTCAATTCCTCAGCTCATCAGGTCCAAGCTTGTATGGACGCTTGCAAACGGGTTCAAAGGCCGTGCTCAAGATCGATAACGAACTCAATCGGCCGATGAGGAGGCATACCCGAAGCTCTTCCGAAAGACATCTTGGTACTCACAAACGATCGAATCGAGAGATGGCATTCAATTCGCCTTTCTCATTGAGAGAAAACAACCAATGGTTTCATCACGAGAGGCATAGATGATCACATCATTAGAAGAGTGAGTCAATTGAATTTCCCTGGCAGCACAATCAAGCTGAGCTTTGTGCTGATAAAGCCAGTCCATTCCGAGAATAAGATCAATGTCCGAGTCACCAAGAACCACTGGTTTAGAAAGAAATCTATAATCACCCATCTTGATAGAAACATCCGGGACGCAAACATTAGATGTCATTTGCTTGCCCGGGGACACAATCTTCAACGGAATAGGAATCTTTTCCGTCACAAATTCATGCTTGGCAACAAAAGGTCTCAAATGAAAGAAAGCGATGCACCAAAGATCAAATAAGACTTTAGCAGAATATCATTAATCGAGAGATTACCCATTAGCACATCTCAAGAATCCTCCGCTGAGCTGCATTCATCATATTGACCTTGGCATACTTTGGATTATGCTTGACCACCGCATTGCCGGAAGATTTCACAGAGGAGGAGGCGGAAGACGCCTCGTTGAAGCACTTGTTCAAGATAGTGACCCTTCTGCGACACTTGTTGCAAGTGACCTCGAGAGCGGACGGTGGTAAGGAGCACTTGACCTTGGAGCTTGAGAATTAGACTTGTTCGATAGCTTGGGTTGGGTGGGTGGGAAGATCCACGGCCACCGAGTTCTTCTCGCCGGTAAGGCCGACGGAACGGAGGAGGGGGCAGATAAAACTTCGCCGCTTGGCTGCCACTTGAGAGGACGAGGAGGACTGAATCTGCATCCCCGATTCTCTTCTTAGAAGCCTCGATTTGAGCTGTGCCGCTTCTTGCTTGAGAGCCATGTTGTAGAAATCATCATACTTATCCGCTCAAACAAAGACAAGAGGTAATTGCAGATCTTCTCTCGCACCACCTCCGAACCGATAGATCATACTCCTTTCATCGTGTACATCTTGCTTAGCAAAACGAGCGAGCTTCGAACTGGATATTGTATTGATAGACGACATGTTGCCCTGCTTGAGATTGCGGAACTCCTCACGCTTGCTCTCAACAACACTCTTCGAATGTGATGAGCTCGAAATCACGGCGAACTCATCCTGTAATGACACGACCTCCTCTCGAATCTTTGTATTGTTGGAACCACTCAGCAGCTTGATCCTTGAGTTGAAACGATGCAAACTTGACAAAGTCCTCGTGTCCGACATTGCTACACCAAAGTGCTTGCAGATGTCCACTAACCAATCATCGCCGTCTGTTGCCTCAACACGTAAACCGAAAGACTTCGCCGATTAGCGAGAAACCGATCGAGAGTAGCAAAGTGTGGCTGATTGTTGCCTTGACCTTGATTGCCTTGATTGCCTTGATTGTCTTGCCCTCGAGTACGCTTCTTGCAAGAGCTGCAAAATCATCTCGAGCATTGGCATTGGTGGCTGCCATGATAGCTTGCCGTGCCTCCAAGGCGGAGGTGGAGGTGGAGGTGGAGGGTTCTGACCGATCCCCATCATTGCGATCCGGATTCGACGCTGCATGGAGCCATCCTCAAGAGGGTGACATCCGTTAGTCCTTTGATAGACAAATAGATAAGTAGAATCAACGGATAGAAATTGCAACATATAGTCTTCACAATAAACATTCAACAAGAATGAACGAATGAAATCCAAAGTTAATCATCACACGCCCATTAAGGTGAGAAGCCACTTAGATAAAGATATGGAAACAACATCCGATCGAGAAACAATTCAATATCACAACCGAAAACAAAAGGTTGGCTTCTAGAATGAGCCGAACAAACACATGATAGAGATTTCGCCAAAGTGTTCGTGGTGGGGCCCACACGACACGACGATAGCGGACGCCACGAATGACTAACAAGACGCCCCGAATCAGCATAGCCAAGGATTCTTTAAGACGCCTCGCGACCATCAGAATCGACCGTGAATGGGCGGACCACTAGACGTTGAACCCCAATCTCAAATCATACATCCGTCGGAAAGAATATCCCGTAAGCTACTAGAATTCCCACCTATAAACTCCCAAACTTTCTGGTTATGCAATCTGGTGTTGGGGATACAGGGACACAAAATATATCACCCAAACTAACAATACCTAGATCCAAATTGATCCATCCGTCAACACATAACCAAGAAATCCTCGAAATCGTGGTACCTCGACCTTCAAAAACATCCGTTATACAAGTCATGGCAATATCCCAAGACTCGCCACAAGATCGGGCTATCGTGGTTATCTCACCAACAACTGCACAAAAGAGATTTCGATGTCGGCAAAACTCGTATTCCGAATCGCAACGATAAAATTGTGACGACAACACCTCGGAGCTCAACTCCCGGACACCGCCACAACCCCTAAATGTCGAGGCACCAAGAACAATGTTCTCGCCACAAAACCATCGAACGATTCCAAGATACCCACGTGATCCTAAAAAAAATTTAGTGAAATTTGAGGAGAGAAGAGTCAAAACTCTACGTCAGAGACCTCACAGAGCGATGAAGGACCGAGGAGTAAAAGAATCCTACTCTCGATATATATAATCCTAAGACTCAAAACATTTTCCATTCTAGACTCAACAACGCCAAGAAACAATCAAGTAGGGGCTCTTAAGTCGGGAAGGCTCGATTACCAACTTGTAACGCCCCGATGCGGCTATATCTCCCACGTGTCGAGGCACGACTTAGAGGCATAACCGCATTGAAAGCAATGTCGCAAGTGAGGTAATCTTCACACAACCCATGTAATAATTAAGGAAAGATACATAGTTGGCTTACAATCGCCACTTCACACAAGACATAATTAAACATACATCATTCGAGTACACTCAAGGTCCGACTACGGAACCAAAATAAAGAAGATACCCCAAATGCTAACACAGATCCCCGAATCGTCCCAACTGGGCACCACTATCGATCATCTGAAACGACACATAGTAACGACCACGCCTCGTCGAACTCCCACTTGAGCTCGGTGGAATCATCTGCACCGCCTCATCGGAACCTCGCAACTGTTTTGAAGTATCTGTGAGTCACGGGACTCAGCAATCTCACACCCGCGAGATCAAGACTATTTAAGCTTATAGGAAGGACATAGTAGTAAAGTGGAGCTGCAGCAAGCGACTAGCATATATGGTGGCTACATCGCAAAAGAGAGCGAGAAGAGAAGCAAAGCACGGTCGTGAAACTAGTAGTGATCAAGAAGTGATCCTGAACTACTTACGCCGACATAACTCCAACATCAGTTCACTTCCCGGACTCCGAGAAGAGACCATCACGGTTACACACGCGTTGATGTGTATTTTAATTGAGGTCAACTTTGGGTTTTCTACAACCGACATTAACAAATTCCCATCTGCCTCATAACCATGGGCACGGCTTTCAAAGATATTACCTGCAGGGTGTCCCAACTTAGCCCATTATAAGCTCTCACGGTCAACGAAGGATTATTCTTCTACCGGAAGACCCGATCAATCTCGAATCCCGGACTACAAGACATTTCGACAAAGAATAAAACAAGACCAGCAAAGCCACCTGACAGCCGACAAATCCCGATAGGAGCTGCACATATCTCGCTCGTGGCACATCCGGATGAACACTACGACGGCAACCGAAGATGCCCCAAGTTGCCTCGTGGTGGCACCGCAAGTGGTTTAGTTTGGACCAACACTCGAGGAGCATTGGCCCGGGGGGTTTAAAATAAGATGACCCTCGGGCTCGCGAAAACCCGGGGGAAAAGGCTTAGGTGGCAAATGGTAAAACCAATGTTGGGCCTTGCTGGAGGAGTCTTATTCAAAGCGAACTGTCAAGGGGGTCCCATAAATCACCCAACCGTGTAAGGAACGCAAAATCAAGGAACATAACACCGTATGACGGAAACTAGGTGGCAAGAGGAACAAAACACGTGCATAAGGCCGAGCCTTCCACCCTTTACCAAGTATATAGATGTGTTAAACATAGCAGATATATTTATATATTGTGATATCCCCAACAAGTAAACATGTTCCAAAAAGGAACAACATCTCCATGTTCCAACAAGGAACAAACTTCAGCTTCACCTGCAACTAGCAACGCTATAAGAGGGCTGAGCAAAGCGGTAACATAGCCAATCAACGGTTTGCTAGGAAAAGGATGGTTAGAGGCTGACATGGCAATATGGGTGGCATGATATAGCAAGTGGTAGGCATCGCAGCATAGGCATAGCAAAAGAGCGAGCAACTAGCATAGCAAAGATAGAAGTGATTTCGAGGGTATGGTCATCTTGCCTCGCAATGTTCTCGAGTTGTCGAAAGCTTGATCCTCGAAAACGTTCTCAACAGGTTCCTCGCTCACGCACTCGCCTCCGGCCTACCCAAAACAACAACACAAACAAGGAACCACAATAAATCACGGTGCAATGCACAATCAACATGATGCAACATGACATGATATGCGGATGTGATATGCAAAGCGTATGTGCGCCCGAAGGTAAATGAAAACTAGGCATCATCTTGGCAAACCAAGCATGCCATCGAAAGATGAGATGATTTCGTTAGAAATCGATATAGAGATCACCGAAACGGATGCACGGATTGGATATGGTGGGCAAAACAAGAAGGGTGAGAAACCTACATAACAGCATGATGCACAAAACCATGCACGTGTGCAAACTACCTCATAGCACAAATCAAATAAATATGCACATGAAAGACAACACATAAGCATGATGCAAAAAGACATGATCATAAACTTGCCCAAATGCAGAAACTAATGCCACCACTGAGTTGGTGGGATTTTTCACCCCAAAACATATATAATATGTTAGGGTTGCAGAGAGAAATCATCACAAAAGCATTAAGTTAAAACCTGCCTAATATGGAAGTTAGCGAAATGGCAATTTCAGATTTGGAAATGTCCAAATGGACTTGCCTAAAACAGAAAAGAGACAAGGCTGGAAATGGAAACGTGGGGTAAAGAAAAAAATAAGCATGGAGGAGGGCGCCGAGAGGTCGACATGCAGGCCCCACCGTCATAGAGACAAGGGCAAAGGAGGTTTAAAAGGGGGAAGAAAACAGCCTGGGGATTCAACCCGGTCTCCCTGTTGGAATCCAGCCCCGCTACCACCGGGCTGGGCGGCGGCGATCGACAGAGGAAGGGCCTCGCCCTTATCTACTGCTGCTGCAGAGAGGCGAACCGAGGAAAGCGAAAACAGAAATGAAAAAGGGGGGGCGCTACTGGGTTCGAACCTGTGTCGCCGCTGTGAGAGAGCGGGGTCAACCAGCTCGGCTAGGGTAGGAGGTTCGTAGGATCCGGTCAAGGCTACTTGACCTAAACTACCAGGCCGGACCCAAAACAGAGCAACGGACGCCGACTCCGGGCGAGACCAATCTGCGCCTACGGTGGCTCGTGCCCTTGGACACGACGGCACGCACGAGGGGCACCACGGATCTTGAGGGGCAAGCCCGAGCGGGGCTAGCGGCATACACGCCGCTGTTGCACTACTCAACCCAAAAACAAACACGCCGAGCACGCCGGGGCGCGATAAGACCACGGGCCGAGATCGAGCTATGGTGAACTAACGGCGACAGGGAGGAGCAGGAGGAAGTAGTGTATACCTCCTTACCCTAGGACAAGAATCGGCGACGGAGACGGGCCGACGGCGACGAGATCGTGCTCAACCTCGCCGGTTTCTGCCGAGAAGAAGACAGAACAGGGCGCCGACGAACTTGGCGATCCGGCCTCAGAGTCGACGTCGTGGACGAAGACGACGACGAGGAAGGAGATGGACAAGGGCCGCCGGGTCGTGGTGGCCGGAGAGCGCGCCGGCGACGAGGCCACGCTCCCAGATGCGCTCGGGAACGAGCGGGGCGACGAACTCGGGTGGATTCCTACCTGACGGCGGCGGCGAGAGGGAGAGGGAAACCCTAGGGTGCGGCTTGAAGCGGAGAGGGGATAAGAAGGGGGCTAGGGCGACGGGGCGAGCTCACGCTCCCTCGTGCTCCGGGGTCCCCATGGCGACGGCGAAAGGAAAGGGAAAAAGCGGGTGAAACGCACAGTGTTGTCGCTGCCAGGCGGGGCCGGCGCTGCCACGTGGACGGAAACTAGCGGGGGTAAGGGGAGCTGCGGGTGCGCGAAGGCAGGAGGAGAGGCGAGCGGGCTGGCGCGCCTCTCACTGGGCTGCGGGCTGAGGAAGCTGGGCCGGCTCGGAGAGGCCGGGGCCCAGGTGGAGAGGGGCTCGCTGGGCTGCCCTGCTGCTGCTGCCTCCTTTTCTTTTCCTTTTTAAAAATAAAAAGGAAGGGAAAAGAAAGTACAGGGAGAAATGAAAAGATTTTGAGTGAAAGGAAAATATTCCCACACTCCTGGAATTCTCCACAATTTAAATAAATTGTAATGGACATTTTTAGAGGTAGAAAAATAATGCAAGTTTGGAAATATTTCAAACTTGTGCCATTTTTGAACCTGACCATAACAACTTCAAATGAGGAGATATTTGGCAGAGAGGTTTAGTGCAAAGAGCAAGATTTTTAGGAGAAGATGAACATTAATTGAGAAAGGAAATTATAGCCCTTGAAAAGGAAAGAAGTAGAGGGAAGGAGGAGATGGTAATGCAAGTTGAGAATGAAACATGCAACCACATGACATGCAAGAGAACACCACAACCACATGATAAGAAGGGAATGCAAGATGACAAGAGGCACAAATGCAATATGGTAAAAGAGCAAAACAAAGAAAAGAAAACCCAACAACCAAAACAACATGAGGCCAAGCATGACAAAAACCCACAAGACTTGGATGAGGTCAAATTGATATATTGCCCAAAAGGGAAGTTTACATCCGGGTGTTACAACACTCCACCACTACAAGAGGATCTCGCCCCGAGATCTAGGACTGAAAGAACTCCTGATACTCGAACGGAGGTGATCCTCGCGCCCCGTGTAGCTTCTCGGTCGGAATGGTGTGACCACTTCACTTTCAGGAATTTGATTGACTTGTTGCAGTCTTGCGCCGGTTTCTTCAAGAATAGCAACGGGTGCTCATGATAAGAGAGATCTTCTTGAAGGTCAATCTCTTCAAGTTGATAGTGCGCTCAGAGTCTTGAAGCACTTGCGGCTGTGACACGTGAAACACATCGCACGCTTGCAAAGTTGGATGGAAGCTCGTTGATAGGCGAGATCGCTTCTTTTCCCAATGATCTTGAAAGGACCCACATATCTAGGGGCAAGCTTCCCTTTGATACCGGGTTTACGAGTACCTTTCATTGAGAGACGCGAGGTAGACATGGTCTCCGATTTCAAAAGCCACATCACGGTGCTTATCATCATAATAGCTCTTCCGCGCGATTATGCGCGCTTTGAGATTCTCACGAATGACCTTGCACATTTCTTCCGCTTCGTGATCAAGTCATTGCCAAGAAGTTGGCGCTCACCGCCTCTGCACTAATTGAGAGGAGTACGCACTTTCGCCATAGAGAATTTCAATGGGGCCTTGCCCAACTCGCTTGGAAGCTGTTGTTGTAAGAGAACTCGCATATGGAAGACAATCTTCCCACTTCATACCGAAGGAAATGACACAAGCCCCGAGCATATCTTCAAGAATTTGATTTACTCGCTCAACTTGGCCACTTGTTTGAGGATGGAAAGCTGTGCTGAAACGAATGTTGGTGCCCATGGCCTTCAAAAGAATCCTTAACTTGGAGGTAAAGATGCTGCCACGGTCCAAGAGATCACTTGTGGAATGCCGCAAGGAGACAATCCTCGAGGTGTATAGCTCGCTAACCGAGCTGCAGTGATGGATTCTTTGATAGGAAGAAAATGAGCCACTTTAGTAAGCTTGTCAATGACAACAAAGATAGCATCATTTCCACGCTTGGACTTTGGAAAGCCACCACGAAGTCCATTTCAATATGATCAAACTTCCATTCAGGAATAGCAAGAGGTTGGAGGAGACCAGCTGGTCTTTGGTGTTCTGCTTTCACTCTTCTGCAGACATCACACTCATTCACGAATTGAGCAATTTCTCGCTTCATTCGAGTCCACCAATATGACTGCTTGAGGTCATGGTACATCTTCGCATTTCCGTGATGAATGGATAGAAGCGAATTGTGAGCCTCGCTCATAATGACTTTTCTCAGATCACCCTTAGGAACCATAATCCGTCCTCAAAGAACAGAGTGTCTTTGTCATCAACGGAAGCACTTGTACTTGAAATGCCCTTGTCGATACCACGCTTCACTTTCTTCACCATGGTATCCGAAGTTGAGCCTCACGAATCTGATCTTCCAAAGTAGGAGAGACTATGAGGTTGGCAAGAAAGCCTTGAGGAACAACTTGAAGATTCAGCTTATGGAAAGATTCACAGAGATCCGGCTGAAAAGGCTTGAGGATTAGACTGCTGCAAGAAGCTTTCCTGCTCAAAGCATCTGCAATGACATTGGCTTTGCCCGAGTATACTCAATACTTGGGTTGTACTCTTGAATCATTTCACCCATCGAGTCTGCTCGAGGTTGAGGTTGGGCTGAGTGAAGATGTACTTGAGACTCTTGTGATCGGTGAAAATGTCCACTTTCCTTCCCAACAAGAGATGTCTCCACGTAATCAATGCATGGACAACGCCGCCAACTCAAGATCGTGAGTGGGGTAGTTCTTCTCGTTGGGCTTCAATCAAGCGAGAGGTATAAGCCACAACTCTCTTCTCTTGCATTAACACAGACCGAGACCTTGAAGAGAAGCATCACGTAAAACTTCATAAGGCTTGGATTCATCAGAGGAGTCGAACAGAGCTGTGACGAGTTTCTCTTTGAGGGTATTGAAAGCAACGCCACACTCGGGAGACCGTACATACTTCACATGCTTCGAGAAGGTTGGAAAGAGGCTTTGCAATCTTGGAGAAGTTCTCAACGAATCTTCGGCAATAACTTGCAAGACCAAGAAAGCTGCGGAGCTGCTTGACATTCTGAGGAGGTTCCCAATTCACAATTGCGGACACCTTCTCGGATCAACAATGATGCCCTTGGCAGAGATGATATGACCAAGATAAAGCACTTCATCAAGCCAGAATTCACATTTGGAGAACTTAGCATAGAATTGATATTCTCTGAGCTTGTCTAGCACCAATCGCAAATGTTTGGCATGATCCTTCTTATTCTTGGAGAAGACCAAGATATCATCAAGATAGACCAAGACGAATTCATTGGTGTAGGGGTTGAATATGAAGTTCATCATCCGAGAGAAAGTTGGAGGAGCATTGACAAGGCCGAAAGACATGACAGTATATTCATAAGAACCAAAGCTTGTTCTGAATGCTGTCTTGGGAATATCTTGTTCACGAATGCGAATCTGATGATACCCCATACGAAGGTCAAGCTTAGAGAACACCGTAGCACCTTTGAGTTGCTCGAAAAGCTCATTGATGTTGGGAAGTGGATACTTGTTCTTGATTGTCTTCTTATTCAATGGACGGTAATCGACGCAAAGTCGGTCCGTGCCATCCTTCTTCCGGACAAAAAGAACACCACAACCCCAAGGAGATGAACTCGGTCCGATCAAACCTGACGCTCTTGTTCATCGAGCTGCTTCTTCAATTCCTCAGCTCATCAGGTCCAAGCTTGTATGGACGCTTACAAACGGGTTCAATGCCGTGCTCAAGATCGATAACGAACTCAATCGGCCGATGAGGAGGCATACCCGAAGCTCTTCCGAAAGACATCTTGGTACTCACAAACGATCGAATCGAGAGATGGCATTCAATTCGCCTTCTCATTGAGAGAAAACAACCAATGGTTTCATCACGAGAGGCATAGATGATCACATCATTAGAAGAGTGAGTCAATTGAATTTCCTGGCAGCACAATCAAGCCGAGCTTTGTGCCGATAAAGCCACCCATTCCGAGAATAAGATCAATGTCCGAGTCACCAAGAACCACCGGTTTAGAAAGAAATCTATAATCACCCATCTTGATAGAAACATCCGGACGCAAACATTAGATGTCATTTGCTTGCCGGGGACACAATCTTCAACGGAATAGGAATCTTTTCCGTCACAAATTCATGCTTGGCAACAAAAGGTCTCGAAATGAAAGAAAGCGATGCACCAAAGATCAAATAAGACTTTAGCAGAATATCATTAATCGAGAGATTACCCATTAGCACATCTCAAGAATCCTCCGCTGAGCTGCATTCATCATATTGACCTTGGCATACTTTGGATTATGCTTGACCACCGCATTGCCGGAAGATTTCACAGAGGAGGAGGCGGAAGACGCCTCGTTGAAGCACTTGTTCAGATAGTGACCCTTCTGCGACACTTGTTGCAAGTGACCTCGAGAGAGCGGACGGTGGTAAGGAGCACTTGACCTTGGAGCTTGAGAATTAGACTTGTTCGATAGCTTGGGTTGGGTGGGTGGGAAGATCCACGGCCACCGAGTTCTTCTCTTGGTAAGGCCGACGGAACGGAGGAGGGGCAGATAAAACTTCGCTGCTTGGCTGCCACTTGAGAGGACGAAGAGGACTGAACTGCATCCCCGATTCTCTTCTTAGAAGCCTCGATTTGAGCTGAGCCGCTTCTTGCTTGAGAGCCATGTTGTAGAAATCATCATACTTATCTCGCTCAAACAGACAAGAGGTAATTGCAGATCTTCTCTCGCACCACCTCCGAATCGATAGATCATACTCCTTTCATCGTGTACATCTTGCTTAGCAAAACGAGCGAAGCTTCGAACTGGATATTGTATTGATAGACAGACATGTTGCCCTGCTTGAGATTGCGGAACTCCTCACGCTTGCTCTCAACAACACTCTTCGAATGTGATGAGCTCGAAATCACGGCGAACTCATCCTGTAATGACACGACCTCCTCTGGAATCTTTGTATTGTCGGTACCACTCAAAGCAGCTTGATCCTTGAGTTGAAACGATGCAAACTTGACAAAGTCCTCGTGTCCGACATTGCTACAGTCAAAGTGCTTGCAGATGTCCACTAACCAATCATCAACGCCTCTGTTGCCTCAACACGTAAACCGAAAGACTTCGCCGATTAGCGAGAAACCGATCGAGAGTAGCAAAATGTGGCTGATTGTTGCCTTGACCTTGATTGCCTTGATTGCCTTGATTGCCTTGCCCTCGAGTACGCTTCTTGCAAGAGCTGCAAAATCATCTCGAGCATTGGCATTGGTGGCTGCCATGATAGCTTGCCGTGCCTCCGAGGCGGAGGTGGAGGTGGAGGTGGAGGTTGACCGATCCCCATCATTGCGATCCGGATTCGACGCTGGCGGAGCCATCTCAAGAGGGTGACATCCGTTAGTCCTTTGATAGACAAAATAGATAAGTAGAATCAACGGATAGAAATTGCAACATATAGTCTTCACAATAAACATTCAACAAGAATGAACGAATGAATTCCAAAGTTAATCATCACACGTCCAATAAAGTGAGAAGCCACTTAGATAAAGATATGGAAACAACATCCGATCGAGAAACAATTCAATATCACAACTGAAAACAAAAGGTTGGCTTCTAGAATGAGCCGAACAAACACATGATAGAGATTTCGCTCAAAGTGTTCGTGGTGGGGCCCACACGGACACGACGATAGCGGACGTCACGAATGACTAACAAGACGCCCCGAATCAGCATAGCCAAGGATTCTTTAAGACGCCTCGCGACCATCAGAATCGACCGTGAATGGGCGGACCACTAGACGTTGAACCCCAATCTCAAATCATACATTTGTCGGAAAGAATATCCCGTAAGCTACTAGAATTCCCACCTATAAACTCCCAAACTTTCGGTTATGCAATCTGGTGTTGGGGATACAGGGACACAAAATATATCACCCAAACTAACAATACCTAGATCCACCAGATCCATCCGTCAACACATAACCAAGAAATCCTCGAAATCGTGGTACCTCGACCTTCAAAAACATCCGTTATACAAGTCATGGCAATATTCCCTTTTCGCCACAAGATCGGGCTATCGTGGTTATCTCACCAACAACTGCACAAAAGAGATTTCGATGTCGGCAAAACTCGTATTCCAGAATCGCAACGATAAAATTGTGACGACAACACCTGGAGCTCAACTCCCCGGACACCGCCACAACCCCTAAATGTCGAGGCACCAAGAACAATGTTCTCGCCACAAAACCATCGAACGATTCCAAGATACCCACGTGATCCTAAAAAAAATTTAGTGAAATTTGAGGAGAGAAGAGTCAAAACTCTACGTCAGAGACCTCACAGAGCGATGAAGGACCGAGGAGTAAAAAGAATCCTACTCTCGATATATATAATCCTAAGACTCAAAACATTTTCCATTCTAGACTCAACAACGCCAAGAAACAATCAAGTAGGGGCTCCTAAGTCGGGAAGGCTCGATTACCAACTTGTAACGCCTCGATGCGGCTATATCTCCCACGTGTCGAGGCACGACTTAGAGGCATAACCGCATTGAAAGCAATGTCGCAAGTGAGGTAATCTTCACACAACCCATGTAATAATCAAGGAAAGATACATAGTTGGCTTACAATCGCCACTTCACACAAAGACATAATTAAACATACATCATTCAGAGTACACTCAAGGTCCGACTACGGAACCAAAATAAAAGAAGATACCCCAAATGCTAACACAGATCCCGAATCGTCCCAACTGGGCACCACTATCGATCATCCGGAAACGACACATAGTAACGACCACGCCTCGTCGAACTCCCACTTGAGCTCGGTGGAATCACCTGCACCGCCTCATCGGAACCTCGCAACTGTTTTGAAGTATCTGTGAGTCACGGGACTCAGCAATCTCACACCCGCGAGATCAAGACTATTTAAGCTTATAGGAAGGACAGAGTAGTAAAGTGGAGCTGCAGCAAGCGACTAGCATATATGGTGGCTACTTCGCAAAAGAGAGCGAGAAGAGAAGCAAAGCACGGTCGTGAAACTAGTAGTGATCAAGAAGTGATCCTGAACTACTTACGCCGACATAACTCCAACATCGTGTTCACTTCCCTGACTCACGAGAAGAGACCATCACGGTTACACACGCGTTGATGTGTATTTTAATTGAGGTCAACTTTGGGTTTTCTACAACCGACATTAACAAATTCCCATCTGCCTCATAACCGCGGCACGGCTTTGAAAGATATTACCTGCAGGGTGTCCCAACTTAGCCCATTATAAGCTCTCACGGTCAACGAAGGATTATTCTTCTACCGAAGACCCGATCAATCTCGAATCCCGACTACAAGACATTTCGACAGAATAAAACAAGACCAGCAAAGCCACCCGACAGCCGACAAATCCCGATAGGAGCTGCACATATCTCGCTCGTGGCACATCCGGATGAACACTACGACGGCAACCGAAGATGCCCCAAGTTGCCTCGTGGTGGCACCGCAAGTGGTTCTAGTTTGGACCAACACTCGAGGAGCATTGGCCCGGGGTTTAAAATAAGATGACCCTCGGCTCGCGAAACCCGGGGAAAAGGCTTAGGTGGCAAATGGTAAAACCAATGTTGGGCCTTGCTGGAGGAGTCTTATTCAAAGCGAACTGTCAAGGGGGTCCCATAAATCACCCAACCGTAAGGAACGCTAAATCAAGGAACATAACACCGTATGACGGAAACTAGGTGGCAAGAGGGAACAAAACACTGCATAAGGCCGAGCCTTCCACCCTTTACCAAGTATATAGATGTGTTAAACATAGCGATATATTTATATATTGTGATATCCCCAACAAGTAAACATGTTCCAAAAAGGAACAACATCTCCATGTTCCAACAAGGAACAAACTTCAGCTTCACCGCAACTAGCAACGCTATAAGAGGGCTGAGCAAAGCGGTAACATAGCCAATCAACGGTTTGCTAGGAAAAGGATGGTTAGAGGCTGACATGGCAATATGGGTGGCATGACATAGCAAGTGGTAGGCATCGCAGCATAGGCATAGCAAAAGAGCGAGCAACTAGCATAGCAAAGATAGAAGTGATTTCGAGGGTATGGTCATCTTGCTCGCAATGTTCTCGAGTTGTCGAAAGCTTGATCCTCGAAAACGCTTCTCAACAGGTTCCTCGCTCACGCACTCGCCTCCGGCCTACCCAAAACAACAACACAAACAAGGAACCACAATAAATCACGGTGCAATGCACAATCAACATGATGCAACATGACATGATATGCGGATGTGATATGCAAAGCGTATGTGCGCCCGAAGGTAATGAAAGACTAGGCATCATCTTGGCAAACCAAGCATGCCATCGGAAAGATGAGATGATTTCGTTAGAAATCGATATAGAGATCACCGGAAACGGATGCACGGATTGGATATGGTGGGCAAAACAAGAAGGGTGAGAAAACCTACATAACAGCATGATGCACAAAAACCATGCACGTGTGCAAACTACATCATAGCACAAATCAAATAAACAAGCACATGAAAGACAACACATAAGCATGATGCAAAAAGACATGATCATAAACTTGCCCAAATGCAGAAACTAATGCCACCACTGAGTTGGTGGGATTTTTCTACCCCAAAAACATATATAATATGTTAGGGTTGCAGTAGAGAAATCATCACAAAAGCATTAAGTTAAAACCTGCCTAATATGGAAGTTAGCAGAAATGGCAATTTCCAGATTTGGAAATGTCCAGAAATGGACTTGCCTAAAAAGAAAAAGAGACAAGGCTGAAATGGAAACGTGGGGTAAAGAAAAAAATAAGCATGGAGGAGGGCGCGAGAGGTCGACATGTGGCCCCACCGTCATAGAGACAAGGGCAAAGGAGGTTTAAAAGGGGAAGAAAACAGCCTCGGGGGGGATTCGAACCCGGGTCTCCCCGTTGGAATCCAGCCCCTGCTACCACTGGGCTGGGCGGCGGCGACTGACAGAGGAAGGGGCCTCGGCCCTTATCTACTGCTGCTGCAGAGACGAACCGGAGGAAAGCGAAAAACAGAAATGAAAAAGGGGGGAGGCGCGCCTGGGGTTCGAACCCAGGTCGCCGCGGTGAGAGAGCGGGGGGTCAACCAGCTCGGCTACGGTAGGAGGTTCGGTAGGATCCGGGTCGAAGGCTAGTTGACCTAAACTACCAGGCCGGACCCAAAACAGAAACGGGACGCCGACTCCGGCGAGACCAACTGCGCCTACGGTGGCCTGTGCCCTTGGACACGACGGCACGCACGAGGGGGGGCACCACGGGATCTTGAGGGGGCAAGCCCGAGCGGGGCTAGCGGCATACACGCGCGGTTGCACTACTCTGAACCCAAAAAAAAACAAACACGCCGGAGCACGCCGGGCGCGATAAGACCACGGGCCGGAGACTGAGCTATGGTGAACTAACGGCGACAGGGAGGAGCAGGGAGGAAGTAGTGTATACCTCCTTACCCTAGGACAAGAATTCGGCGACGGAGACGGGCTGATGGCGACGAGATCGTGCTCTGAACCTCGCCGGGTTTCCTGGCCGAGAAGAAGACAGAACAGGGGCGTCGACGAACTTGGCGATCCGGGCCCCCGTAGTCGACGTCGTGGACGAAGACGACGACGAGGAAGGAGATGGACAAGGGCCGCCGGGTCGTGGTGGCCGGAGAGCGCGCCGGCGACGAGGCCACGCCCAGATCGCGCTGAACGAAAGGGCGATTTAACTGGTGGATTCTCTACCGACGGGCGGCGGCGAGAGGGAGAGGGAAACCCTAGGGTGCGGCTTGAAGCGGAGGGGATAAGAAGGGGCTAGGGCGACGGGCGAGCTCACGCCCCTCGTGCTCGGGTCCCCATGGCGACGCGAGAGGAAAGGGAAAAGCGGTGAACGCACACAGTGTTGTCGCCACCAAGGGGCGGCGCTGCCACGTGGACGGAAACTAGCGGGGTAAGGGAGCTGGGTGCGCGAAGGCAGGAGGAGAGGCGAGCGGGCTGGCGCGCCTCACCTGGCTGGGGCGAGGAAGCTGGGCCGGCTCGGAGAGGCCGGGGCCCAGGTGGAGAGGGGCTCGCTGGGCTGCCCTGCTGCTGCTGCCTCCTTTTCTTTTCCTTTTTAAAAATAAAAAGGAAGGGAAAAGAAAGTACAGGGAGAAATGAAAAGATTTTGAGTGAAAGGAAAATATTCCCACACTCCTGGAATTCTCCACAATTTAAATAAATTGTAATGGACATTTTTAGAGGTAGAAAAATAATGCAAGTTTGGAAATATTTCAAACTTGTGCCATTTTTGAACCTGACCATAACAACTTCAAATGAGGAGATATTTGGCAGAGAGGTTTAGTGCAAAGAGCATGATTTTTAGGGAGAAGATGAACATTAATTGAGAAAGGAAATTATAGCCCTTGAAAAGGAAAGAAGGAGAGGGAAGGGGGAGATGGTAAAGCAAGTTGAGAAAGAAACATGCAACCACATGGCATGCAAGAGAACACCACAACCACATGATAAGAGGGGAATGCAAGATGACAAGAGGCACAAATGCAATATGGTAAAAGAGCAAAACAAAGAAAAGAAAAACCCAACAACCAAAACAACATGAGGCCAAACATGACAATAACCCACAAGGCTTGGATGAGGTCAAATTGATATATTGCCCAAAAGGGGAAGTTTACATCCAGGGTGTTACACTCCCACTCAAATTTCCGAGACAAACTTTTCCTCGAGAAAGGACCCAATTGAATAAACAATCCCTATTGCTTTCGGATCTGAATTAGGAGGAATACCCAACTGTTTTGGGTGTCCTATGAAGATGCATTTTATCCGCTTTGGGTTCGAGCTTATCACGATGAAACTTTTTCACATAAGCGTCGCAGCCCCAAACTTTTAAGAAATGACAGCTTGGGTTTCTCTAAACCACAGTTCATATGGTGTCATCTCAACGGAATTACGTGGTGCCCTATTAAAGTGAGTGCGGTTGTCTCTAATGCCTAACCCATGAACGATAGTGGTAATTCGATAAGAGACATCATGGTACGCACCATATCTGATAGGGTGCAACTATGATGTTCGGACACACCATCACACTATGGTGTTCCAGGCGGTATTAGTTGTGAAACAATTTCCACAATGTCTTAATTGTGTACCAAACTCGCAACTCAGATATTCATCTCTATGATCACATCACAGACATTTTATCCTCTTGTCACGATGATTTTCAACTTCACTCTCAAATTACTTGAACCATTCAATTATTCAGACTTGTGTTTCATTAAGTAAATATACTCAACATCTACTCAAATCATCTGTGAAGTAAGAACATAACGATATTCACTGCATGCCTCAGCACTCATTGGACTGCACATATCAAAATGTGTTACTTCCAACAAGTTGCTATCTTGTTCCATCTTATCAAAACCGAGGCTTTTCACTCATCTTGCCCATGTGGTATGATTTGCATATCTCAAGTGATTCAAAATCAAGTGAGTCCAAACGATCCATCTGCATGGAGTTTCTTCATGCATATACACCAATAGACATGGTTCGCATGTCTCAAACTTTTCAAAATGAGTGAGTCCAAAGATCCATCAACATGGAGCTTCTTCATGCTTTTACACCAATATGACTTACATGGCAAAGGCCACAAGTAAGTGGTACTATCATTACTATCTTATATCTTTTGGCATGAACATGTGTATCACTACGATCAAGATTCAATAAACCATTCATTTTAGGTGCAAGACCATCAAGGTATTATTCAAATAAATAGAGTAACCATTATTCTCCTTAAATGAATAACCAGATTGCGATAGACATAATCCAATCATGTCTATGCTCAACGCAAACACCAAATGATAATTATTCTGGTTTAATACTAATCTTGATGGTAGAGGGAGCGCGTGCGATGTTTGATCACATCAAAATTGGAAACACTTCCAACACATATCGTCAACTCTCCTTTAGCTAGTCTCCGCTTATTCTGTAGCCTTTATTTCGAAGTTACTAACACTTAGCAACCGAACCGTATCTAATACCCTGGTGCTACTAGGAGTACTAGTAAAGTACACATTAACATAATGTATATCCAATATACTTCTATCGACCTTGCCAGCCTTCTTATCTACCAAGTATCTAGGATAATTCTGCTCCAAAGGCTGTTCCCTTATTACGTAAGCACTTAGTCCCGGTTTGGGTTCAACCTTGGGTTTCTTCATCGAGCAAAGAATCGATTTGTCGTTTCATGAAGTGTCCCTTCTTACCCTTGCCCTTCTTGAAACTAGTGGTTTCACCAACCATCAACAATTGATGCTCCTTCTGATTTCTACTTTCGCGATGTCAAACAACGCGAATACCTCAAGGATCATCATCTCTATCCTTGATATGTTATAGTTCATCACGAAGCTCTAGCAGCTTGGTGGCAATGACTTTGGAGAAACATCACTATCTCTGGAAGATCAACTCCCACTCGATTCAAGTCATTGTTGCACTCAGAAAATCTGAGCACAAGCTCAACGATTGAGCTTTTCTCCCTTAGTTTGCAGGCTAAGAAAATCGTCGGAGGTCTTATACCTCTTGACGTGGGCACGAGCCTGAAATCCCAGCCAGCCCTTGAAAACATCTCATATGTTCCGCGACGCTTCAAAACGCCTTTGGTGCCTCAACTCTAAACCGCTTAACTGAAATATCACGTAGTTATCAAAACGTATGTCCGATGTTCGCAACATCCACAAACGACGCTTGGGGTTCAGCACACCGAGCGTGCATTAAGGACATAAGCTTTCTCTGTCCGCATAATCGCTGCTTTCAACTTTCAACTATATTTTCTCTAGGAACATATCTAAACAAGGAACTAAAGCGCGAGCTTTTACATAATTTGCAAAAGGTCTTTTGACTATGTTCAAGATAATTAAGTTCATCTTATGAACTCCCACTCGATAGACATCCCTCCGGTCATCTAAGTGATTACATGATCCGAGTCAACTAGGCCGTGCCCGATCATCACGTGAGACGGACTAGTCATCATCGGTGAACATCTTCATGTTGATCGATCTACTATACGACTCATGCTCGACCTTTCGGTCTCGTGTTCCGAGGCCATGTCTGTACATGCTAGGCTCGCAAGTTAACCCTAAGTGTTTCGCGTGTGTAAATCTGTCTTACACCCGCTGTATGTGAACGTAAGAATCCATCACACCCGATCATCACGTGGTGCTTAGAAGCTTACTTAACTTTAGCAACGGTGCACGCTTAGGGGAGAACACTTCTTGAAATTGTTGTAAGGATCATCTTATTTACTACCGTCGTTCTAAGTAAACAAGATGCATAAACATAATAAACATCACATGCAATTATATAGTAGTGACATGATATGGCCAATATCATAAAGCTCCATTGATCTCCATCTTCGGGCTCCATGATCATCATCGCCACCGCATGACACCATGATCTCTATCATCATGATCTCCATCATCGTGTTCCATGGAGTTGTCTCGCCAACTTATTACTTCTACTACTATGGCTACCGTTAGCAATAAAGTAAAGTAATTACATGGCGTTGTTCAATGACACGCAAGTCATACAATAAATTAAGACAACTCCTATGGCTCCTGCCGTTGTCATACTCATCGACATGCAAGTCGTGATTCCTATTACAAGAACATGATCAATCTCATACATCACATATCATTCATCACATTCTTCTTGGCCATATCACATCACATAGCAAACCCTGCAAAAACAAGTTAGACGCCCTCTAATTGTTGTTTGCATGTTTTACGTGGCTGCTTTGGGTTTCTAGCAAGAACGCTTCTTACGCAAGACCACAACGTGATATGCCAATTGCTATTTACCCTTCATAAGGACCCTTTTCATCGAATCCGCTCCGACTAAAGTGGGAGAGACCGGCACCGCTAGCCACCTTATGCACCAAGTGCATGTCACCGGTGGAACTGCCTCACGAAGAGTACGTAAGGTCGGTCCGGCCGCTTCATCCCACAATACCGTCAAAACAAGATTGGACTAGTAACGGTAAGCATATTGAACAACATCAACGCCCACAACTACTTTGTGTTCTACTCGTGCAAAGAATCTACGCAATAGACCTAGCTCATGATGCCACCGTTGGGGAACGAGCAGCAATTCAAAATTTTCACGATCACCAAGATCAATCTATGGAGATTCTAGCAACGAGGGAAGGAGAGTGCATCTACATACCATTGTAGATCGCTAAGCGGAAGCGCTCAAGAGAACGGGGTTGAAGGAGTCGACTGCCGTGATCCAAATCACCGGAGATCCTAGTGCCGAACGGACGGCACCTCCGCTGCTCAACATACGTACAGCCCGGTGACGCCTCCCACGCCTTGATCCAGCAAGGAGAGAGGGAGAGGTTGAGGAAGACTCCATCCAGCAGCAACACAACGGCGCAGTGGTGGTGGAGGAGCGTGGCATCCCGCAGGCTTCGCCAAGCACCAAGGGAGAGGAGGAGGAGGAGAGGCAGGCTGCACCAAGAGGAGAAGTTCTCATGTGTGGGAGCCCCAAACCTCAACTATATATAGGGGAAGGGGGCTGCGCCCCTTTAGGGTTTCCCCACCCCAAGGGTGCGGCCAGCCCTAGATCCCATCTAGGGGCGGCTAAGGGGAGGAGTGCCTCCCAAGTCAAGTGGAGGCCTCCCCTTTAGGGTTTTCCTTCCCATGCGCATGGGCCTTGGGGGCTGGTGCCCCGGCCCATTAAGGCTAGGGCGCCCCTTACAGCCCATGCTACTGTATTGGACGTGGTGGAACTATTTCCGACCTCCGACCCTCCGAATCCTCCGAACCTTCCGAAGCTTCCGGTACAATACCGAAAAACCCGAACTTTTCCTAACCCAACAACAACTTTCCTTATATAAATCTTTACCTCCGGACCATTCCGAAACTCCTCGTGACGTCCGGGATCTCATCCGGACTCAACAACATTCGCAACCACATACAAACTTCCTTTATAACCCTAGCGCCATCGAACCTTATGTGTAGACCCTACGGGTTTGGGAACCATGCATACATGACCGAGACGCTTCTCCGTCAATAACCAACAGCGGATCTGGATACCCATGTTGGCTCCCACATATTCCACGATGATCTCATCGGATGAACCACGATGTCAAGGACTCAATTGATCTCGTATACAATTCCCTTTGTCTAGCGGTATTGTACTTGCCCGAGATTCGATCGTCGGTATCCCGATACCTTGTTCAATCTCGCACGGCAAGTCTCTTTACTCGTTCCGTAACACATCATCCCGTGATCAACCCCTTGGTCACATTGTGCACATTATGATGATGTCCTACCGAGTGGGCCCAGAGATACCTCTCCGCTTACACGGAGTGACAAATCCAGCCTCGATTCGTGCCAACCCAACAGATACTTTCGGAGATACCTGTAATGCACCTTTATAGCCACCCGATTGCCAGACGCTTGGTACACCCAAAGCATTCCTACGGTATCCGGAGTTGCACAATCTCATGGTCTAAGGAAAAGATACTTGACATTAGAAAAGCTTTAGCATACTAACTACGATCTTTGTGCTAGGCTTAGTATTGGGTCTTGTCCATCACATCATTCTACTAATGATGTGATCCCGTTATCAATGACATCCAATGTCCATGGTCAGGAAATCGTAACCATCTATTGATCGACGAGCTAGTCAACTAGAGGCTTACTAGGGACATGGTGTTGTCTATGTATCCACACATGTATTGCGGTTTCCGGTCAATACAATTATAGCATGAATAATAAACGATTATCATGAACAAGGAAATATAATAATAACTAATTTATTATTGCCTCTAGGGCATATTTCCAACAGCAGGAGTATTGGAAGATTCAACCTTTGATGCATTAGCTTCTTTTGTAGTCATCTTGTTGTGTGAGCGAAAATCTGCAGCAACACTTCCGTCTACTTCTCGCTGAACTAAACCTCTCCAAGTGCTTGATGTATAGGTTTGGCTGCGATTTTGGCGACGCTTCAGCTACTGCTCTACACGAATAGCTTGATGCACAAGTTCTTGCAAATCTTGGTATGTAACCATCTCTATCCTTTCTTGCAAATCTTCATTCAGTCCATGAAAGAATCTTGACATTGTGGACTCCTCTGGCCCATTCACCTCTGTCCTAATCATCAAAATCTCCATCTCTTTATAATACTCATCAACACTAGAATTACCTTGGCACAACCGTTGGAGTCGATTGTACAAGGTTCTTGTGAAATGTTCAGGAACAAACCATCTCCGCAACAGATTTTTCATTTGCACCCATGTCTCTGGACGACCTCCAGCACGACACAATTGGTTCCACCAAATCAAAGCATATCTAGTAAACTCAATGGATGCATATCGTACCTTCTTCTCCTCCATATAGCGGTGGCTGTCAAAAATCTGATCCACACGCATCTCCCACTCCAAATAATCATCGGACTCGGTTTTCCCATTGAACGATGGTATGGTAAGTTTGAATTTACCAATCCCATCATCTTCATGGTCACGATGAGCACGCCCATGACCTGTTCCTCCCATGGAAAAGCCTTCTTGGCCTTGTCTACAACGATCATGATGAACACGTCGTGGTCGAGGCTCGTAGTAGTTTCGAGCATCATCGGAGTGGTCGCTCCAATGCTCACTGACGGTGTCCTGGACTATTGGGTAGGGGGTCAAAACCGGCGGATCTCGGGTAGGGGGTCCCGAACTGTGCGTCTAGGCGGATGGTAACAGGAGACAAGGGACACGATGTTTTTACCCAGGTTCGGGCCCTCTCGATGGAGGTAATACCCTATTCCTGCTTGATTAATATTGATGATATGGTAGTACAAGAGTAGATCTACCACGAGATCAGAGAGGCTAAACCCTAGAAGCTAGCCTATGGTATGATTGTTGTTTGTTGTATATCTATCGACTAGCCTGGCCTCGGTTTATATAATGCACCAGAGGCCTAGGATAACAAGAGTCCTAGCCGAATACGCCGGTGGGGAGGAGTCCTTGTCTTGATCGCCAAGTCTTGTGGAATCTTCCTTGTATGCGGCAACTGTCCGGACTGGCCCATGAGTATACGGCCGTCGGAGTCCCCGGCCCAATCTAACAGATCGGGAGATGACGTGGTGGTACCCCCTAGTCCAGACACCGCCAAGAGCCCCCGAACCGTCTTCGTTAGGGACGCCTCGATTCTTCTGAACCGCTTCTTCATCTTTAGTCGCCGGTCTTGAAAACTGGTTCAACAAATCCTCTCATCTTCGATCTTGAGGATCGCCTAAGTGCATACGAAGAGTTTACACGTTGGGTATCCGAGGAGCCCCTTTAAGTTTACGGCCTTTATCAATGCCTTGTTATTTTTATGCCACGCCTCGGGTTTGAAGTTATTCCCGGGAGGCAGCGTCCTCTTGCGTCCGAGCTCCAACACCGGACTGCATTCGAGGTATCTTTTGCAGCCGAGCACCAACGCCAGACCGCTTCCCAGCTCTAACGCCGAAATGTATCCGAGCTCCAACGCCGGACTGTATCCGAGCTCCAACGCCGGACTATGTGTCCGAGCTCCAACGCCGGACTATGTATCCGAGCTCCAACGCCGGACTGTATCCGAGGTGTCGTAAATCACCTTGGTTCAAAGAAGTTTGAAGGAGTTTAGCCGAGCTTAATGCCGAGATGCCCTCTAAGGAGCCAGCCACTTGCATCCGAACTATATGCGAATTACTTCGAGGTGGTGCACCACCCCAATGTGGGCTGATTTTTGGTCAATATTTTTATTGATGCAATTTATTCTCTGACGAGATATATAGCCAGAGCCTCAAGGTGTGTATCGGTCTAAAACCCGAGATGCACATGAAGGATGACATAAGACCGCTGATCCTCGTAGCTGCCGAGACTCAAAGTTGATTTGCAAAATCGGTCCGAGGATCAAGTCCTAGCTCGCGAGAATACTTCGGGACACAAAAGCGGCGTGCTCAGTCCTCAAGACTCGGGTTGGGTGCGGCCGACCAACCCGAGGATGAAAATCTCCTCGAAACTGTATTGCACTTAAAATTTTCTACATAGAACAGCAATGCAAGAGCCCCGAGACACCGGTCGGGTGGCAATACCAGATCGGGGATCAATATGCCCTTTAATATTTGTAAATAATAAGCCCAAGCCCAAGAGCCCCGAGCCTTAATGCGGCACGGGTGGTCAATTAAGGATTGATATCCATAGTAAAATCACAAATTATGTGTAATGATTCTATGTATCCAAGTACTTTACGCTATTAATGCTCGGATCCGCATTGTACAAAACATTGTTGACCGACCATTATCGGCTTCAACCTCCTCGCCAAGAGTCGAGGAGTGTTTGTCCTACTTTATAAAGCCTTTATGTGGGCAAAGATTTACGACAAACAAGGCAATATGGCCATACGGTTTTATAAACAAAGGTACGCGGAGAGATATGTTATATTACTGTTTAACAAAAGAAATGTCTTCCAAAGAAAATAGTCCTGCTATCGGTTCCTTTCTTTGGGTTGTCATGCTAAGAATGATCATGAAACCTCAGCTCCAATGTAAGAGCAAAATATCGAGGATTTAGTTTGGGAGGCTAGTTAATAGCCCCCTGTAGTGTTCGGGCGACACGAGGTCAAGTCAGAATACGCCGCCATTGTTATGAATGGCCCGTCATTTAACACCGCCATCGGATCGCTGACCAGTTTACGCTTATTATGACAGTCAGCCGCGGCTTTCTCCACCGAGGTGCTTAACCATGTGAGCTGGAAGCACAATCGCAGTGGTTCTCCTTTGCACACCTAGCCGAACAAAGCGCAACATAGGAGGCAAGCGCAGGAGCCGGGCAACCCAACCATTGACCAAGACACAATTGAAACCGATGCATATATAGCAATATCCGAGAATGTTTTTGCCGAATCTCTAAAGGTGTCCGCGTTGCATCATGAGACTTGTGCTGAAAACACACAAATAGTTTAAAAGTGCCAAAAGCTTGAAAACCAAAAACGCCAAGAAAAACATGACGTCCAACAAGATCAAGTGTTCGATGCCAATCCGAAAATTGACTTTAGAAAAAAAGTGCTTCGTCGTGCTTTAACATGACACATCCTATCTCAAGACTTCAAGCGGGTCATCCTACGGCTTCAGTCTCCCATCCCGAAGGCGGAGTACTTCTCATTAGGCCAGTTTTGAAAACTAAACTCTAGTGGTTTTGAGAGAGAAATTAGGCTCCCCGGCTAGTGACCGCACACTCGTGTCGAAAAAAGAAGTGATAAATAAAAAACTTTGCAATGACAAAGAAGAAAAACACTTAGTATAAAACGGCTCAAATAAACATAAGAGCCCCCAAGTGACTTGGGTAAAAGTTGACTATATAATGTAAGGTGACATGTAAAATGCCTTCTAGCCGGATTGTAGATCGTTTGTCGTAGCGGACCTTTTCGCTTCAACCTCTGGACCCAATAGTCCGGAGTGTGTCCGAATATCCTCGCGGTTATAAAAACCGGGGCATGCGTGGAGACCAGGCGTAGGGGTCATTAGTGCTTTATCGCATAAGTGCCCAACTAGTTATGTTATATTACATGGTTAGTAAGAAACATCTTCCAGGAGAATAGTTCCGCTAAGGGTTCCTTTCTCTCGAGGCATGCCCTAAAGTGCATGTTCGGACTGCGAAACGAAAGCAGAAAAACATCCGGGGCAGGTAAATGAATAGGTAAGAAATCATCTTTTAGTTCACCGACCGAGTATTCCCTTAAGAATGCTAGCTTTCGCTTCACCCAGTCCGAGGTACACATCCGCTGACCCGACAAGAATAATCGCAGAGGTGCTCCTTTACCACCTAGCCAACAATCGGGAACGAGGGGTAAGCACAGAGCCAGCAACCCAGCTTGGCCAAAACTTAAGTCATATCGATGCATATAATGGTGAATAAAAGGTACATGCGAAGTGTGACACATGTGTTGGGCATAAAGCCCAGACATTAAGCTTCATTAAAGAAGCCCCGTATAATGAGCGGGTAGCGCATCAAGTGTAAAAGTAACAAAGTTTGACAAGGAAAATTTTTACAAGCAACTTTTTTCCAAAAGTAGAATGCTTGGTCAAACCGAACACAAGTTAGAAATTTAAAACTTTGAGCATGAAGGCAACTTAGCTGGTTCATGTGTTCGGTATTGACGACGCGTCCAAGCTTGATGCGGACAAGGTTCCATCCCCAAGCCGTCCCAAGGTGGCGGAGCAAAGAGCTCGCACTCGAAGTGGTGACATAGCACGGTCAATGCAGGACGGCAGGGTGATGCCAAGTCCCCGCATGGGGTAATGAAGTGTTGGCGAAGCCCCGTCCAGTGAGGTGACGCTAAAGGATATAGTCCGCTGGATCATTTTCCTGTGCACAAAAAATAGTGCAAACCAGAGATAATAGTAATAATACAAAAAATTGTTGGATAATAAATAATTTATGCAAAGTATGGCCTGGCGCCGAAGTCAATGTCGATGCAGGGCGGCGGCGTGATGCGGTAAAGGCATGGCAAGGCCTGAATTTCACAGGTCGGTTCGAGTTCCGGATGCGGCGTTCGCCGGACTATGTACGGAAACTGACCGAACCACCATGCAACCGTCGTTAATGCGGCCATCATTTGATAGACCTGCGTACATATGATGGACAAACCAGAGTAATAATTCTTTGGGAAAAATGAACCCAAACAAGCAAACAATACTAGGATTAATAGCACCTGGTTTATTTGTTGTAGTAATCCGAAGGAAGGTGATTCCCAAAATTGGGACTCGATCCGCGCACCCATTGCCTAATGGGCGATAAAACGACGGCATGGCAATACTGGCAAAGGTTGGCTTGCCGAGGCAAAGCCCTCGGTCCAGCTAACGTGACGGAGCTGGTCGGGTAGTGACGCCGATGTGTCCGGAGTAGGTTGATGACGAGATGGCGAAGTCCCCGGTCCAGCCGAGATGTCGAAGTAGGTCGGCGTGATGTATACCAGCTTGAAGAAGCAATAGTGCGGCCCTGCCGATGCAGGTCGTGACGTGGTCGATGCCGGCTTGATGAAGCGACCGTGCGGCGATGCCGGTATGCCCGCTCCGTCTAATGCGTGGGGAGGCGATGTTGGTGATGATTTATCCTTCGCGATGCCGGACTCTTGTTCGGCTTGCCGAGATGATGATCCGAAGAAGTTGAGCTTGGCTCAACAAAGTGACGACGAGTCTAGCGCAGGTCGGCAGCCGTGGAGCAATATTGCTGGACTGGTTTGACACCAGCATGATGTTGAAGATCATGTTTAAAAGATTCTAAAGTTAGTGGGATGTGTTCGGGAACAAAACACAACACCCCATATAAAACTTCCTTCAAAAAGGATGTCCGAAATCCCGTTCATAGAAAAGACGAACTCGGGTCGGGTTTGTTTTCGCGGAGAAAACAGATCCAAAAATTGATGCACTAATCGGAAGGTTCCCGGAGTTTGGACGGTCGTATCGAGCTGAAATTTTGAGGGGTGGTAGATATAGGAATTCCGCAGCCGATCAACGGTTGGATCTTCCAAAGGAAGTCCGAGCTAGATGCTGGACACCACACCCTAAACTCATCCGGATTCTCGTCCAGATTTAATGCGGCTCCGGTATATCGGAGATTGCCAGAGATTCCTCCATCGGAACTCGACGAAATTTTTTAGGGTTGTTGTAGACTCAATTCTGCATAATTCCACCGAAGCAATCGTTAAAACAACGCTTGAGGAGGCGGTGGCGGCGGACACAAGTCCGTTTTCCTGAAAAATAGTACGGTCGCCCGAGGGCAATGTTGACGTTGAGCCCCCGGGCTCCCTGGATGATTCCTCCATGATCTTGATAAAGATCGGAGTTGATGTTGATGAAGGCCCTCATCCGAACGTGACGATCAGAGGTAGGGCGCAGTCCTTGGTCGAACCAAGGTGACCAGTCGAGCTGGTGACGAAGATGCCGAAGTCGTAGTTGATCTGCAGGCGAGCCATCGACCTTTTGCCGAACACACAGCGGAACTCTCAATGAAAGCACCAATGTCGGTGTCAAAACCGGCGGATCTCGGGTAGGGGAGCCCGAACCTGGGTAAAAACATCGTGTCCCTTGTTTCCTGTTACCATCCGCCTAGACGCACAGTTCGGGACCCCCTACCCGAGATCCGCCGGTTTTGACACCGACACTCACCATGGTGGTCCTGCTGTATGGGGAGTTGTCGATGTCGACCCCGTGCAGCAAGCCCATCTCGTGGTGGCGATGGTGGCGCCCAAGTAGCACCTCGTTGGTCGTAGCGAGCACGCCGAGGCGGTGCAGCGTAGTAGCTATGAGCATCACCCGAGTAGACGTGGTTGTGCTCTCCATGCCCCTCCTCAAGGTGGCGTTGGCCCTGCCATTCGGGGATTTGTCGATGTCGACCCCGTGCAGCAAGCCTATCTCGACGGAGTTCCTCAGTGAGGGAGTCGATTCTCCAGCCAAGGTTGGTCTCCACGGCCGATATGCGCCTCTCCACCTTGTTCAACACATACTCTCGTGTATCCTCCAATGCCAACACATAGGCGGGCTGCAAGCTTGGATCGTACACGGGAAGTGGCAGCTCCTCCTCCACGAGGTGCCCACCCCCATGCACACCATCAACAATGCTGGATCTCCTTGAACCCGTGGGAGCTTCTCAAGAACAAAATCAGTAAGAGAGAAAATAGCACCGAAAACAACCTAAAGCTCTGATGCCAAGATGATACGGGATGCCTCGGAAACGATCTTTCATGGTGCCAAAGAACTCACAAGGAGCAGCAACAAACTCACTCAATACTTGTTTCAACAAACTTTGTTTCTCTCAAGTGGCAAGAACAAGAGGAAACACTCTCAGATAAATTGCAGCGGATAACTAGCTTGGTTTACAAGGATACAACCCAAACCATGAACCTTGTGAACCTATGAAGAATCACAAGAGGGAACCACAAGGATCCTATATGAATTGAGGACAGGCCCTCCAATCCAAACACACGAGCTATCACTCAACGATACTAGTGCTCACAGCACAACACAACCTCACCGGCTGTGTACAAACATAAATTCCGAAATCTCTTCCCCCTTCACATGGAACAGCTAGGGAGTATTTATACCAGAAGCACCCACTAGTTAGGTGTGAAAACAACTCAAAATAAAGGGTAAATTCGTGAGCCCCAAGCAGTAGCAGGAGCAAACCTGTTGAGCCTCGAGCTGTAATAAATTCCTGGACAGCTTGCATGGAAACTTGCACAACTTTTGACTCAAGACCTCAAATGATGCACCATTTTTTTGAATGAAAGCCGACTTTGAAGACCATCTTTTCCAGCCTCTATAAAGTGCTAGAGACTTCTAGAATTAATTAGGTTTAGGTGGGAAGTTGCAGCTGGAAATCTGATGTGTCATTTCTCCCAAAATAGGCACCGGAAGCTTCCCAACTAAGATAATGGTTTTGCCCTTGTCTTCCTTTGGATGCTCTAATGGTTCAGCATTTGTGCTAGCATTAACCTCACTCTTGGATGCCTTGGTCATGATCTGGTCCACATCAAGGAAGATCAGAGATTGAAGAAGCATGTCGGCCGTTGGATGGACATCCAACAGTCACTGCTGCTAGAATTGTGTGTTGACTGACAAAGCCTTGCGTAAACAAGTCAGCCTCGAAATCTGTGGCGTGTACAGCCCATTTGCTATTATTTTTATATTTTTTACTCATTTTCTAATTCATATGGAATTTATTGCAGCCCCTTTTCCATTTTAAGAATTCCTGCCCATTTTCGGGTCAGTACCAGGGTTAAAAAATTTAACTAAAAATGTGTGAAATTTTGAAAATTCACAAATTTTTGCTAGGGAACAAAATATTCATAATCCAAAAATTAGTAGCCATACTAGAAGAAATTTAAAAATAAATTAGTACTATGTCATGTTAAAATCCAATGAAATATAAAATATCAGTGAAGACCAAAAACAAAAAAAAGAAACTAATTTCCCGTTTGCTATCTCTTTTTGGAATTTTCAACCCCTTTGATATTACTTTTAACACATACTGACCATACTCTTTGGCCATACCGGAATGCATCCCTCCTCGTCTTGAAAGATTTGCAGCCCAGTAAGTCAGAGAAAAGAAATAGGCCTAGCTTGTGTATTCTTGAAAAAGAAATTGTGGGCTACCTATTTTCCCAAAGAAAAATCTGCTGGGCTGGTCATGTTGTTAGACGGGCCACAGAGACCGCACAACCCAGTTTATAGCCTGCTCCTCCGAACAAATCCTCAAAAAATAAGTTGTGCAATTCTGTCGTTAATTGACTATACGTTGAACGAGGGGTGCATCTGAGTCGTAAAAGAGGCGATTGCTACTGTTCGGGAGTGGACCTGGTGGGTCCGTACTGTCATACTCACAACTACAGTCCTCTCCCGATTCACTATGTTGACAGGGCCGTATGGCGGTGTCGCGGCGAGCGCACCAAGGCGGAGGATAAAGTGCTATTGCCAATGTGCTGGGCTGGGTTGGACATTCTTATTGAAAAATAAAAATGGACCCGAACTATTTACGACGTTGACTACGAATTGCATGGGTCCACTGGTTGCAGGAAGAAAATGGTGGGAGAAAGAAGACTGGTCGCTATATTTGCCTAAGAATAATATCAACTGAATGTAACGACACTATCATAGGAAATAATATCCTCCTATTAAATCGTGAATTTAAAGAACTGGTGCATGAGAATTTAGCTTTATTTATTTACTTATTTATGTTTAGGGGACCATGAGCATGTACCTGGGCCGGATTCATGTGAGAGCCTCCCTTCCAGTTAATTATGGGCTCGTCTATTGGGCCTTCATCAGTGGGCTGCATATTATCAACAAGTGGAAAATGTGTTCCATACCAAAAATAGTATGCGCTACGTATGGTACGGGGCACTAAAGGATCGAACCATGCAATGACTTCCAAAACATTGTGTTTGTCGTTCTAACAACACATTTATTCAACCAACAGATGAAATATACTACTGATTGTACATTGAAAACAGCAGCAGCAACTAGGGTTGGGGGTGCAACAGAAGCAGTAAGCAGGCCAGAAGAGTAAAGACGCAACTCTCTCTTCCAAACCAAACATAAGCCATCATTACAAAAGGGCTACCAAAAAAGAACAAGTGTATGCATCAAACTAAATAAAGATCCTACTACACCAAGTGTACACATCTAACTAACTGGCTCAGTTAGATGTTACTATTTATTAAGCTGTGGAGATTGGCTGACGGCTTGAACCAGATGGATGCCTGATGGGGGAAACTCCAGCAAGCAGGTTGAAGTCTGATACTTGCGACCCTCTCTCCTACTTTGGGCTGCAGAGTGTGGTGGAAAATATCAGTGTATGGTGCATGGAGAGACTCATGGTACGCTGTGTACACACAGTTTTGCCTGATGAACGAAACCGCGCTGCCATCATGATCCTTGCCGTCGGTTATCTCCTAGTTAATCGCATAATTCAGTCCGAGAAACAGAGAGTGTGTACCAAGGCTACTTACCAGGCTCTAGTAAAACATTCCTGAAGGCCCAGAGAAGCTGGGATCCTGCTCAAAGACCTTGCAGTAACTGTGATTGTATTCCACGAAACAACACGTCCGGTGCGTGCAAACGATCATCAATCATTCACCGTCGTCTGATCGAGCCAGGAACCACCTGCAACTGCCATGCTGCTTTTCTTTGAAAGGTTCTGGGATTAGGAAGGGTAGGGACACCAGGCGGCCTACAACATCATATCAAGTTGGAGTCAAATAAACAAGGGATCTTAATGTAGTCAATCTTAAGAACAACATGTTATGAGCTTGAATATTTTTTAGTAAATGTTGACAGTAATATAAGAAAGCCATCATGATATCATAGGAAAGTAACATACTGCTGCTACAGCCGTTTGTAGCGATGACTGGAGTAGGCCAGCAATACATCCAGCCATAGAAGGAGTCGACAGCATAAATGAAGCCCTTGTGTTCAATGGCATTAGAGAACCATGGAGGATGTATTATCCTGCGATGGACGTGCAGATTTATCCACTTACCGCAGTGACCTATCAGATAGGCGAGACCGCGGTTGAAGAATGCAATTAGCCTGAAGTCTTTATAATTCGTAGATCTTGTGGGCACTTGGCAGATTACACCCTTGAGCAAATCAAGCATGGTATCATGTTGGGCACTTGGCAGATTAAAAAGCTCCAGCTAAGGGCTTTGAGTAAACGGTACATACCTGAGGAGCACGCGGCGAGCGACATGGTAATGAGATTTTCCACACGCGAAACAATGAGCTTGATTACCTCTGTGGGGAGCGAATTCCAGCCACTCTTTCGGCGGACGCTGCTTGGTTCTACCATTGCTAGTGCTTGGGTGTCGGAAGAGGGGGGAGGTGCCTTAGCGGGGATGGAAGATTGGACGATTATGTGTGAACAAGGATGGAGAAGCGAATGTGTGATGCGGGAAGTAGACAGGCGATGATTACTACAACATGCCGCTTGACTTACGAGACACATACCAGCAGCGTAGGGTCATATCGATGCCAGACAACTTGTTTGAGTGATCACAGTACTGGTACTCCCTACAGTACCTACTACTATGCCCTAACTTGCTTGAGTAGAGTAGTAGTGGAGTAGGACTCTGCTCTACTACTAGCACCGAAGGATTAGTATATTCTAATCTATCGGTGTCCTGGGAATGGGGGCTCACCAGACTTGCCTGCTAGTGGCCCAGGGTGTGGCTCTCCTAGCGGCCTGGTACGGCCCATCTTCATCAGCAAACACTCAAGACCCTCGCAAGGCGGACGACACAAGACCTCCTCAGGGGCAGCCTCGCTAGTCTGGCTCACGAGGAGCGGAGAGATCAAGGCAAGGAGCACCTCATGAGGTTCCCATGATGTGAGCCATGACGACCAAGGCCAGGCGGGCGCCAGCGGGCGCAGAGTACCAGTTTCCTCTTTGGTGCTAAGGGAGCGAGCACAGGCGAGGAGTCCCGAGGCATCAGGCAAAGGTTTCCATACCGGTGCAACGAGACCAAGACCATCAGGACGGAGGTCACCGTGGAGCCCACGATGGCGTCACCACCAGAGCCTTTGGCAGGCGAAGGCTACTTTTGTCAGGATAGCTCATACTAGTTGTGTCGGTGTACAAAAGTAGGGGTCCTATTTTTGTACCCCTTTACTTCTGCACGGGCAGTTAGAGCCGCACCTACGGACGCACTTAGCGGGGTAGAGAAAGGAAGCAAAGTTGCAAGACTGCCAGAGCAGCACCCAAGACCAGAAGCATGAAGAGCAGAGGGGCGAGGTGAGACTCCCCCGGCAAGGCCCTTGCCGGGGCGGCCTTCACGACCCCGGCAAGAGACTTGCCGAGGCAACTTGCCCGACACCAACAAGGCCGCCACCCTTGAGCCCGAGAGTTCCGACGCCATCAACCACATTGGAACCAAGGCTCGGGAGGCGCCTCCATGGTGGCATGCAGATCTTTGTGAAGACAAAGGGCCTACAAGGCCTGGATGAGATCCAGAAGACAATGCGACAGCGAGGCTCCTTACCGAGGACGCCCACGAGGCCCTGGCAAGGCTCCTACCGAAGATACCCACGAGGCCCCGACAAGACTCTTGTCAAGGGTGCCCATGAGGCCCCGGCAAGACTCTTGCCGAGGGCGCCCGCAAGACCCCGGCAAGAGCCTTGCCGGGAATATCAGCAGGACCGCGGCAAGGCCTTGCCACCCCGTCGCCGCCCCAGCTCAGCGGCCGACCCACAAACCAAAGCAAGTACCCATGTGGCAATACGTGGCTCCTAATCCAACTAGTCGAGCACCTGTGTGGTGGCATGCAGATCTTCGTGAAGACCCTACCACCACAACAGCTCAGTAGCCTGCCAGCCTACATGGCGCTGCATGCCTCGTTGGCCTGGACGCGTGTCGGAGCAAGACGAAGCAGCGATGGATGGGGCGGGCTTCACCGCCATCCCCGATAAAGCAAGAGGACACCTAAGTAGCGCATTTAATGTATTTCGTCCTGTAAGGTCAGGCGATAAGCTTGTACAATGTACAACTTTCCACCTCCTGTGTGCCACTATGGCAGCCCCTTTGACTATAAAGGAGGCCCGCCACATACTGAGAGAGGATTCAGACTTTTGGGAGGCTTCACGCTCTATAGCTAGCCCACGAACACCAGATAAACACAAACCAGCAGGAGTAGGGTATTACGGATCACTTGCGGCCCGAACCTGGATAAAATTTCCCGTGTTGGTCTCTTAAACCCGCTCTTTCCACCACCCCGCGCCCGCCGACCGTAGAAGGGATTCCCCATGATCCCATAGGTGTCGTTTCCACCGACATCTTTGGCATGCCAGGTAGGGGTGCAAGCTGTGGGAATCCGGTTTGAGGGTCAGCTCATCGACTTCATTATCACCATGGCCCCCAAGAGAAAGGGGATCACAGTGATCGGGTCGCCCGGAGCCGGCCCGTCCGCGCCAGCGGGGGCAGGTGACCGGGTGGCTACTGATGAGGCCGGAGACGTGGCCCGCGAGCATCCAAGAAACTCTGGCGATCGGAGCCAGGTGAGCAGCGTCATTCGAATCCAAGACGACGAGCCGCGCGCAGCTGGGTCCATGGGTGGGACCATGCCACTCACGGGCAGCGAGGCAACCTCTACGGTGCCCCAGCTGGCACCCGTGTTGCGGCCTTCCCAAGGCGCGCGCGATGAGCGACACCGTGATGTCGGAGCCCCTGGGCACCACCATGGAAAGAGCCATGTGCGCCACTTGCAGGACGCACCAAGCCGGCATGCATGCTCAGATGACGGTAGAAGCGGCGTGCGACCGCGAGACCATGACAGAGCCCCTTCTAACCTGGTTATAAGCCGGGGCGCGTCACAGTCTATGCAGCTTTCGCCGCCGCCCACGCCAGCAGAAGCGCTGGCGCGCGTGCAACTGCTCTTCAACTTCCCCCTGCTACGGAGAAGCTCGACGAGTGGAGGGCCACCATCCGAAGCCTTGTTAGCTTCGCTAACAAAGATGAGCCGCTCCCAACGGGACCCTCACGCCGGTGTTCTATCAAGCCGGTGCGTGCCGGCGGTGGGGGCACCAGAGACGCTGCGACCACGGTGCACTATCCTCCCCCACGGCCGCGACAGCAGCAACTGGCCTGTCGTGCCGATGCCTGCGACAACGTTTCCACGGCGTCGTCCGACCCGCGAACCCACTGTGAGCAATGCCGAGTACTTCGAGTGAAAGCTCAGGAAGACGCTCGGACTACCATCGAGCGACGGCGGGAGACGCACCACCAGTCAGATAGGTGTGCGGGGCTGCTATGGACTACCCAGTGCCGGGGGGCCCCGGCAGCCTGCCTTACGAGGTGGGTTGTCTGGCCTTTACCCGGGAGCTGCGGCAGTTCAAGTGGCCCTCCCACCGCACGTTCAAGCCTGATGTTGGGGAAAAGTATAACGGCAAGACTCACCCATCGGAGTTCCTCAGCATCTACACCATCGCGATGCAAGCCACCGGGGCTTGCGATGATAAGGTGCTCGCGAACTACTTTCCGTTGGCACTTAAGCCCAACGTCATGTCGTGGTTGATGCACCTGCCGATGGATTCCATCTCTTCCTTGTCGAACCTATGCCACGAGTTTGTTGGCGCCTTTACCGGAGGCCACCAGGCTCCTGGCCAGGCAAGCGACTTGCATGTCATCCCCCAGAAGGATGGTGAGTCCCTGCGAAAGTACATACAAAGATTCAGCCGTGTGTAGTACACCATCCCAGACGTTCATCCCGCCGCTGTCATCAGTACGTTCCATCAGAATGTACGCAATCACAAGATGCGTGAAGAGCTGGCAATGAACAATGTCAAGGACGTAGCCAAGCTTTATGTTCTAGAAGATAGGTGTGCTCGGGCTGAGGAAGGGAGGAAGTACCCCGGCGAAGACACCGATGCGGAAACCGACTCCATAGACGGAGACGCCGCCGCCCCGACGAAGAAAGGCCGACGCCGTAACAGGAAGCGTAAGGGCAAGGCTGCACTTGCCGTGGAGGGATCTAGTGACCCCGGCGCCACCAAGAAGGCCAAGGCCGACGACCCCGGCAAGGAGATTGCCGGGTGCGCCGCCTGCCATGCCTTGGCGGCTACCGACAAGCCAGGAGGCTCCGACAAGCCGTACTATAAGATCCACCGCACCAAGGGCCATGACCTCCAGAACTGCCGACAGGTTGAACTCCTCGCTGAAAAGCAGAAAGCTGAATATGAAAGGAGGGACAAGGAGAAGGGTCAGGATAGTGCTGAGGGGTCCGGCAAGAAGCGTGGCGGCCAAGGGGGTCGCCGCGGCAAAGATAATCAACAAGAGAGGCACGGTCGGGGCCGCGACAAGAAGGAAGAAGATGACGATCATGACGAGGACGAGGACGACGAGTCCGGCGAGCATGAATTCCAGAAAGCCACATAGGCCATGTGCGTCGATGGTGGCACCTTGTTGCACACCTCCCACCGCCAATCGAAGCAAAGGCGCGTGAGGTCATCATGCGCAGAGCCATCGCTCGATGCCCGTGGCCATCAAGTGGTCCCAAGATGCCCATCATTTTTGACACCGAGGATCACCCTGATTGCAAGACTGCGGTCGGGTGTTCGCCGTTGTTGGTTTCACCAACAATATGCAACCTCAAGGTGACAAAAGTGCTGGTTGATGGTGGGGCCGGTCTGAATTTGGTCTCGCCCGATGTGATCAAGAAGTTGTAGATTCCAGATGGAGATCTCGAAGAGACGGGCACTGATGACCCACAAGTATAGGGGATCTATCGTAGTCTTTTCGATAAGTAAGAGTGTCGAACCCAACGAGGAGCAGAAGGAAATGATAAGCAGTTTTCAGCAAGGTATTCTCTACAAGCACTGAAATTATCGGTAACAGATAGTTTTGTGATAAGGTAATTTGTAGCGGGTAACAAGTAACAAATGTAAATAAAGTGCAGCAAGATGGCCCAATCCTTTTTGTAGCAATGCACAAGCCTGGACAATTTCTTATATGAAGGAAAATGCTCCCGAGGATACATGGGAATTATCGTCAAGCTAGTTTTCATCACGTTCATATGATTCGCGTTCGGTACTTTGATAATTTGATATGTGGGTGGACCGGTGCTTGGGTGTTGTCCTTACTTGGACAAACATCCCACTTATGATTAACTCCTATTGCAAGCATCCGCAACTACAAAATAAGTATTAAGGTAAACCTAACTATCGGTGTCAAAACCGGCGGATCTCGGGTAGGGGGTCCTGAACTGTGCGTCTAGGCGGATGGTAACAGGAGACAAGGGACACGATGTTTTACCCAGGTTCGAGCCCTCTAGATGGAGGTAAAACCCTACGTCATGCTTGATTAATATTGATGATATGTGTTACAAGAGTAGATCTACCACGAGATCAGAGAGGCTAAACCCTAGAAGCTAGCCTATGGTATGATTGTTGTATATTGTATATCTCTCGACTAGCCTCGCCCTAGTTTATATAATGCACCATAGGCCTAGGATAACAAGAGTCCTAGCCGAATACGCCGGTGGGGAGGAGTCCTTGTCTTGATCGCCAAGTCTTGTGGAATCTTCCGTGTATGCGGCAACTGTCCGGACTGGCCCATGAGTATACGGCCATGGGGGTCCTCGGCCCAATCCAACTGATCAAGAGACGACGTGGTGAGTACCCCCTAGTCCAGGACACCGTCAGTAGCCCCCTGAATCGGTCTTCAAGTTAGGGACGCTCCTCTATTCTTCCAAACTGTTCTTCATCTTCGGTCGTCGGTCTTGAAAACTGGTTCAACAAATCTTCTCATCTTCGATCTTGAGGATCGCCGAAATGCATTCGACGAGTTTACACGTTGGGTATCCGAGGAGTTCCTTTAAGTTTCCGGCCTTTATCAAAGCCTTGTTATTTTTATGCCACACCTCGGTTTTGAAGTTGTTCCCGGGAGGTAGTGTCCTCTTGCGTCCGAGCTCTAACGCCGGACTGCATTCGAGGTATCTTTTGCAGCCGAGCACCAACGCCGGACTGCTTCCCAGCTCTATCGCCGGACTATGTATCCGAGCTCCAACGCCGACGGTATCCGAGCTCCAACGCCGGACTATGTATCCGAGCTCCAACGCCGGACTGTATCCGAGGTGTCATAAACCACCTTGGTTCAAAGAAGTTTGAAGAAGTTTAGCCGAGCTTAATGCCGGAAATGCCCTCTATGGAGCCAGCCACTAGCGTCCGAGTTTTATGCCGGACTGCTTCCGAGGTGGTGCACCACCCCGAATGTGGGCCGATTTTTGTCAATATTTTTGATTGGTGCAATTTATTCTCTGCCGAGATCAGTAGCCCACAAGGTGTGTATCAGTCTAAAACCCGAGATGCACCTGAAGGATGACGTAAGACCGCTGATCCCAAGAGTCACCGAGACTCAAAGTTGATTTGCAAAATCGGCCCGAGGATTAAGTCCTAGCTCGCGAAATACTTCGACACAAAAGCGGCGTGTTCAGTCCTCGAGACTCGGGTTGATGCGGCCGACCAACCTGAGGATCAAAATCTCCTCGAAACTGTATTGCACTTAAAATTTTCTGCATAGAACAGCAATGCAAGAGCCCCGAGACACTAGTCGAGTGGCAACACCGATCGGGGATTGATGTGCCCTGTAATATTTGTAAATAATAAGCCGGAAGCCAAGTAGCCCCCGAGCCTTAATGCGGGCACGGGTGGCCGAATTAAGGATCGATATCCATAGTAAAATAACAAATTATGTGTAATGACTCAGTGTATCCAAGTACATTATGTCATTAATGCTCGGATCCGCATTGTACAAAACTTTGTTGACCGACCATCGGCTTAACCTCCTCGCCAAGAGTCGAGGAGTGTTTGTCCTACTTTATGAAGCCTTTATGAGGGCAAAGATTTACGACAAACAAGGCAATCTGGCCATACGGTTTTATAAACAAAGGTACGGAGAGAGATATGTTATATTACTGCTTAATGTAAGAAATGTCTTCCAAAGAAAATAGTCCCGCTTATCGGTTCCTTTCTTTGGGTTGTCATGCTAAGCATGATCATGAAACCTCAGCTCCAATGTAAGAGCAAAATATTGAGGATTTAGTTTGGAGGCCGTTATTAGCCCCGGTAGTGTTCGGCGACATCGAGGTCAAGCCGAAACACTTCGCCAATTTTATGAATGGCCCTTCATTTAATATAGTCATCGGATCGCTGACCAGTTTACACCTATTGTGACAGTCAGTTTTCGGCTTTCTCCACTGAGGTGCTTGACCATGCGAGCTGGAAGCACGATCGCAGTGGTTCTCCCTTTGCACACCTAGCCGAACAAAGCGGAACGTAGGAGGCAAGCGCGGGAGCCGGGCAACCCAACTATTGACCGAAGGCACAATTCAAAACTGATGCATATATAGAAATATCCGAGAATGTTTTTGCCGAATCTTTAAAGGAGTCCGGCGTTGCACTGCGAGACTTGTGCTGAAAACACACAAATAGTTTAAAAGTGCCATGGGCTCGAAAAGCCAAAAAACGTCAGTAAAAATATGACATCCGAACAAGATCAAGTGTTCGGTGCCAATCCGAAAATTGGAATTTAGGAAAAAAGTGCTTCTGCCGTGCTTTAACATGACATTTTATCTCAAGACTTCAAGCGGGTCAGCCTACGGCTTCAGTCTCCCATCCCGAAGCCGGAGTACTTCTCATTAGGCCAGTTTAGAAAACTAAACTCTAGCGGTTTTGAGAGAGAAATTAGGCTCCCGGCTAGTGACCCACACTCGTGTCGAGAAAAGGAGTGATAAATAATAATAAAAACTCTGCAACGACTAAGAAGAAAAACACTTATTATAAAACGGCTCAAATAAACATAAGAGCCCCCAAGTGACTAGGGTAAAAGTTGACTATATAATATAAGGTGACATGTAGAATGCCTTCTAGCCGGATTGTAGATCGTTTGTCGTAACGGACCTTTTCGCTTCAACCTCTGGACCCAATAGTCCGGAGTGTGTCCGAATACCCTCGCGGTTATAAAAACCGGGGCATGCGTGGAGCCCAGGCGTAGGGGTCATTAGTGCTTTATCAGACAAGTTCCCACTAGTTATGTTATATTACATGGTTAGTAAGAAACATCTTCCAGGGAGAATAGTTCCGTTAGGGGTTCCTTTCCCTGGGAGGCATGCCCTAAAGTGCATGTCCAGACTGCAAAAAGAGCAGAAAAACATCTGGGGGCAGGTAAATAAATAGGTAAGAAATCATCTTTTAGTTCACCGACCGAGTATTCCCTTAAGAACGCTAGCTTTCGGCTTCACCCAGTCTGAGGTACACATCCGGTGACCCGACAAGAATAATCGCAGAGGTGCTCCTTTACCACCTAGCCGAACAATCGGGAACGAGGGGGTAAGCACAGAGCCAGCAACCCAGCTTGGCCAAAACTTAAGTCATATCGATGCATATAATGGTGAATAAAAGGTACATGCGGAAGTGTGACACATGTGTTGGGCATAAAGCCCGAATTAATAAGCTTCTGTTAAAGAAGCCCCCAGGTATAATGAGCGTGGGTAGCGCGTCAAGTGTGTCCGAACAAAGTTTCGACAAGGAACATTTTTACAAGCAACTTTTTTCCAAAAAAGTATAATGCTTGGTCGAACCGAACACAAGTTAGAAAGTTAAAACTTTGAGCATGAAGGCAACTTAGCTGGTTAATGTGTTCGGTATTGACGATGCGGTCCGAGCTTGATGCGGGGCAAGGTTCCATCCCCCAAGCCGGTCCCGAGGTGGCGGAGCAAAGAGCTTGGCACTCCGAAGTGGTGACATAGCACGGTCAATGCAGGACGGCAAAGTGATGCCGAAGTCCCTGGCATGGGGTAATGAAGTGTTGACGAAGCCCCGTCCGGCCGAGGTGACGTCAAAGGATATAGTCCGGCTGGATCATTTTCCTGTGCACAAAAAATAGTGCAAACCAGAGATAATAGTAAATAAAAAAAAATTGTTGCATAATAAATAATTTATGCAAAGTGAGAAATATGGCCTGGCGCCGAAGTCAATGTCGATGCAGGGCGGCGGCGTGATGCGGTAAAGGCATGGCAAGGCCTGAATTCACAGGTCGGTTCGAGTTCCGGATGCGGCGTTCGCCGAACTATGTACGAAAACTGACCGAAACACCATGCAACCGTCGTTAATGCGGCCGTCATTTGATAGACCTGCGTACATATGATGGACAAACCAGAGTAATAATTCGTTGAAAAAAATGAACCCAAACAAGCAGAAAATACTAGGACTAATAGCACCTGGTTTATTTGTTGTAGTAATCCGGAGGAAGGTGATTCCAAAAATTGGGACTCGATCCGCACACCCATTGCCTGGTCGGCTAGTGACGCCGAAGTGTCCGGAGTAGGTTAATGAAGAGATGGCGAAGCCCCCGGTCCAGCCGAGATGTCGAAGTAGGTCGGCGTGATGGACACCAGCTTGAAGAAGCAATAGTGTGGCCCTGCTGATGCAGGTCGTGACGTGGTCGATGCCGGCATGATGAAGCGACCGTGCGGCGATGCCGGTATGCCCGCTCCGTGTAATGCGTGGGGCGGCGATGTTGGTGATGATTTATCCTTCGCGATGCCGGACTCTTGTTTGGCTTGCCGAGATGATGATCCGAAGAAGTTGAGCTCGGCTCAACAAAGTGACGACGTGTCTAGCGCAGGTCGGCAGCCGTGGAGCAATATTGCCGGACTGGTTTGACACCAGCATGATGTTGAAGATCATGTTCAAAAGATCTTAAATTTAGTGGGATGTGTTCGGGAACAAAACACAATACCCCATACAAAACTTCCTTCAAAAAGGATGTCTGAAATCCCGTTCATAAAAAGACGAACTCGGTCGGATTCGTTTTCGCAGAAAACAGATCCAAGAGTGATGCACTAATCGGAAGGTTCCCGGAGTTTGGACGGTCGGATCAAGCTGAAATTTTGACGGGTGGTAGATATAGGAATTCCGCAGCCGATCAACGGTTGGATTTTCCAAAGGAAGTCCGAGCTAGAAGCTGGACACCACGCCCTAAACTCGTCCGGATTCTCGTCCAGATTCAATGCGGCTCCGGTATATCGGAGATTGCCAGAGATTCCTCCATCGGAACTCGACGAAATTTTCCAGGGTTGTTATAGACTTAATTCCGCACAATTCCACCAAAGCAATCGTTAAAATGACACTTGATAAGGCGGTGGCGGAGGACACGGGTCCGCTGTCCAGAAAAACAGTACGGTCGCCCGAGGGCAATGTTGACGTTGAGCCCCCGGGCTCCCTGGGTGATTCCTCCATGATCTTGATAGAGTTCGGTGTTGATGTTGATGAAGGCCCTCATCCGAACATGACGACCGGAGGTAGGGCGCAGCCCTTGGTCGAACCAAGGTGGCCAGTTGAGCTGGTGACGAAGATGCCGAAGTCGCAGTTGATCTGCAGGCGAGCCATCGAACTTTTGCCGAACACACAGCGGAACTCTCAATGAAAGCACCAATATCGGTGTCAAAACCGGCGAGGGGGTCCCGAACTGTGCGTCTAGGCGGATGGTAATAGGAGACAAGGGACACGATGTTTTACCCAGGTTCGAGCCCTCTTGATGGAGGTAAAACCCTACGTCCTGCTGGATTAATATTGATGATGTGTGTTACAAGAGTAGATCTACCACGAGATCAGAGAGGCTAAACCCTAGAAGCTAGCCTATGGTATGATTGTTGTATATTGTATATCTGTCGACTAGCCTGCCCTGGTTTATATAATGCACCGAGGCCTAGGATAACAAGAGTCCTAGCCGAATACGCCGGTGGGGAGGAGTCCTTGTCTTGATCGCCAAGTCTTGTGGAATCTTCCGTGTATGCGGCAACTGTCCAGACTGGCCCATGAGTATACGGCCATGGGGGTCCTCGGCCCAATCCAACTGATCGAGAGACGACGTGGTGAGTACCCCCTAGTCCTGGACACCATCACTAACCATAGCATGAAACATATGGATCCAAATCAGCCCCTTATGAAGCAACGCATAAACTAGGGTTTAAGCTTCTGTCACTCTAGCAACCCATCATCTACTTATTTACTTCCCAATGCCTTCCTCTAGGCCCAAACAATGGTGAAGTGTCATGTAGTCGACGTTCACATGACACCACTAGAGGAGAGACAACATACATCTCATCAAAATATCGAACGAATACCAAATTCACATGACTACTAATAGCAAGACTTCTCCCATGTCCTCAGGAACAAACATAACTACTCACAAAGCATATTCATGTTCATAATTAGAGGGGTATTAATATGCATAATGGATCTGAACATATGATCTTCCACCAAGTAAACCAGCTAGCATCAACTACAAGGAGTAATCAACACTACTAGCAACCTACAGGTACCAATCCCAGGCTATGAGACAAATATTGGATACAAGAGATAAACTAGGGTTTGAGAGGAGATGGTGCTGGTGAATATGTTGATGAAGATGGACCCCTCCCGATGAGAGGATCATTGGTGATGATGATGGCGATGATTTCCCCCTCCCAGAGGGAAGTGTCCCCGGCAGAACAGCTCTGCCAGAGCCCTAGATTGGTTCCGCCAAGGTTCCGCCTTGTGGCAGTTGAGTCTCGTCCCGAAAGCTTGCTTATGATTTTTTTCTCGGACGAAAGACTTCATATAGCATAAGATGGGCACCGGAGGGGCACCAGGGGGCCCATGAGGCAGGGGCGTGCGCCCAGGGGGTAGGGCGCGCCCCCCACCCTCGTGGCCAGGGTGTGGGCCCCCTCTGGTATTTTCTTCGCTCATTATTTTTTAGTATTTCCAAAATTGACTTCCGTGGAGTTTCATGACTTTTGGAGTTGTGGAGAATAGGTCTCTAATATTTTCTCCTTTTCCAGCCCAAAATTCCAGCTGCCGGCATTCTCCCTCTTTATGTAAACCTTGTAAAATAAGAGAGAATAGGCATAAGTATTGTGACATAATGTGTAATAACAGCCCATAGTGCAATAAATATTGATATAAAAGCATGATGCAAAATGGACGTATCAACTCCCCCAAGCTTAGACCTTGCTTGTCCTCAAGCGGAAGCCGATAACGATAAATATGTCCACATGTTTAGAGATAGAGGTGTCGATAAAATAAAATACGGACATGAGGGCATCATGATCATTCTTATAACAACAACATATATGGATATTGTCATATTATTTCTTATGATAAAGTAACAATCTATCCACAATGTCAAGTGTGAATCAGAAACTTCATTGAGAACTAACAAACTATAATCTCAGTCGTTGAAGCAATTGCAATTTAGCATAGCATCAGAAAGAGTCAATATAAGAGCTTTTCAGCAAGTCCACATACTCAACTATCATTTAGTCTTTCACAATTGCTAACACTCACGCAATACTTGTGGTTACGGAGTTTTAATCGGACACAGAGAAAGATAGGGGCTTATAGTTTTGCCTCCCAACCTTTTACCTCAAGGGTAATGTCAACAATAATAGTTCATGCTAACTTACATCCATATATATATATATATATATATATATATATATATATATATATATATATATATATATATATATATATATATATATATATATATATATATATATATATATATATTCAGATCTTTCCAACACAATGTGCTTGCCAAAGGATAAAATGTAAAATGGAAAGGTGAAGATCACCATGACTCTTGCATAGGGTAGAAGATAAAAGTAAAAGATAGGCCCTTCGCAGAGGGAAGCAGAGGTTGTCATGCGCTTTCAGGGTTGGATGCACAAAATCTGAATGCGAAAGAACATCACTTTATATTGCCACTTGTGATATGGATCTTTATTATGCAGTACGTCGCTTTTATTTCTTACACATCACAAGATCGTATAAAGCTTATTTTCTCCCACACTAATAAGTCATACACATTTAGAGAGCAATTTTTATTGCTTGCACCGATGACAACTTACTTGAAGGATCTTACTCAATCCAAGGTAGATATGGTGGACTCTCATGGCAAAACTGGTTTTAAGGGTATTTGGAAGCACAAGTAGTATTTCTACTTGGTGCAAAGAATTGGCTAGCATGATGGAGAAAGGCAAACTCAACATGTTGGATGATCCATGATAATATACTTTATCTCAGATATAAGAAAACATGACCCATTACGTTGTCTTCCTTGTCCAACATCAACTCTTTAGCATGTCATATTTTAATGAGTGCTCACAATCATAAAAGATGTCTAAGATAGTATATTTATATGTGAAACCTCTCTTTCTTTATTACTTCCTATTAATTGCAACGATGACCAAACTATGTTTGTCAACTCTTAACAACTTTTAATCATCATACTCTTTGTATGTGAAGTCATTACTCTCCATAAGATCAATATGATCTCTTTTTATTTCTTTTCATTCATTCTTTTTCTTTTATTCACTCATAATCATAGCCAGATAATCAAGCCCTTGACTCAACACTAAGCTTTATTATATAGCTCACGGACTCGATTACATAGAGGGATCATAAAGCAAAACTCACAACTAGATCATACTAAAACTTTATTCTACTAGATCAAGATAATACCAAAAGGATTGAACTAAGAAAAACGGTAAAGATAGGAGTGTGATTGTGATACGATACCAAGGCACCTACCCCAAGCTTGGCAGTTGCCAAGGGGAGTGCCCATGCCCATGTGATTATATCTCTTTTGCTGGTGAAGAGGATGGTGGTGATGATGACAATTGTGATTTCAGATTCTTCATGTTGTAATTGAGAACAACAATTTCCTCCTTTAAATCATCGACCTCCGAATCCAGCTTCAAGATCTTGTCGCATAAATATCCTTTGCTTTTCTGCCGAAAACGAGAAGGAATAGATCGGTTGTTAGACAGTTTAGCCCTCTTAGGGAGACTAGACTTCTTAAACTTCACGTGCATATCCCAAGGCTGAGGTAGAGGGACATCTTCCTCCTCCGAACTTGAATCTTTGATCTTCATAAAATGAGCATCCTCCTCCTCATCCGTAGTTCGACCACAAGGAGATAGATCTCCATAGGTCTTGGGCTCAGCAGTGAGGTGTGAGACATAGCTCTCTCCGTCAGAATCCTGAGATGACATCTTGCTCTAATCTGCGGCAGAAATATCTCTAAACAAGAACAGAGGATATTTGTGTTATACAAGAGTTAAAACCTTCGGGAGATTATATAATGAATTTTTACCAACCAAAATACATATCATGTAAGAAAACGGAGTCCGGAGAGCACACGAGGTGCCCACGAGGCAGGGGGCGCGCCCAGGGGGTAGGACATGCCTCCCACCCTCGTGGAAGCCTCGTGTCCTTCCCGGACTACTTCTTATTTTCCTATTTTTCTAAATATTCCAAAACGGAGAAAATTCTCCATTAGAACTGTTTTGGAGTCGGTTTACTTACCGTACCACATACCTATTCCTTTTCGGGGTCTGAAACATTCTGGAAAGTGTCTCTTATGTCTTCCTCCGGTGTTACGGTTTGAATAACATTAGCTTCAACATTTATAGGGTTACCTGAGATATAATTTTTGATTCTTTGACCGTTCACCACCTTCGGATTGTGCCTTCAAAGTTGTTGATTTTATGGCACCGGAACGATAGACCTCCTCGATAACGTAAGGACCTTCCCATTTAGAGAGAAGTTTTCCTGCAAAAAATCTTAAACGAGAGTTGTATCACAATACATAATCACCTACATTAGACTCACGCTTTTGTATCCTTTTGGGATGCCATCTTTTAACTTTTTCCTTAAACAATTTGGCATTCTCATAGGTTTGGGTTCTCCATTCATCAAGTGAGCTAATGTCAAATAACCTCTTCTCACCGACAAGTTTAAAATCATAATTGAGCTCTTTAATGGCCCAGTATGCCTTATGTTCTAGTTGGAGAGGTAAATGACATGCTTTTTTATAAACCATTTTATATAGAGACATACCCATAGGATTTTCATATGCAGTTCTATAGGCCCATAATGCATCATCAAGTTTCTTGGACCAATTCTTTCTGGATCTATTAACAGTCTTTTGCAAAATTAATTTAAGCTCTCTATTGCTCAATTCTACTTGACCACTAGACTGTGGGTGATAAGGAGATGCAATTCTATGATTAACATCATACTGAGCAAGCATTTTACGAAAAGCACCATGAATAAAATGTGAACCACCATCAGTCATTAAATATATAGGGACTCCAAACCTCGGAAAAATAACTTCTTTAAGCATCTTAATAGAGTTGTTATGATCAGCACTACTAGTTGGAATAGCTTCTACCCACTTAGTAACGTCATCAACAACAACTAAAATGTGTGTATACCCATTAGAGGAAGGAAATGGTCCCATATAATCAAAGCCCCAAACGTCAAATGGTTCAATAACATGTGAATAATTCATAGGCATTTCTTGACGTATACTAATGTTAACAATTCTTTGACATTCATCACAAGATAAGACAAACTTACGAGCATCCTTGAAGAGAGTAGGCCAATAAAAACCAGATTGCAATACCTTATGTGCAGTTCTATCTCCAGCGTGGTGCCCTCCATAAGCCTCGGAGTGACACTTGCGTAGGATCTGTTCCTATTCATGCTCAGGTACACAACGCCTAATAACACCATCTACTCCTTCTTTATAAATATGAGGGTCATCCCAGAAGTTAATGTCTCAAATCATAGAAAAACTTTTTCTTTTGCTGGTATGTGAAACTAGGTGGTATAAATCAGCATACAATGGAGCAGTACGAGAAGCATTTATGACATTTAGTTGTTCATCAGGAAAGCTATCATCAATAGGTAGTGGGTCATCAAGAACATTTTCTGACCTACACAAGTTATCTGCAACGGGGTTCTCAGCTCCCTTTCTATCAATAATATGTAAATCAAATTCTTGTAGCAAGAGAACCCATCTAATAAGTCTAAGTTTAGCATCTTTCTTTTCCATAAGATATTTAATAGCAGCATGATCAGTGTGAATAGTTACTTTAGAATCAACAATATAAGGTTTGAACTTATCACAAGCAAATACAACTGCTAAGAATTCTTTTTCAGTAGTGGCATAATTTCTCTGGGCATTGTCTAGAGTTTTACTAGCATATTGAATAACCTTTAATTTCTTATCAACTCTTTGCCCTAGAACAACACCTACAACATAATCGCTAGCATCACACATAATTTCAAAAGGTAAATTCCAATCAGGTGGCTGAACGATAGGTGCAGAGATTAATGCTTTCTTAAGTATTTCAAATGCTTCTACACAATCATCATAAAAACGAAAGGTATATCTTTTTGTAAGATATTAGTCAGAGGCCGAGAAATTTTTGAGAAGTCCTTAATGAACCTCCTATAAAAACCGGCATGACCAAGGAAACTTCTTATACCTTTGATGTCCTTAGGACACGACATCTTTTCAATAGCATCAACTTTAGCTTTATCAACTTCAATACCTCTTTCGGAAATTTTATGCCCCAAAACAATGCCTTCATTAACCATAAAGTGGCACTTCTCCCAATTCAAGACAAGATTAGTTTCTTCATGTCTCTGCAGAACTCGATCAAGGTTGCTCAAGCAATCATCAAAAGAGGATCCATAAACGGAGAAATTGTCCATGAAACCTCACAAATCTTTTCACAAAAATCAGAGAATATAGCCATCATGCATCTTTGAAAGGTAGCAGGTGCATTACATAAACCAAAAGGCATACGTCTATAAGCAAAAGTACCAAAAGGGCCAGTAAAAGTGGTCTTTGCTTGATCATCAGCTGACACAGGTATTTGAGAGAAGCCAGAGTAACCATCTAGAAAGCAAAAATCTGTGTGTTTGGATAATCCTTCTAGCATTTGATTAATAAAAGGTAAGGGGTAACGATCTTTTTTAGTAGCCTTATTTAATTTGCGGAAATCAATTACCATCCTATGACCTGTAATAATTATTTGCAGAATCAATTCATCTTTATCATTAGGAACGACAGTAATACCTCCCTTCTTAGGGACACAATGGATAGGACTTACCCACTGACTATCAGCAATGGGATAAATTATACCTGCCTCACGGAGTTTTAGTATTTCCTTTCTTACCACTTCTTTCATCTAAGGATTCAGCCGTCGTTGATGATCAATAACTGGTTTGGCATCTTTCTCCAAATTTATTTTGTGTTGGCATAGAGTGGGACTAATGCCCTTAAGATCATCAAGAGTATATCCAATAGCAGCACGGTGCTTCTTCAAAGTTTTCAATAATTTTTCTTCCTCCTTCCCTGAAAGGTTAGCACTAATAATAACAGGATATATCTTCTTTTCATCAAGATAAGCATATTTAAGAGTATCAGGCAACAGTTTAAGCTCAAACACGGGATCACCCTTGGGTGGAGGAGTATCCCCTAGGATTTCAACAGGCAAATTGTGTTTCAGAATAGCTCCCTGTTTAAAGAATACTTCATCTATTTCACTTCTTTCATTCGGAAACATATCATTTTCATGGTTTAGCAAATATTGTTCTCAAGGATCACTTGGAGGCACGGCAATAGAAGAAAGACCAATAGTTTCATCTTTACTAGGCAATTCTTCATCATGGGGTTGTCTACGAAATTTAGAAAAATTAAACTCATGAGACATATCATCCAAACCAATAGTAACAACATCCTTCTTGCAATCTATCTTAGCATTAACAGTATTCAAGAAGGGTCTACCAAATATAATGGGACAAAAGCTATTTTGAGGGGAACCAAGAACAAGGAAATCAGCAGGATATTTATCTTTCCCACACAAGACCTCAACATCTCTAAAAATCCCAATTGGTGAAATAGTATCTCTATTGGCAAGCTTAATGGTGACATCAATTTCTTCTAACTCAGCAGGTGCAATATCATGCATAATTTATTGACATAAAGAAATAGGTATTGCACTAGCACTAGCACCCATATTGTCGTGGAATTAACACGATTAGATGTCCTCTTGAAAGGACTTAGTCGTGGAGCCATCGCGACGGGTTAGCTTGAAGGGGTTAAACCGGACAAGGGACACGGGAGTTTTTATACTAGTTCGGCCCCTTCGATGAAGGTAAAAGCCTATGTCTAGTTGTGATGGAATTGATTGGATTTCGATGACCAGGGAGCAAAAACGCTTTGCCTGAGTCTCGAGTTGTTGTTTTCTGCCCTTGAACCACCGCCGGGTCGTCTCTTTATATACATAGGTTGACGCCCGGCCGGTCTACAGAGTCCCGAGGCCGGCTCATAAAAGCGTCCGCCTCAGTCTCCCCTTTCCTATCTTACAACACAAGTTATACAATCATAGCAGTTTACTACCATGGGCCCTAATCCGCCTTTGGGCTCTGGGCCTCTAAGCTTCATCAGTAAAGCGCCATCTTTTGGGTCTTTACAGGCTTCAATGTAGTTGAGGGTGAACCGGCCCCTCCTGGGCGGTTTACCCTTAGTAGTTATATCCCCAAAACAGAAATAACAGGCATGCCTACCACAGGTCTATGTTTATCTTTAGCACCAGGTTTAGCAATTCTAGCAATCTCATCACAGAAGTAAATAACATGCCCATCGATATTATCAGCCAAGAGATCTTTAACAATAGCAATATTCGGTTCAACCTTAACTTGCTCAGGAGGTGTATAAGTTCTAATATTAATTTTACGAACCACAGTTGAAGCTTTAGCATGATCCGTTATCCTAACAGGAAAAGGTGGTTTCTCAACATAAGCAGTAGGAACAATAGGATCATTATAAGTGATAGTATTTTCTTCAACTTTAATAGGTTCAACTGCTTTTACTTCTATGGGAGGATGATATTTAAACCACTTCTCCTTAGGGAGATCAACATGAGTAGCAAAGGATTCACAAAAATAAGCTACTATCTCAGGGTCAAGTCCATATTTAGTGCTAAATTTACGGAAAACACCAGTATCCATAAAAGATTTAACACAATCAAACTTAGGTGTTATACCTGACTCCTTACCTTCGTCGAGCTCCCAATCTTCAGAGTTGCATTTAATTCTTTCCAATAAATCCCATTTGAATTCAATAGTCTTCACATAAAGGAACCAGTACAAGAAGTATCGAGCATGGAGCTATTATTGTGAGAAAGCCGAGCATAAAAATTTTGAATAATCATTTCTCTTGAGAGCTCATGATTGGGGCATGAATATAACATTGACTTAAGCCTCCCCCAAGCTTGAGCGATGCTTTCTCCTTCGCGAGGCCAAAAATTATATATATAATTACGATCACGATGAACAAGATGCATAGGATAAAACTTCTGATGGAATTCCAATTTCAACCGTTCGTAGTCCCATGATCCCATATCATCACATAGCCTATACCATGTCAATGCATCTCCCTTCAAATATAAAGGGAAGACCTTCTTCTTGATAACATCATCGGGCATACATGCAAGCTTAAATAATCCACAAACTTCATCCACATAGATTAAGTGTAAATCAGGATGCAATGTTCCATCTCCTGCAAAAGGATTAGCCAACAGTTTCTCTATCATACCCGAAGGAATTAAGAAGTAAACATTTTCATTTTCAGTAGGTTCAGTAGGTTGAGGAGCAAATCTTTGCTCTACTGGTCGAGGTGAAGATACCCCGAACAAGCCCCTCAAAGGATTACTTTCCATAGTGACAAGTGACAGTAAATTTCAGCACACTATATAAATTTTTCCTTACCAAATTCCACCTACCAAAGGCGCTTCACTCCCCGGCAACGGCACCAGAAAAGAGTCTTGATGACCCACAAGTATAGGGATCTATTGTAGTCCTTTTGATAAGTAAGAGTGTCGAACCCAACGAGGAGCAGAAGGAAATGATAAGCGGTTTTCAGCAAGGTATTCTCTGCAAGCACTGAAATTATCGGTAACAGATAGTTTTGTGATAAGGTAAGTCGTAGCGGGTAACAAGTAACAAGTGTAAACAAAGTGCAGCAAGATGGCCCAATCCTTTTTGTAGCAAAGGACAAGCCTAGAAAATTTCTTATATGAAGGAAAACTCTCCCGAGGACACATGGGAATTATCGTCAAGCTAGTTTTCATCACGTTCATATGATTCGCGTTCGGTACTTTGATAATTTGATATGTGGGTGGACCGGTGCTTGGGTGCTGTCCTTACTTGGACAAACATCCCACTTATGATTAACTCCTATTGCAAGCATCCGCAACTACAAAACAAGTATTAAGGTAAACGTAACCATAGCATGAAACATATGGATCCAAATCAGCCCCTTACGAAGCCACGCATAAACTAGGGTTTAAGATTCTGTCACTCTAGCAAACCATCATCTACTTACTACTTCCCAATGCCTTCCTCTAGGCCCAAACAATGGTGAAGTGTCATGTAGTCGATGTTCACATGACACCACTAGAGGAGAGACAACATACATCTCATCAAAATATCGAACGAATACCAAATTCACATGACTACTAATAGCAAGACTTCTCCCATGTCCTCAGGAACAAACGTAACTACTCACAAAGCATTTTCATGTTCATAATCATAGTGGTATTAATATGCATAATGGATCTGAACATATGATCTTCCACCAAGAAAACCAACTAGCATCAACTACAAGGAGTAATCAACACTACTAGCAACCTACAGGTACCAATCCCAGGCTATGAGACAAAGATTGGATACAAGAATAAAATAGGGTTTGAGAGGAGATGGTGCTGGTGAAGAAGTTGATGAAGATGGACCCCCTCCCGATGAGAGGATCGTTGGTGATGACGATGGCTGTCGTGGTTTTGTCACGACAGATGTCCTAAGGAAAGGACTTAGTCGTGGAGCCATCGCGCGAGTTAGCTTAAAGGGGTTAAAGCGGACATGGGACATAGAGAGTTTATACTGGTTCGGCCCCTTGCGGTGAAGGTAAAGCCTAATCCAGTTGTTGTGGAATTGCTAGAGTTTCGATGACCAGGGAGCGAATACGCTTTGCCTGAGTCTTGAGTTGTTGTTTGTTGTCCTGAACCACCACCGGGTCGTCCCCTTATATACACGGGTTGATGCCCGTCGGTTTACAGAATCCCGAGGCCGGCTCATAAACATGTCCGGCTTGGTCTCTGCTCTTTCTATCTTACAACACAAGTTTACATATTAATGTCAGTTTATGTCTACAGGCCTTAAACCGTCTTTGGGCCCTGTGCCTTATAAAGCGTCACCGTCTGTCTTCATGGGCTTCAGATATAGTGAACTACTATGGGGTTAATCCGGCCTCTCCTGGCCAGTTTACGCCCAGTGGTAATATCCCCAACATTAGGCCCCAGATTGATTTGAACTGGTTCATGTCAATCCTCAATACTTAACAAAATTTCTTCTTCAACATCTTCACGTAATCTTGTAAACCGCCGTGACGTCACCTTCCAGGACCATGGTAAACCGCCATGACGCCATCTGTTATTTAAAACTGCGTATAACCCACCTTCATTAATGGGCCTCCACTGATCGAGGCAACAAGTTGTCACATACCCCATTTTTCGGGCTCCTCGATTCTCGCGCCTGCCTTTTATTCATTCACCTTATAAATAAGTCAAGGGGTCCCTTTCACTTTCCCCCTCGTGCCTCTTCGTGTCGTCTTCTTCCTGGCACCGACCAACCTTCGAGCTCTGCCGTCGCTGTCATCCTTCGCCTCTGCCTCAACGACGGCCGCTGCATCAACCTGACTGTGCCAGAAAAACGCGGCGATCCTCCGCTGCTTCCTCAAAGACCGCACGCTCCTCCTTTTCTCCTCCAGATCCACCATTAGGGTTCGGTGTTCTTCATAGTTCTTCAAAGTTCTTGAATCTGTTCTTCCTTGTTTATCTTCAGTAGTACCAATGGCTAGTTAGATTTGCTTTTTCCAATGCCCTTGTACTTTAAACTCCTGCTTCCTTGTTAGAACATCTGCCTTATATAAAACTCATCTGAACTTTGTGAACTCTTAACACACTGGAATTTAGGTCAGAATATATTTTGTTTTTCCAACGCACAGTAGATCTGAAATTACCACGCCAAGATGTGAAGCTTGTTTTTCCTTCACTTACGCACCTTTTAGACAGATACCTTTAATACCAGATTAGGCGGTTTAACTTCATAGAAAAATGATGACCCAGTAGATACCATTAGTCCCCTGTTGAACCGCCAATGAATTCATCATTCTACTTTCTCCATTGTCAGACTCCGGTTTACAAATAACCAACTCTGGCTTAACAATATGCTTACATCCTTATACCGCTTTATAGTTGTCCACTGTAAATCTTAAACCGGCAATAATCATTTTTCAGATTTTCTTTGCCATGGCCAAGCAAGTCTATGAATGCAATTGGGTTCCTTCTCGAGCAACCAAAGATCAGTTAAACAACTGTGTTGCAACGAGCGCTTTAGCCAAGAAAGATGTCGTCCACTGGAGGGTCCCTGGCCCGGAAAATCCTCCTACACCCAAGGACGGAGAGGTAGTCATGTTTGCTGATCACTTGGGTCGAGGTTTTAGCCTCCTGGTTCAAAATATTTCCGAGATGTACTGGCCAGTTTTTAGCTGCACCCTCAAGACATCGGTCCAAATTTTGTGACCAACATCTGCCACTTCCAAGTCTTCTGTGAGGCTTATCTACAAGAGGAACCTACAGTCAAACTGTTTAGGGATTTCATTCACTTAAACCGTCGCACAAAGTTCACGGATGGACCCAATACGGAATTGGGTGGAATGGCGGTTCAGAAAAGGAAGGAAGTTACTTTCCCTCATCCCAAGCTCCACAGTCACCCCAAAGAGTGGAACCAGACTTGGTTTTACTGCAAAGATACATCTCCAACCGATGAGAACCCCTTGCCGGGTTACCGCCATCATCGCCTTAGTAATACACATGCTTTTCCTCAGAAGTTGACTGCAAAAGAAAGGGCCAACTATGCCCCTCAACTATCAAAGATTAGAGCCTTCATGGTGAACGGTTTGACATGAGTTGACCTAGCCTGTTGTTGGATAAGCTGGAGTATTCTGCCCTTAAGCCGGCGCTCCAGTTTGATGTGTGAGTACACAGGGAGTTTGAAGGATGCTCAACGACACATTGATATTCAGCTTACAGATGCGGAAGTTACTGAGGCTGTAAACAAGATGCTGAATGAACCGGAGGCTGTCTGTGGCCAGACCGGACTACTCCCTTTCTGCACCTTCAACAAACCGCCAGCTGTAAGAATCATATAACTTTTTATATCTTAAGTTGCTTCTGTCAAAATATTCTCTGAAAGTTTGACTATTTTCTGACAGGGTGATGATCCATTCTGGAACAAGAAACCACAAGACAAACCGGCAAATCCGCAAGACAAAACGGCCAAGCCACTTCTCCCAAAGACCAAGGTTGTTAAGAAACCTGCCAAGAAAAGGACCACTGCATGCTCCGAGCTAAATGCTGATGACAATGTGGGTAATCCGGAATCAGAGGTAGAACTTGACTCTCTTGGTTCGTTTTTCGTACACCTCATTGACAATGATTATTATTAGGACGACGCTGAAGGCAGTCACGCTGATGATGTAGAGGTAATCATTCTTTCCTTCGATTCAGATCCTCTGCCAACATAAAAAATCCGTCGAGCAAACCGGAAAGTAAAATTTTCTCACCCCCTTGCTTACTTGGACCCAAACTTTCTTTTGAAGACGCAGCAGCACGAGGCTTGCCGCACAACCCGGCACAGCGGACAGGTAGTTACCTCCGCCGGTTTATCGAACACTCCGGTTCGAAAACGCCGATCAGAGATCTCTTATACCCTTGACACTTCATGCCCCAAAGCGGGTTGTTTCCGCCAGCCTATTAACTCGTCTGATTCAAATTATCAGGGTACTTCTCACTCATCTTCTGGTGAGTCGTCGGCCACAAAACTTCCACCCCTCAAAACAGTTCTTGGGTGAGCTATACGCTTGTTTTTATCCTTGATGTGTTATTTTTATATACTGTACTGATCCTCATGTTTATTTTTCTCAGCCAAACCTGCACTCCAAAGAAGAAGGCTCGGTTGAATAAACCGCCGATGATATCGTGGCTGTTGAACAGGAAAAAACTCCAGATCCTAAAGAGACCGATGTTGACGCCATGCTTAATGACCCACCGCCTCAAGACCATGACTTTTTTGGTGAACAGGTGGAAGTTGACACCACAAGCCGTGCTGACCAGCCAACCAGCCCTGTCCGAAATGATGACAAACCGGTCAGTCCAGTTAAAGATACCGACAAACCGCCAACCCCAGTAACGGCTGCTGATGACAAACATGATGACATTATGATTACTGGCACAGGACACACCACTCCTGGCAATCCTGTCGCTTTGTCAAAGCATACTGCCAAGGACGAGCTCTCTGCTATCGGCAAAGGCAAATGGAATGCCGATTTATCAAGCGACGCCCATCTTAATGCTCAAGACATTCATTCTGGCTTCTTGAACCGTCTGTATACCAGTCGTGACCATGAAGCTGGTTTGGTAAACTTGATGAAGGAGCGATATGAGGTAACTAACATAACTGTTTCTCTCTTACGTTCAATTGCAACTTATCAACTCCAGTAGCCCCCAAGTGACGGTTTATGATACCAATCTGAACCGGGACTTAGTAACATCTTTATGTTTTCAACACTGCATCTTAAATTCACTGATGTAGCCCCCAAGGGCCGGTTTAACTTTATAAAGATTAACCCGGACTTTTTTTAAAAGATTGCCCGGATCAGAACTTGGAGCAAAACATACATTAGCCCCAAGTGCCAAGAGTAATACTTGTATTATGCTTGGGACTTTGTAGGAATTTCCAAGAACAAGAAAATATGCAATAGCCCCCAAGTATCAAGTGCATAACTTGTTATGTGCTTGGTACCTCAATCATGTAGCATCAACTCATTATACTTCTATCTATTATAGGCTGAACTGGGCAAAAAGGAAGCTCAAACTGCGATCTGCAAGAGAACATCAAATCCCAGCAAGCTGATACCTCCAAGGCAAAGGATGAACTGACTAGCGCTTTAGCCGCTATGGAAAAGCTAAAGGAGGATTTCAACAAAGAGCGTGCATCGAACACAAAAAATCCGCTGGCGTAAAAGGGCCGAGGACGCAGAAGCAGCTCTTAAACCGGTGGTAGATGAACTGACTGGCGTAAAGCGGCACTTACATGCCATGACTGCGGCTGTGTTCGGTAAGCATCCTTGCTTTATCCTTTCAACATACCTTCCCATGTGTTGCCGGTTTACTGACATTTGTAATGATGCAGGAACTCACATTAGTCGCCTGGGCTCTGATGTACAGAAGAAGCTGAAGGCCGCCTACACGCTGATAGAGCAATTGTATACCGGCGTGCAACGAATCATCTGCACCGCTTCTCACAATAAGCCGCCCCCGACGTTAATCAAGGATACCTTAGCCAGGCTATCTATGTTGCCTGCCCGGGTAGAAGAGCTAAAGAGATCCGCTGCAAGGGCTGGCGCTTTAACTGCACTAACCGGGCAAAAGCATGGGTGCCTGATCTTGATCCGGCGGACGTCGTTAAAGGCTACCCAAGCTTAAAAGAAGATGGATCAGAATTTTGCACTGATGATCCCCGCGCCATAAACCAGGAAGTTCGTCCACTGGCTTGTCAACTTGCTGAAGAAGCTGATCTGTCATTTTACCAGGCGAGTAATGACACCAATAACAAACGGGTTGTTGCACCGACTCCTGAGGCTAAAAACCTGATCCCTCCAATCCGTAAGCACACTTTATGCCCCTGATATTGAACCGTCCACCCTTATAAGCGACGAAGCTGTGTTCCAAGCGTTAACTGGGATCGACGGTACCACAATTGACTTCCAGCCGCTGGGTATAGACGAAGATGATGAAATGGTGCAAGATGATCCGCAGCCGCCAGGTCTAGCTGGTGGCCAATCATAATCCAGAGGCCGGTTTAGTCTTCTACGTGCTGCAACACGTATTTGAGAAAACAATTATCCTTTTGGGCACTGAAACGCCTTGTAATAGGCTAGTTAAAATACTTGGTCTGTTATGCCTTCGTGCATATTTATCTGCAACTGATGCGTGCTAATCCGCCATGCTTAAGATATGATGTTCATAATCCATAGCCATTTATTCAAGCTGTTCCTGCAGATAAGAAGCTTAAAGCGCCCTGGCGGCTTACAACCGGGCGGGTCATGATACCCAAATATATATATGACCAAGGTTTATAACCAAGGTTGTAAAAGATAACCAAATATGGAAATATATGATACCTGTGACCTTTAGGCATAATGTTGGCTGACCAACTTTTTAGTGAGGGTAATAACCCTAATCCAGAGTATAAGTAACTCCTGTTATAGGATGCCGGATTACAATAAAACCGTTCCGGGTTGTGATAAACACTGGTTTATTCCATACTGGTGACTTTGAGTCAAAACCAGACCGGGCTGATAGTCTCCGGATTATAACTTGATCATGCACTGTCAACTTGTAATTGACAGCTTAACCGGATTGATGAACACCGTATTAAAAACATCACAAATCTTGTCAAAAGAAAGAAAAACTTAGCAAAAGGCAAATAAAAACCGTTGTAGTCGAGGCTTTTCACGGGCTGCCAGGCCCCAAATTCGAGGCTTTTCATGGGCTGCCGTGCCACCGAAGTTAAACCATTTTTGCAAAGCCTTTTAAGATGGTCCTCAATCCTTAACCAAACATCATTTTAACTTGACAAGTTCAGGGTCTTATTAGAGTAACTTGTCAAAGTTTGATGGGTCATACCAGGTTTACCTGGGCGGAGTAACTTACTTAAAGAGGCGAGCTAACCCGGGGTTTTAGGTGTATACATCAGGCTTCCAAGCCATGGCTTGATAGCCTATTACAAGTGTAGATTCTTAGTTCATTTCGACAACAAAGAATCCCCAAGTAACATTTTCAGCTGTGCTCAGTGGGTGCCTATGTTTGAGTTGTTGTTTTACAACACTCTCTTTGGCCCCAAATTGATTTGGCTTTGATCCGATCAAGAGGTGTGACTATGGTTCAGATACGACCTAGCCCCAAAGTGATGCTGTGGCATTGCGCCGATCAAGAGGTGTAGCTATGGTTCGGATACGATCAAGCCCCCAAGTGATGTAACATAAAGCTTTGAGAAGCTGAATCAAGGGGTAAACCGGATGCCACTTTATAAACAGAAGCTCCATGTAACCACACATGATGTAAGAAAAACAATAGATACCCCGCTTTAGCTGAGGTTCCGGTTTATTATATTGATCATAATATATACATTGTCATAATATGTACATAAGCAGAGCCTATGGCTCAAGTATAGTAGGGCCGAAGATGAGCAATATTCCACGACCGGTTGGTCTCCTCCTCCGACTTACGTGAGTCTTTGCGCTCTCGGACATCGATTAGGTAGTATGACCCGTTTGTGTAGATTCTTGCTGACCACAAAGGGTCCTTCCCAAGGGGGGATAGCTTGTGCATATCCATCTGATCCTGAATGCGTCGAAGCACCAAATTGCCTTCTTGAAAGGTTCTGGTTCTAACCCGGCGGCTGTGATAACGACGCAGATCTTGCTAATATATCGCCGAATGGGCTGCTGCCATGTCACGCTCCTCATCTAACAGGTCAAGGGCTTCCTGCTGTGCCTTCTCGTTGTCAGCTTCAACATATGCCGCTACACGAGGTGAGTCATGACAGATGTCACTAGGAAGAACCGCCTCCGCACAATAAACCATGAAGAAAGGCGTGTATCCCGTTGATCTGTTGGGTGTGGTATTGATGCTCCATAACACAGAAGGTAACTCTTCAACCCAACAACCCGGCGTCCGTTGCAAAGGAACTATAAGCCAGGGTTTTGATGCCTCTCAAGATCTCTTGATTGGCTCTCTCTGCTTGACCATTGGACTGGGGGTGAGCCATTGATGATACGTCAAGCCGGATGTGCTCACGTTGACAGAACTCCTTCATGGCACCCTTTGATAGATTGGTACCATTGTCTGTTATAATGCTGTGTGGAAAGCCAAACCGGAAGATCACCTTTTTGATGAATTGAACCGCCATAGCTGCATCACACATACTGACTGGCTCTGCCTCCACCCACTTCATGAACTTATCAACCGCCACCAAAAGGTAGGTCTTCTTGTCCTTGGATCTCTTGAAGGGCCCAACCATATCCTGCCCCCAAGTTGCAAATGGCCAAGTGATTGGAATCATCCTCAATTCTTGAGCTGGTACATGAGCACGTCGTGAGAATTTTTGACATCCATCACACCTTTTGACCAAGTCCTCGGCATCAGCATGAGCTGTTAACCAATAAAAACCATGACGAAACGCCTTGGCTACCAGAGATTTTGAACCGGCGTGATGACCACAATCTCCTTCGTGGATCTCACGCAAAATTTCGTGGCCTTCTTCAGGAGACACACAGTGTTGGAACTCCCTTGTCACACTGCAATGATGTAACTCTCCATTGATAATAGTCATGGACTTGGACCGCCGGATTATCTGCCTGGCCAAAGTTTCATCCTCTGGTAACTCGCCCCAGTTCATATACGCCAAATATGGAACCGTCCAATCCGGAATAACATGAAGAGCCGCCATCAACTGAGCTTCCGGATCAGGAATAGCCAAATCCTCTTCACCAGGGAGCTTGATGGACAGATTATGCAACACATCCAGGAAGACATTAGGTGGAACCGGTTTATGTTGGGAACCCAAGCGGCTTAAAGCGTCCGCCGCTTCATTCTTCCGCCGGTCCACATAATCCACCTGATAACCTTTGAAGTGACCTGCAACAATATCCACCTCATGACGATATGCCGCCATGAGTGGGTCCTTGGAATCCCAAGTGTCGGACACCTGTTGAGCCACCAGGTCCAAGTCACTGAAGCACTTAACTCGGCTTAGGTTCATCTCCTTAGCCATCCGAAGACCATGGAGGAAGGCCTCATATTCAGCTGCATTGTTAGTGCAAGGGAACATTAAATGGAGAACATAACAAAACTTATCACCTCGTGGGGAAGTTAATACGACTCCAGCCCCCGAGCCCTCCAATTACCTAGACCCATCAAAATGAATAGTCCAATAAGTATGATCCGACTTCTATTTTGGCGCTTGTAGTTCTGTCCAATCATTGATGAAATCCACAAGTGCCTGAGATTTGATCGCCGTTCGGGGTATGTATTTCAACCCATGAGGCCTGAGCTCGATGGCCCACTTAGCAATCCGGCCAGTTGCTTCCATGTTTTGGATTATATCCCCAAAGGAGCAGAGCTGACCACCGTGATGGGATGACCTTGGAAATATTGGTTTATCTTCCGGCTTGCCATGAAAACTCCATACACCAACTTCTGCCAATGCGGGTACCTCTGCTTGGACTCAATAAGTACCTCACTGATATAGTAAACCGGCCGTTGAACCAGATATTCCTTTCCGGTCTCCTTGCGCTCCACCACAATAGCCACGCTAACAGCCCGGGCATTAGCTAGCACATATAGCAACAATGGCTCTTTGTCAACCGGAGCAGCGAGAACCGGCGGATTAGCCAGCTGCCGCTTTAAATCCTCAAATGCTTCATTAGCGGTGTCACTCGAGATGAAGTTATCCGTTTTCTTCAGCATCTGATACAAAGGGATGGCCTTCTCGCCAAGGCGGCTGATAAACCGGCTCAATGCGGCAATCCAGCCTGCCAGGCGTTGAACATCATTGATACACTTCAGTTTGGCCAAAGAAGTAATGGCTTTGATCTTTTCCGGATTAGCTTCAATGCCCCTGTTAGACACCAAAAAGCCCAAGAGCTTGCCTGCCGGTACACCAAAAACGCACTTGGTCGGATTAAGCATCATTTTATAAACCCGCAGGTTCTCAAAGGTCTCCTTCAAGTCATCAATCAATGTCTCCTTCTTCCTTGATTTCACCACAATATCATCTACATATGCATGAACATTGCGGTCGATCTGATCATGAAGACAATTCTGCACACACCGCTGATAGGTTGCCTGGGCACTCTTGAGCCCAAAGGGCATAGACACATAATAGAAGGCTCCAAAAGGAGTTATGAAGGTTGTCTTCCCCTAGTCCTTAACTGCCATTTGGATCTGATGGTAGCCAGAATATGCACCCAGAAAGCTCAAACGCTCGCAACCCGCTGTAGCATCACTGATTTGATCAATACGAGGGAGGGCAAAAGGATCTGCTGGACAGGCTTTGTTGATATCTGTGTAGTCCACACACATACGCCAAGTGACGTTCTTCTTGAGCACCAACACCAGATTAGCCAGCCACTCAGGATGAAATACTTCAATAATAAATCCAGCCGCCTAGAGCCTGGCTACTTCTCCACCAATAGCCTTGCGTCTTTCTTCATTGAACCGGCGAAGAAATTTCTTGACCGGTTTATACTTGGGATCAACATTCAGAGTGTGCTCAGCAAGTTCTCTCGGTACACCTGGCATGTCAGAAGGCTTCCACGCAAGATGTCTCGATTCTCACGGATGAACTCGATGAGCGCGCTTTCCTATTTCGGATCCAAGTTAGCGTTGATGCTAAACTGGTTGGACGAATCGCCAGGCACGAAGTCAACAAGCTTAGTCTCATCAGCCGATTTAAACTTCAGGGCTAGATCATGCTCAGCAGTTGGTTTCTTTAATGAAGTCATATCTGCCGGATCAAAATTGTCCTTATAGAACTTCAATTCCTCAGTTGCACAAACCGACTCAGCGTATGCCGCATCGCCCTCTTCACATTCCGAAGCGATCTTGTGACCCCCGTGCACTGTGATAGTCCCCTTATGACACGGCATCTTGAGCTGCAGATAGACATAACAGGGCCTTGCCATAAAGTTAGCATAAGCCGGTCGTCCAAACAGGGCATGATATGGGATCTTGATTTTCACCACCTCAAAGGTCAACTTCTCTAATCTTGAATCATGCTCGTCGCCAAAAGCAACCTTCAGAGCTATCTTACCAACGGGATATGCCGATTTACTAGGTACCACACCATGAAAGACCGTGTTGGACGGTTTAAAAATTTTATCTGTTAACCCCATGCGACGGAAGGTTTCATAATAAAGGATATTGATACTACTCCCCCATCCATGAGTACTTTGGTGAACTTATAACCTCCCACCTGAGGTGCCACCACCAATGCCAGATGACCCGGATTATCAACCCGGGGCGGATGATCCTCTCGACTCCACACAATAGGCTGTTCAGACCAGCGTAAGTATCGGGGAACCGCCGGTTCAACGGAATTCACTGCCCTTTTATGAAGCTTCTGATCGCGCTTGTCTAGGCTAGTGGTGAAGGTTGGGATGCGGGCGACGGAGAAATTCAAAGCCCACCCACCACCCACTTGGTAGCCGCTGTCGATGATCTAACCGACATGCTAGACTACGACTCCGAAGACATCGACGGTATGGACGACGATGCCGGAGATTTAATAAGAACCAGCGCCACCGCATCGGAAAGCCACCTCATCATATGACATATACATGGTGGATATCCCAAAGGATGGGAATGACGAAGGAGAATGAGGAGGATGACCCTCCAAGAAACAGCCCAAGCGCCAAGGCGCCAAGAGCCCGCTCTAAATCCCGCCACAAAGAAGAATGAAGATTCCGCACCGGAGACAACAATACACCGGACAACGCCGAAGACAATCCACTCTGCAAGATCCAGCGCAGGAGGATGGAGACGCCAACCTCACGAGAGAGCGGAAGAAGAGGTAGAGGATTATATGCCTCCCTCCGGAGACGGCAAGCCTCGACGACGATGAATTGTCGTGCTCGAGGATCCCGTCGAACAAGAGCGCTTTTAGACGAAGGCTTATGGCCACGGCGAACAGCCTCAAGAAAAGCAGCAACAGCTTAGAGCTGATCAGATCTGCTAGCCGACAGATGGATCAAGTCTCGCGTCAAGAGCATGAGCTCGAACGCCTCCAAAGCTACCCTAAACGCAAGCTGCTCCCCGATTAGAGGAGGAGGCTTACGACCCTGCATCACCAAAGCATAATACGGCTGATCGACCACCCCGTGGTCGCGACAGAGAGGCCTCTAGGCCCTTCACTAGAACTGCACTCAAAGACGCTCAAAAAAGCACACAGCCACTGTGGGAACGCCCGACCTGGGATATATTGGAGGACAAGGCAAGACAATCAAGATCGATCTATGGATCGCGGGCACCCCACGGTACGTGATTTACAACCGTCGCGCGGACACGAGTAAGTCCGCCGGGCCGAACAAAACAGAAAAAGCTCTTTTGAGCTCCGCCGTGATATCGCCAAAGACAGAGGCGCCAGACACCCACTATGCTTCACGACGAAGTAATGGATCATCAAATCCTCAAGGGTTTAAACCCGTCAATATTGAATCCTATGATGGCACAACAGACCCGCGGTTTGGATCAAGACTATCTCCTTCACATCCACATGGCCCGCGGTGATGATCTTCACGCCATCAAATACCTCCCCCTCAAGCTTAAAGGACCAGCCCGACATTGGCTCAACAGCTTGCTAGCAGAGTCAATTGGGAGCTGGGAGGACCTGGAAGCCGCATTCCTTGATAACTTCCAGGGCACTTATGTGCGACCACCAGATGCTGATGACCTAAGCCACATAATTCAGCAGCTGATTTAATCGCCGCACAATTCGACACGGTTCTTAACCAAGAAAACCAAATCGTCGACTGTCCGGATGCGGAGGCCCTCGCGGCCTTCAAGCATAACATCCGCGACGAGTGGCTTGCCCGACACCTAGGACAGGAAAAGCCGAAATCCATGGCAGCCCTCACATCACTCATGACCCGCTTCACATGGTGAGGACAGCTGGCTAGCACGCAGCAACAACCTCAAAGAAAAATTCTGGCAGTCCGACTTCAAGGACCGAAATGGCAGGCCGCGTCGTAACAAAAATAAACGCCACATTAACGGTGACAATATTTAGGATACGGCAATCAATGCCGGATTCAGAGGCTCTAAAACCGGTCAGCGGAAAAAGCCATTCAAAAGAACTACTCCGGGTCCGTCCAATTTGGACCGAATACTCGACCGCTTGTGCCAGATACACGGCACCCCCAAAAAGCCAGCTAACCACACCAACAGGGACTGTTGGGTATTCAAGCAGGCAGTCAAGTTAATTGCCGAAAACAATGACAAGGGGCTGCATAGCGATGACGAGAACGAGACCCAACCGCCGAACAATAGAGGATGTAGGTTTCTCCACAAAGCGGACGGTGAACATGATATACGCAACGCACATACCCAAAAGGGAGCGAAGCGCACTCGTGGATGTCTCACGCGATGGATCCAGTTGCCCGGTTCAATCCATGGTCCTCCTGCCCGATCACTTTTGACCAAGGACCACCCCACCAAGATCCGCCACGGCGGATGCGCCGCACCGGTCTTAGACCCAATCATCGATGGATTTCACCTAACCGTAGTCCTCGATGGACGGCGGCAACAGCCTGAACCTGCTTTACCGTGATATAGTGCGCAAAATGGGCATAGACCCTCAAGGATTAAACCTACCAAAACGACCTTCAAATGCGCCATACCAGTGTAGAAGCCAATTGTACAGCTCAATTACATCGAAGTGGTCTTCGGATCCCGGATAACTTCCGGCGAGGAGTTAATCTTCGACATAGTCCCGTTCCGCAGCGGCTATCATGCCTTGCTCCGACGTACCGCATTTGCAAAGTTCAACGCGGTGCCGCACTACGCATACCTCAAGCTCAAGATGCCAAGCCCTCGAGGAGTCATCACGGTCAAGGGAAACACTGAATGTTCTCTCTGCACGGAGGAACATACAATGCTCTCGCGCGAAGTGCAATGCAACCTCTTATGGCAATTCTCGAGTCCGGCCGTTAAGCGGCCGGACACAGCTAAGCCGCCTCGAGTAACTTACAACAAGACCGCCTAGCACATCCCGAAAGCATCGCCAGAGTAAGCGGCCCCAACCCCGCCCCCGCTAAACGCCAAAGCAGGTCCTTCACAGACACCATTATGCTCAAGATACCATGGGCATGGGGAGAGGGGCACGACCACGATAAACCTAGATCATGCTCAACCACACCAGGGGATCTCAAGTGTGTCATTCCTTTTCTTTTCTTTTTACCTTTTACTTTTTACCCACAGGACTCCGCTTGTCGAGTCCCCGTCCGTGAGCAGACCTGCCGAACTCACGATGCAACAGCCGTGGAAGGATAAAGGCTACAACGAATATACAGGTGGTCTCCATTACGAGCATTTTTATACACCAATCTGCAACCTACCCGGAGGGGGACATGTTTAACAGTCCCATACCTTGCTTATCGTGACTATTTGTATCGCTCGCATTCAGTAGCAGCACTTATTGAATAAAACAATGCAGCACCTTTTTGCTTATAATTGCATTTCTTTTTCATACATATGTTCATTCACGGCATGTTGCATCCGTACACTTTGGTATGGCTAATATACACCAGGGCTTATGTTTCCCGCATTATGGTATGATGAGTCCTAACACTTTCACAAGTGCGGCACTTTAACTTATAGCACGATATGCATCGGCTCAATCATGTCTTGGGTCAATAGTTGGGTTTGCCCGGCCCCATGTTTTGGTACCTTATGTTTCAATATATCGGCTAAGGTAGCACTGGAGAACCATCTGCGATTCCGCCTCAGCTTGAGCTGGGTTAACGCCTGGAGAAAGCTAAACTGACCGTCATGATGAGGCGAGAGCGGTCGCTGTTCGAGAGGTTTTTGTAGTCCTTAAAGACTTATGCCGCTTAGAGCGAGGAGCCGGATACGGTCCGCCAAGGCGTGATAGCGCCCCAAATTCGCCTTCCAAGACTAGGGGCTTCACCAAATTTAAAATTATAGAATTCTATGGCTAAGTGAGAGTGTTCAAGCATTATAAGTCCGTTGCCTTGTTCGCTGTGTTGAGCGCCTCCCTAGATGGACCCAAAATGGGAACAAGAGCGCCAAGTTTATCCCTAACACCCCAAAGACTCGTGGCATGGGGGTGAAGCCGACGACTTGCCATCTCTCGATTTGATAAACAGCCGCACGTAAGGTAATATTTTAAATTAACAAGCGTTGCTTAGCGATATGAACTAAGTTTTCAGCGCACAGATAACAAAATGCGAGTCTACTCAAATATTACATCTTTGGAGCACTCACCCGCAATAGTGCGGGCGCCTTCAAAGACACTCTTATACTACATCTCGGCGTGCGATGCTCCTTGCCCTCCGTGGCGGGTCCGTCACGAGCTTCAGGGCATCCATCTTGCCCCAGGCACCTTTATGCGGGCAAGGCCCGACGGCACCCTCAATACAAGCGGAATGCTTGATGACTTCTACCCACGGGCACGCATCCATCAGCCGCCGCACCAGCCGGTAGTAGCTCCAGCACGGCCTCCTTAGGCCACAGCCCAACTAAGAGGCCCTTCATGGCCTGTTCGCCGCTTTAGGAGCTCGACCAGCTGCTTCAGCTGGTCGCTAAGGGGCACAGGATGTCCGCCTCAAAGATATCGAGACCAGAAGACCTTCTCCGCCGAGCTCCCTCCTCGGCCCGGTAGAATGCGGCAGCATCGGACACGCTAGGGAAGATCTGCGAACGCCTCGAGAGCTCCGACCGGGTAAGCAACAGGTAATTAACACTCACATGCTTACTTTGCATGAAAAATGCCTTACCCGCTGCTATTTTCTTCACGGCCCCAATCTCCGGAGGGCCTTGTAGGCTTCGCCTTAGCGGCTTTGGCACTCTCAAGAGCTGCTAAGCTCAGACTCGAGTCTCGAGTCACGCCCCGAGCTCTCATGTTTTTTCACGAGATCCTGGAGCTCTTGCTGTACCTCCACCACCCGCCTCCTGCTTCTCTCGCTCGCATGCGCCCATGTCAGATTACGCTCGCCGTGGCCACCGCCTCCTTCTTCGTGGTCGCCACCTCGTTAGTGGCCCCTACAATACCCACGTTATCCTTGTCATTTTTCTTGCAACCAAATCCTTTTCTCAGAAGGTACAATTTTCATAAGGTATTATCGACCTTCATTTTCCTCGAGCTGCTTCTTGGCATGGCCGAGCCTCTCTCTGACCGCCGAGGTTTTCCTTCAGTATTGACCTCCGCAGATCAAGGCGGCGGAGGTCAAGCAGACACCTGCAATCCCATATTGACATATTTTTTATGACTCCTGCGCTTATCTTTCTAAAGATCCTCATCCGCTTTTCTTTCCGAACACCGAACCGAGCATCAGGGGCTACCGCCTATGCGGTACCATTTTACATATATTGAAATTCTTACCTCAAAGCCCGTTAGAAGGCTGCTGCAGAAGCTTCGTCAGCCCGCTTCTTGGCGAGCTGAACTTTTCAATCACCGCACTCATAATAAAGGCGGTGTTCTTTCAATGGAGGCGCCGCTGAGCGCCCAGCAATTATCCGCACCTCCGTTGATCGGAGGCAGCCGGGCGTCAGGTCTTGCCCTTCTTACGGCGGGTCGCCACGGACTCGAGCCACCGTGGCCTCCGGGGCTGATTACGGTGCAAAGTCCGGGAGGGTGTCCTGTGACACCTTCGGGGCCTCCTCCTCCTGATGGGTCCCTTTCTGGGATCCCACCTCGGCATCGTCCACGGCACGGGGGGTGGAGGCAGTCGGAAGGGAATCCATATCCGACACACCCAAGGACCCGCTCGACGAAACGGGAAGATCATCCTTGGGCGGACTGCAGGTTGTATGCGGCATTAGAAAGACATTATGTGGCGAAAAGAAAAACCTTGAAGTTATTCGAGTCCGGATACTTATGATCTCGCCAGGCTTGGCCTTGGAGGCCAGTCCTCGCTGTCACATCGGGCATTGGCGGAGCAGTCCGGGAAGAGTTTTTCCTTCTGATTCTTCGCCTCCCTTGTTGGGGAGGCCTTCCTTTTCTTCCTCTTCACTGGGAGAGGTTTTCTTCTTCTCCTCCTCGCCTTGGTGGGAGGAGTCGCCTCGGATTCATCATCCGATAGCACCTGAAAACGGAACTCTTCCGAGTCCCCGTGGCCGCCTTTCTGGTTTTCTTCTCCGCACCACGGGTGCCGGAGCCAGCAGCCCTGCTAGCCGGGCATCCGCTGGGTCCTTCGCAATGGGGCCGCATAGATAATCTGCTCGCCTTCGCCAGCCATTCCTGTCAAGGTAAAGGGAGTTTAGATCCCGATAGAGCCAAACTATGGAAAACAAGTGGTGAAATCACTTACCTCGTCACCTGACGCCATGAGCGGAATCCGCGATCTTCGTAGCGGATGCGGAGCTTCGTGCCCTTGAACAAGACCTTCCGACATCTTCGTACGTAGTGTCAAGAGCCTGCTCAGTGGTCCGTGCTGCGCCGGATCAAACTCCCACATGTTGAAGCCCTGCTGCTGGCATCGGAGAATCCGCGGATGAGCATGACTCGACTACGCTGACAAGCTTGAGCTTTGTCCACCAGCTTCGGATACAGCTTGAGTCCGGTCAGCTCCTCCGAATCCTCTAAACCGCCACCTCTTCCAGGAGGTGAGCCGTAGGGATGCCAGATCTGAATTGGGGCCGCTGCCCAATCAGGGTCACGCTGCTCGGTGATGTAGAACCACCACGATTGCCACACCTTGATGGTTTCCATGAAAGTGCCCTCCAGCCACGTAACGGGGACATCCTGCCCACCATGGTGCCTCCACACTCCGCTTGATCGCTTTTCACAACCTTCGCTTGACATCAAGGTCTTGAGCCATGTCAAGTGGGCTGATGCAGAGGAAGGCCTCGCATACCATTTATAAACGCCGAGATGTTGAGGATGAAATTGGGGCCGATCATGGAAATCTAGGTTGTAGTAGAACATGAGCCCCTGACAAAGGGATGAAGGGGAAGCCCAGTCCATGGAGGAAATGGGGAAGAATTACTACCTCTCATGGGGCCTGGGTTGGGACGAGCTCTCGTCGGGGAGCCGATGCGCGATGTTGCTGGACAAATATCCGGCGTCAGTGCAGCTTTGGATCTGCCCCTCCGTGACGGAGGAGGCCATCCACTTGCCTCCCGCCTCCGGACATAGCTTGGAGAAGGTTGAGGTGAGAAGTGCGGACTTGGGCGCCGGAGCTCGAGTTCATGGAGATGGATAAGCCAAGGAGGAAGAAGGCGCAGTAAAGGGTTGGATCTTTATCCCTTATATGGGCGGACGAAAACATGTGTCCCCACCGCCTGGTAAAACTCGCTATCTCCCAAGCGCCACAATCAATGGCGTGGTTGGGTTACCCACGTCCGTATTGATGGGAATCCCGAATACGGGGAACACGATCTCTGCTTCGACAAGACGTGCCAAGGAAACCGCTTCGCTAAACGCGCTGAGGTGGGACAATAAAAACAATTTGGGTAAAGGCTTGGTAGTGGTGCGACGTCACGCCATAGAATACGTCAGCAGATTGATCTTGTGTAATATTATTCTCTCTACGGTGGTATGTGGAATTTATTTTTGCAGAGCCGGACACTATCCTGGTGTTCACAATCTCCTATAAATTATTCGGAGGAACAACCCGCCTTGCAATGCCGAAGACAACATGCGCGCCGGACTCGTCGTCATTGAAGCCTGGTTCAGGGGCTAATGAGGGAGTTCCGGACTAGGGGGTGTCCGGATAGCCGAACTATCATCATCGGCCGGACTCCAAGACTATGAAGATACAAGATTGAAGACTTCGTCCCGTGTCCGGGTGGGACTTTCCTTGGCATGGAAGGCAAGCTTGGCAATACAGATATGTAGATCTCCTACCTTTGTAACCGACTTTGTGTAACCCTAGCCCTCTCCGGTGTCTATATAAACCGGACGGCTGTAGTCCATAGGACGAACAACAATCATACCATAGGCTAGCTTCTAGGGTTTAGCCTCTTTGATCTCGTGGTAGATCCACTCTTGTAACACACATCATCAATATTAATCAAGCAGGACGCAGGGTTTTACCTCCATCAAGAGGGCCCGAACCTGGGTAAAACATCGTGTCCCTTGTCTCCTGTTACCATCCGCCTAGACGCACAGCCTGGGACCCCTACCCGAGATCCGCCGGTTTTGACACCGGCAGTGCTCTCCCTCAGCTGGCCCATCTCGCTGCACCATGCCCCGCCTCTGCGTGGGCGATGAAGCCCAGGGCGCCTCAGCCGCCTCCCTCAAGAAGGCGCTTGGCCCCAAGGCGCGTGGCCTCGGGCGGAACCCACTCCGTCAAAGACCAAGCGCAGAAGAGCAGAGCTGTTAAGAGGTCCCACGCCCCAAGAAGCTGCCCGAGTGCTCCTCGCGCGGCCGTGGCACACGATCAAGCCCCTGCTCCAAAGACGCTAAGACCTCAGCGCTGCTCCCAGCGGGCGGTGCATGGGGACCCGCAAGACCAGGCTCTTCGTCACCAAAGGCCCCCTGTGGCTACAACAGGCTGCAGGCTTTCACCACCGAAGCCACGCAGCGTCACAGGGTCTTAAGTTTAAACCAGACTTCCCTCCTCGATACGACGGCACGGCCGACCCAGCGGAGTTCCTATAGCTCTACGAGCTGGGCATCGAAGCCGCGAAAGGGGACGAGAAGGTCATGGCGAACTGGTTTCCCATGGCACTCAAGGACGGACCCGACTGCTCCTGAACGATCTCCTCCGGACGAGATGCACACCGCTTCATCGCCAACTTCCAAGGTACCGTGACCCGCCTCCTGCCGCCAGAGTGACATGCGCCAGATCAAGCAGCAGCCAGGGGAGACCTCAGAGAAGTACATCCAGCGCTTCAACAATGCACGCCTCAAGATTCCTAAGGTGACCGAGGAGGCCATCATGTCAGCCTTCTCCGACGGTGTGCGGACGTCAAGATGAAGGAGGAGTCAAGCGATGCATGAAGATCTGCACATCCTCGAGCTGTTCAACTTGGCGACCAAGTGCGCTGGGCTGAGGAAGGACGCCTTTCCTCCTCGAGCCGCCAGCCGCAGACCTGTAAGAGAAGAAGGCCAAGGCCAAGGACATGAAGCGCAAAGGGCTGCCGTGCTCAAGCGTAACCGCACACCAAGCGAGGCGTAGATCAGCCCGAGTCTTCCAAGGGCAGCCGGTATGTGTGTACCACGACCTCCACACCCACAACACCAACGAATGTCAAGAGCTCCGAGCCGGCGAGAAGGAGAATCGGCCGACGCCCGACCGCAACGATCGAGGCTACGACCGAGGAGGAGGAAGAAACGCAGGACGCTGGGAAGACTGTGGCCCTCGCCAAGGGTGGCGTGACCGACCGCGAGAATCACTGGCAGGATCAGCCTCGCGAGGGAGGCTAGAGGGATCAGCCTCGCGAGGATCGCCCACAAGGAAACACAGGCCTCCCTCCTCTGTCGCCGCAGCCAAGGAGAAATGAGGACCATCATCAGACGAGGGGCTGGGGCTTCCAGAGCCGCAGCGATCGCTTGCATCCCGGGCGGAGCTCAAGCCCCACCTCTCAAACAGATCTTCAAGCAGTTCACCCGTGAAGTGAATGCAGTCCTCCCCAAGCTCGAGGCCACGCGCCCTCTCAGGTGGTCAGCATGCGCCATCACGTTCAGCTTAGCAGATCAGCTCAAGTGCGCGGCCACAGCCGGGGTCCTCCGATGCTTTGTTCCCCAATCATCAAGAACGCAAGTCACCAGACCCTCATCGATGGCGGAGCAGGGCTCAATGTGTTGTCCATAGAGACATTCAACAATCTCCAAGTGCCTTACAATCAGCTTCAGCCAACCAAGCCTTTTCTCTGGGTCACCGATGGCTCCACAGCCCGATTAGGCAGGTCCGCCTCCTGTCACCTTCGGGCGCGACAACTACGCGAGACCGAGCTCATCGACTTCGATGTCGCCTACATTCGGCCGCCATACAATGCCATCCTCGGTACCCAGCTCTAGCCAAGTTCATGGTCGTGACTCATCACGGCTACAACGCCCTCAAGATGCCAGGAAGCGGCGGAGTCATCACGGTGCCTTGTGAAGAAAGAGACGCAGCAGTGCTCCTGGAGCGAGCTTTTCAAGCTGCATCACTTGAAGACCCGGATCCTGTGAGCGGAGGCTCCCGAGACCGCCTCCCAAGAAGAAGAAGACATCACAGTTCGACCCTCGGGAGGCAGGCCCCTCAGGGTTCGCACTTGTTCAGGGGGCACCTCCTTCTGTCGCATAGGAAGGCGCACCCGGCGCCCAAAGCAAGGCTCGGGGGCTCAATCCTGGAGGGCCACCGACCTTGCTAAGGTTACGAGGGAGGCGCTTGGGCACCACTTGGAGGCGTGTTTCAGAGCATGTTTCCCTCAGGAAGGAGCGAGGCAAGGAGGGCCAAACCCTCAGGAGTTAGTCAGCCAGATCATTCAGGAGCTGCAGGAGTCAAGAGTCATGAGTGGCAGCCGCCATTTCGCCATAGCCCCCATCCAGCGAGGATGGTGGGCTGCACGCCTACATCGACATACCAGGCTCAACCGAGCCGCCTCAGAGCGCCTGCCCTCGCGTGCGGGCGCCAAAGGTCCACCCCACAACCACGTCAGATGCCCCACGACGCGTCGAACACGGCCGCCACGCCCGGCGCCTCATGGGGAGCATCCCGAGGCTCAAGAGGCCAGGCGTCCGCAGTCCTGGCGGAGATGGAGATGGTCCGCGAGGAGCCACCAGCGCCCCCGGAGCCTCCCAAGGCTCCTGGGCCTGGGGGCTCGTGAAGGTCGGCTTCCGCAAACCACGACGTCCGCTACTTCAGCATCCCTTCATCTTCAACGTTATCAGGTGACATCCTTCAAGTTTCATTTCCAGCTGGGAGCGCCCCCAGGGCTGCATCATTCCCAGGCCGCGTGGCTCCGTCCCTGCGACGTGTATCGCTTTTACTTCATGTTCCTAGCTTACCTTATCAGGGGCGCCCCTCGGGTTGCATCATCCCCAAGTCGCTTGGGCCAGACCCAGCGACGTCTACCTTCCCTGCACCTATCTAAATGAACTTGCTCCTTCGTGATTAACGTGCTTGACCTACTTGCCCGCTTGATTGACACCAACTGACGGAGCTGCTCCCCAACGGCACGACGCTTGCGCATGGGTCCGTCCCTACAACGCCGACAAACCTAAATGGTTGAGCTCTGGCCGCGGTAGCCCCGCAAGGCGCCACCTCGTCAGGCCTTCAGTGCCTCGTCACCCCTCCAAAGCAACCAATGGCTGACCGTCGCCTGTCATAGCGGACTCTTGTTCTTCTTGTGGTGAGCCTACATGATCGATTCAAGGAGCAGCGCCAGGCGAGGCCCTCATGGCGTCTTCTTCACTCTCGTCCGCGTGAACCGCTTGCACGTTAAAAGGGGGGGTACCTGAGCATCGCGACTCACGGGCTCCTACTGGCTCTCCAGCCCTCACCGTCTAGCCTTGACCACGGCATCGCGACCTGGCATACCAGCGATGGCTGAGACCCGCTTGAGGGCCGGGACCCGAGGACGTAGAGCAGAAAGGGGAGCAAAGGCGAGAGGGAAGAGGCACGCGGGGACCTCGCCAGGCAACCCCTCGCCTGCCGATGCGCGGACCTAACGTCACACCAGGAAGCGGTTCCTGACTCCCGAGATAAGTCACCCTCCGGAAACACCAGCTATCGCAGCACCGACCTCGCACCTAAAGCAATCCCGTGTTAGCAACGCCGCGTCTCTTCTCACCGAACGATGGCTGCTTGAGCGCTAAAGGGACCTCCTGAGGCCGCGACTCAGGGGCTCTTATCGACCCCGGGCCGCCACCTCTGGCCTTGACCACGCATCGCGACCAGATACCAAAGAACGGCTGAAGCCTGCCTTGGGACCGGGACCTGTCGGCGCAGAGCACCAAGCCCTCGTGAGGTTCGAAAGGGGGGACTAAGCTAAGACGGAATGAGCGTCTCACACTACTTCATGACAAGGATCATATTAACAAAAAGAACCACATGCACCTTACAAGCCCCCACGGGGCGCGCTTTTCGATTCCTCGCAGGGAACAGAGGAAGCCGATCCTAAAGAACGCTAACTACACACGCCTCCGCGAGAGACGCCATCATCAACAGTGGGCCGTCAGGCACCGGCACCAACCTCATCCAGATCAGAGGCGGTGGCGGCCTGACGAGCCCGGCCCTGCCTCGAGAGTGGCGCAAGCTCGGGGCTCAGAGCTGTCGCCGCCGTCTCGAGTCGCGAAGAGCTCGGCGGAGTCGCTAGACCTCTCGACGCCTCCGCCGCCTGAGGAGCTGCTGAGGAGCGATCGGCGAAGCCTGGTCTCGCCATGGCGGGGCCCGACCACCTCTCTCTGGCAGCACTCCAGCCGGCGTCCTTCCACGTCGAAGACCTTGAAGAGTATCATGGAAGCGCCATCATACTCCAGGTGGATCGCGAGGGCGCCCCTCGCCCTGCAGACCCGGGCGATCTTGCCCCAGCCTCGAGTCATGAAGACCTTGCCCGAGCAACGATCATGACCTCCGCTTGATCGCGAGGGTGTTGCAGCCGGCGTCTGCAACCAGAGCTCCAGATATCCCTCAAGGCATCACGAAGGCGAAGGAGGGAGGAAGGGAATCCAAGACTGAGGAGGCATGGCGGCGTGGAGCACAGACTCGGGAGGAGCCTCGCATGGACTCGGGAGGGACAACACGCACCGCGTGACTCCACCGACACCGACGGGCGGCGCGGCTGCCCATGGCGCCAACGTCAACTCCTTCAGGCCCTCAAAGTGGGCGACAAGGGCAGCAGGAACTCCTGGCGGCGCCGCAGCACCAAGGCCTCGACACCTCCGGCCGGGCGCCTCATCTCGATGGCATAGGGCTAGCTGCTTCTTCATGGAAGCGGTAGGGACCTCTCGGGAGCCTTTCCTTCTCTTCCACGGAGAACCGCAGATCGGGCCATTGCCGCAAAGTGGAGCAAGGACGGAGAAGAACGAGAAGCAAGAAGAGATGGACTGGAAGGCACGCGCTGCCTGCACTTATGGCTGGGAAGGCCAACCGTCGACTTCCACGATCGCAGGTAATCATGACCCGCTTTGCATGCAGGGACTTGTCAATTCGTGCAGTTGCCGAGGAGTCATGGGGAAGCAGGAGCGCCCACGTCCAATCAACCGCCACGCGGCGCCCAAGGCCGTAGGCTGTTAGGGCCCGTGGCGCTTCAGACTTGCCCTTCGCTTCTCTGCTCAGCCAAGTCCAGCGCGCTTTGGGCCTGGGGCTACTGCTCGGCGCTTCGGGAACGGGGGTACCTGACTTGCTCGCCTGCTGCCTACGGCGTGGCTCAAGGGGTGGCCCAAAGATGGCCCATCTTCATCAAGACAAGCTCAAGACCCTCGCGAGGGGCTGAGCCCTGCGGGAAGGACGACAGAAGCTTCCTCAGCACAGCCTCGTCAGTGGCTCGCGAGGAGGCGCAGAGATCAAGGCGGGTACCTCACGAGGTGCCCATGACGCAAGCCATGACGACTAAGGGCGCCAGGCGGGCGCCAGCCCGCAAAGTGTCCCTCATTTCCTATTTGGTGCAAAGGGGCAAGCGCAGCGAGAGCATCAAGCAAAGGCGTCCGCTTGATGCAACAAGACCAAGACCGCCGTGAACGGCAGGAAGGAAGTCATCGTGGAGCCCAAGCCGGGCCACCACCAGAGCCTTTGACAAAGAGGACCAACTTTAGTCAGATAAGTGTACTAGATGTTCCCCTTCAAAATGGCCAATTGTTGGCGCCCTTCCCACTCAATATTTGGGAAGAGGCCCAGGGCCTCTGCCTATAAGTAGAGCTAGCCACCACAGTAGAGGCATCAGATCTTAGCTTGGTCCACAGTAGAGGGTAGGAGGATCCGGAATCTTGAACAGGGCTAGAGATCAAGCAATCTAGAGAGAGAGAGCGACTGAACTCCCCCTAGCAGTTCATCACACCGGCCAATAACAGACCTTCGCGAGGCTGTTCTTCCTTGTATTGTTCTCCATCATCCCAAGAGGCAATCCACCACACCACACACTGGAGTAGGGTGTTACACCACAATGGTGGCCCGAACCAGTATAAACCTTGTGTCTCTTGTGTTGTTCTTTTGGTAGTTTAGATCCTAGCGAGGCGACGAGGTGCAGGTACGTAGGGGGCAAGATCTCCGCGTGCACCCCAGAGTTCGAACCTAGAGGGTCTGCCGGAACCCGAAATCCGACAGTTGCTGATTCCCCTGATTATTATAACCACCTTGGTTGCCCAGATTGCCTTGATTACCCTGTCCACTCTGGTTGTCGTGAAAGCCTGAACCGTAACTACCTCCAGCGTAACCCGGCCCATGAGATCCGGGGCCTGAACCGCCACCCGGTCCATGGTCATACCGAAAAACATCAGAGTTTTTGAACTCTTGCATGATGTAACAATCTTTCGAGAGGTGCATGGACGGGTTCTCCTTCGTCCCGTGCTTTGGGCAAGGCTGGTTCAACAAATAAGACAGGCGGTCCGGATTAGGACTTGGTCCTCCATCGTGCTGGGGCGGTTTAGCTTTACGCCGTTGGCCTTTGTCCTGTGCGTTTGTATTAGCCACAAAATCTAAGCTATTATCCGCTTTACGCTTACCGTTGTTTTCCATGGCCTGCCGGGTTGTGTTGCTGCCCCTTGGTATGTCCGCTCTTCTTTCCCTTCCCTGTCTTGTCATCGTCAGACTCGGGGTCCTTGGTACCATCAGAGTCGACATATTTCACCAGAGCAGCCATGAGAGTCCCCATATCATTGGAGTGGCATTTGAGCCGTCCCAACTTCAACTTCAGAGGTGCAAACCGACAATTGCCTTCCAACGTTAAAACTGCTATGTCAGTGTTAATGCGGTCCGATGAATGCAAAATCTCCGAAACCCGGCGCACCCAATGGGTTATTGATTCTCCTTCCTCCTGGACACAGGCAGCTAGGTCCACAATTGACATGGGCTGCTTGCACGTATCCTTGAAGTTCTGGATAAATCGGGCCCTCAGCTCGGCCCATGACCCAATGGAGTTAGCTGGTAACTTTTTTAACCAAGTTCGAGCCGTTCCTTCCAACATCATGGTAAAGTATTTAGCGCACGCCGCATCGTCCACATCCAGCATCTCCATTGCCATCTCATAGCTTTCCACCCATGACTCGGGGGATAAGTCAGCGGTGTAATTCCGCACTTTTCGTGGGCCTTTGAAATCCTTGGGCAGGCGCACGTTGCGCAGTGCTGGGACGAGACACAGTACTCCCAAAGAGCTAGAGGTAACCCCTGGTTCCACCGATGTGGTTGGACGAACCGGAGTAAGTTGGCGAGCCTCGTGCTGTGCTGCTAACTCGGCTTCTCGACGAGCTCTAGCGCGATCCACCACATCCTGAGCATCACCACCACCACCCGCCGGGTTATGGCCACGGGGCGGATCACGGTTTCGCACATTGCTTGATACAGCCGGTTCATCCATACGTCTGCTGTAGCTCCGGCTTGGGCGGGGAGTAGAATGGACCCTCGCGCGACTATATGAATAAGCCTGCTGCTGAACCAAAGCTATCTGAAGAAGCTCCCTAGCCCGTCGTGTCTCGACTGCCACCGGAGACTCGCCTTCGATCGGTAGGGCCGCCAGCCGTGAAGCGGCAACGACAATGTTGTCCATCGGGTTAGAGTAATGACCCGGTGGTGTTGGGACATGCCGCGGCGACACGTCATTCTGGTGAGGTGGATCCACCAAACGTGGCAGAACCGGCGCCCCCGCTCCAGGTGCTTCCACCCGATTTAACATTGGCAGATTACTAGTCCCCACTCCTATGGTGTTAAAGAGGTTCCTGGCCTCATAAATCGGCGGCAGGCGAGATTGGTACCTCCTCTTCAGGACATCATTTGACGACTCGATCCAAAGATAAGCCGGTAAGCCTCGCATCCAATGCGCCTGCTCCGCAACCATCCTGGTATCCTCTGCTGCCATGTCGGCTTTGGCCTGGGTGATCTTATCTTTCACCTTCGCGATTTCCGCATTATGTGTGTCTTGGTCCGCCGGGTTAACCTCCTCCATCAACATTGCCAAAGCGTCAAACAAATCAGATAGAACCTGAGCCGGCGGTCGCACAGGGCCTCCTGCCCCGGCAGCTGCTACTGCTGTTGATCCAGAACTCATCGCCGCTACGGTCGAAGAGTGGAGTGCTGGTTGTGTACCGTCCATGAAGATTGCAACCCGGTTCAGTGGATCACAGGGGTCCGAAATATTGTCGCCATCGGAACTGCCCCCAATCCGGCCATCTTGCAACTGATATAACGATTTGGTCTCTCCAGTCGATGACTCATCGCCGGAATAAACGACGGTTTCACCACCAGATTCCGATCTATCCTCAGATTCCCCTCCGTGGATGACTCCCACGAAGGCACGCTTCATGACATGCTTGACCCGAGCAGATCTCGCACGCTGAGCCGTTTCGACGAGGTCGGTGCAGATGTCCGGCTCAGGGCCCGGTTCGCTGATCTTGCCAATGAAAACGTGTATGCCACCAAAGGGGACCCGGTACCCGTACTCGATTGAGCCGGCCTCGGAGCCCCAGCCTGCATCGTCGATATAGATCTTGTCACGACGACTCTTGGTCATCCGGCCCACAGCGTAGCCCTTGAGTCCTTCGAAGCTTCCCTCTAAGAACTCGAAACCATCGTGTGATAGCCCCACGGTGGGTGCTAACTGTCGTGGTTTTGTCACGATAGATGTTCTAAGGAAAGGACTTAGTCATGGAGCCATCGCGCGGGTTAGCTTAAAGGGGTTAAAGCAGACAAGGGACACAGAGAGTTTATACTCGTTCGGCCCCTTGCGGTGAAGGTAAAGCCTAATCCAGTTGTTGTGGAATTGCTAGGGTTTCGATGACCAGGGAGCGAATACGCTTTGCCTGAGTCTCGAGTTGTTGTCTGTTGTCCTGAACCACCGCCGGGTCATCCCGTTATATACACAGGTTGACGCCCGTCGGTTTACAGAATCCCGAGGCCGGCTCATAAACGTGTCCGGATCGGTCTCTGCTCTTTCTATCTTACAACACAAGTTTACATATCAATGTCAGTTTATGTCTACAGGGCTTAAACCGGCTTTGGGCCCTGGGCCTTCATAAAGCGTCACCGTCTGTCTTCATGGGCTTCAGATATAGTGAACTATGGGGTTAATCCAGCCTCTCCTGGCCGGTTTACAGCCAGTGGTAATATCCCCAACAATGGCGATGATTTCCCCCTCCCGGAGGGAAGTGTCACCGGCAGAACAGCTCCGCCAGATCCCTAGATTGGTTCCGCCAAGGTTCCGCCTCGTGGCAGCGGAGTCTCGTCCTGAAAGCTTGCTTATGATTTTTCTCTCGGACGAAAGACTTCATATAGCAGAAGATGGGATCCGGAGGCCACCAGGGGTCCCATGAGGCAGGGGGCGCGCCCCCACCCTCATGGCCACGGTGTGGACCCCCTCTGGTATTTTCTTTGCTCAGTATTTTTTATTATTTCCAAAAAGGACTTTCGTGGAGTTTCAGGACTTTTGCAGTTGTGCAGAATAGGTCTCTAATATTTGCTCCTTTTCTAGCCCAGAATTCCAGCTGCCGGCATTCTCCCTATTTATGTAAACCTTGTAAAATAAGAGAGAATAGGCATAAGTATTGTGACATAATGTGTAATAACATCCCATAATGCAATAAATATCGATATAAAAGCATGATGCCAAATGGACGTATCAGGCACATTTCAAGGGGTCAACCTGGGAACGAGTCAGCCAAAAGGTAAAATCACGCTGCCCGTTACTTTTGGGGGCGAGCTGAACTATAGGAAGGAGAAGATCGTTTTCGATGTCGCCGAGATCCCCTTGCCATAAAATGGGATCCTTGGCCGCCCAGCACTGACCAAGTTCATGTCGGCGTCGCACTACGCCTACAACACATTGAAGATGCCTGGGCCACTTACCATCATCACCGTCCCCTCTAACAAGAAAGACGCGCTCATATGCGTCGACCAACTCTACCGAGAGGCAGTTGCAGCAGCTGCTGCCAAGGCACTTGCTCCTGCCGCTGAAGCTCCGGAAACGAAGAAGGTCGGCAAGACCCCTTCCGTCTAGACCTCCGGCACCCACTCCGGCAAGTGTGCCTCCTCGGAGTGCAGCGCTCCTGTCGAGGACGTGCCAGAGGGCTCCACCGGCAAGAGCAAGAAGTCCAAAGCTGCACAACCGGAGACAAAGAAGGTGTCCATCAAGGAGGACGACACAGGCAGGGCTTTCACTATAAGCTCCACCCTCGGCAGCAAATAGGAAAGCTTGTGTCGGGTGGTAGGTGCGACATATGCCAGCGGGTGGCTTATCATTGTGGGAGCCAATAAGACGTCGCCGGTGCCTGGAAACGGGATGAGGCGAAGACATGCACGCCGGCGAATCTTACCCAGCTTCGGGGCTCTCCGTGGAGATAACACCCCATCGCTGCTCAAGGGGGTCTCCGTGATGATCACTAGACGAACAAGTGGCTACAAGAGGCTCCTTGAGCTGTTCGGTGAGAGGAAGAAGAAGGGCACGGCTAGCTCTCCTTTTCCCTCGATGTGATGTCTGAAACTCTAAGAGATCAACCCTTTGCATGGGTGCCCCGAGGGGTTTATATAGGCCTACCCCCCCCCCCCCCAGGGGTACAATGGTAATCCGGCTGGGCGTGGGCCCTAGTCGTCAGTGTCTTCGCTCGCCGGCTTCTCCGCCGGCCGCTGGGGCCCACCGACTGGTGGGTCCCGGCGGCTGCCGGCTTCTTGGTCGACAAGCTGGCCCCACCGCTGAGGGCCTTGTTGGGGGCTGATTACTGTTGCCTCAATCCTGATGACGAGGGCTTTGTCGGGGTAAGCATGGCTACACTGCTGCCGCCTTGGCGGCGATCACTGTAGTCTCACCTCGTCTTGTCTCCTTGATGAGGCGCTTCCTTCGAGGGAGGGAACAAGCCGGCTATGGGAAGCTGGCCATATCTCAGGCCGACTGGGGGAGGTCGAGCCGGCTTCGGGCATCTCTCTAACCGGAGGGGCCCGCCACCTGCGTGTAACGCCCTGGATTCGATGCGCCAGGTGTCTGCCAGTCATTCGCCATCTTTGCCATGTCATTTGCTTGCGTGTTGCATTTTTCCATGTCATCATCTGCATTTCATCTACATGTTTTTCAAAACTTGCATCCGTTCGGGTCCTCCCGGTTCTCTCCATTGTCCGTTCGGAGTCCAGACCACACCCGCACGCGCCCGCGGCACCTCCGAAATATTATTTTATAAGTGGCACAAAAATGTTCTCGGAATGGGATGCAACTTGGCGTGCGGTCTTATTATAGTGTAGACAGAGCGCCTGTCAAGTTTCACACATTCGAGTCCGCTTGACTGCCCAACCATTAATATATAGCGGTATCATTGTCGGTACCTTCGCCGGACGTTTCGGTCTCCAAACTGCCGCCGGCTGCATTTCTTCTCTCCCTCAGCCCAAAACCTCTCTCACAGCCCACTAATCCTCCTCGCCCAGTCTAACTCCCCTCTCGACCGGAACTGTTCGATTGCGATCGGAGGGCTCAAACCCCCTCCTAACCCTCAAACCCTAGCCCTACCTATAAATGGAAGCCTCCCTTCCATTTTTGGCAGCAGCCGAACCCCCCTCCTCGAGCCCCGCGCCACCAACCTCCCTCCGTTTTCACGCCCGGTCGGCCATCCACCGCCACTTGGCGCCGTCCCAGTGGCCGCGCCGCCAAAGTCGCCCTCCTCCTCCAACCCACGCACGCCACGTCGCCCCGACCTCCACCCTCCGCCGCCAGCCCTCAAGGGCCCAGATCCGGCCCGCCGCCGGGCCAAAACGGGCCCCGCCAGCCCGCGCCCTCCCAGCCAGCCCGAAGGCTGCTCCCCCGCGCCTCGCCCTCCCTCGTGGGATCGGGCAGGGCCGATCTCCTCGCTTCCACTGGCCGGCAGCCACCGGAGCGCCCCGCCCGCCTCACCGCCCTTGCCGCCCGAGGCCAGCGCCGCCTCGCTCCATCCTTCTCCTTCCTCCCGTGCCTCGCCTTCCCTCTCTCACCATGCCATGGCTGCTGTCTTCTCGCAGGGAACTGTCGCTGCGTGCGCTTAGGCGCCATCGCTGCCGCCCAAGAGCTTCTCGGGCCTCCGGCTGCTCCCGACCCCCCGCTCCTCCTCCGCCGCCGCCGCCACCTGCTCGCCGGAGCACCGGCCACCGCCGCTCTTCTCGATGCCGACTGGATCGGAGGACTGCTCCTCGCTCCTTTGTCTCACGCGGCCCCTCCCCACCGGCCTTGGCTCACAGTTGCTGCCCCCAAAGGCCCCGGCCTGCCAACCGTCTTCCTCGACCTGGGCCGAAGCCCATGGTGAGCCCCGTAATCCCGCGCCCGTGCTACTTATAGCTATATTGTGCTCATCTGTTTTTTTTTTTTGGAAAACTGCTAAGTCCCCGGAAACTTATAAAATGTTGCATACTTTGACCTGTTGTAACTATGCATCCGTAGCTCTGTTTTGTGCGTGTAATATGTCAATTTGTTCGCCTCAACGAGTACATCATTTCATCTCATCGCATCATTTACATTTGAGCTCATCTTGATGCCCGAAATGCTGTTAGAAGAGGGCTATGTGATGTTAGTTTCAGATTCTTATCAGAACATGCACTTTTGTCATTTTTGCCATGATTGATGTGTGCACCCTATGAACTTGAGTCCTACATGTGTTTTGTAATATGCCATGCCATCTTTACAGGGGTGTATGCCATGTATTTTTGTGATCTCTGTGGTGACTAGCACAAGCATGCAAACTAGGCTTCATGATGTTGCTGATTTCAGCCCTGTTTTGTCTTGATATTTTTATGCCATGTAAACTTGATGCTACCGAGAGATCCATGCTTATTTTGAGATACTTCAGTAAGGATGTTTTGAACATATGGTTATTCTCTATCCATCCATGCCCTTGTTTGCAATTATGGAGTGCCCTAGATTGAGTCAATCAAGCTCTACTTTTGCTATAAAATGTTTCCTGGCAGGTTGTTTACATGTTATTTAATTTTGCCAAGTTTGTTGTAGTTGATCCTTGCATGCTATGATGTTGTTCTTGCCATGTATTGCTTCTATGCCATGTCTTCTTACTGTGAGTTGCCTTGCCATGCCATGTGTTGCTCTGTGGTGAGTGGTTCAAGCTCACCAACATGCCTACTTATTGTTGTTCCTGTCATGTATGAATCTGTAATATAACTTGCCATGTTTACATGGGTGCCATCATATCTTCTGGTCCTTTTTGGCTCATTGTCACTAAAGGACTTTTGTTCTATGCATTTAGTAGATTCATGCCATGAATTTGTTTTCCATGATAAGTTCCTGTAACATGTTGTTTGATAGCTCTAAACATTGCAACCTGATGTTATTTCTGCTAAAGTCTGAAACTGTTATTATTTGCAATCTTGCCATGTGTGTTTGAGCATGTTCTAGTGATTTCTGGAGTTATCTCTGTGTTCATGTTTTGTCATGCTTTACCTGTAAATCATGCCCATGCCTTTTGTTATTACGTTGAGATGCTGTAGCATGTTGTTTAGGTGTTTGCAATATGCCTAGTTGCTGTTCTGGACAGATTGTTGTCATGACTTGTATAGGGTGTATGTGTTGCACCGTTGCTCCGTTTTGAGTGTGCTCTATATGAAACTTGCTTGATTTTTCATGTAGTTTCATATTGTCATGTTGCATCCTTGTTTTGAGGTGTTTGCTTGATGTTTGTATGCATTTTGCATAAATGCCATGTTTAACTTGTTTTGCTCATATCTTCTAGGCCGTAGCTCCGAATTTAATGAACTTTATATGTAACTTGACTAGAATTTCGTGTAGATCATCGTGGTGCATCTTAACTTGCTGTTTAACAACTTGAACATAAAGTTTATCCAGATCTGGACCAATTTCGAAATTTGCATAAGAGGACTTACCGGAATTGTTATATGTTGTTTCCGGCCTCATTTAAATTTGCTTTGATGTGTTGCTCTTGTTTGCATCATCTCTTTCCATGAGTAGCCTTATCTAGATTTGTCATGCATCATGCTTGTTGTGCATCATGTCTTGTTCATGTGTGGTGTGTTTACTATGTTGTGTGCTTCTTCTTGTTAGTTCCTGTTCGCTATGATCGTGAGGATTCGTTCGCTCACGCTTGGTTCGCTTCATCCGCTCATCTTCTTCATGGACTCGTTCTTCTTCCTTATGGGATTTCAGGCAAGATGACCGCTACATCGGATCTCACTACTATCATTGCTATGCTAGTTGCTTCGTTCTATCGCTATGCTGCGCTACCTATTACTGTTTATCAAGCCATCCCAAATTGCCATGTCAGCCTCTAACCTTTTGCACCCTTCCTAGCAAACCGTTGTTTGGCTATGTTACCGCTTTGCTCAGCCCCTCTTATAGCGTTGTTAGTTGCAGGTGAAGATGAAGTTTGTTCCTTGTTGGAACATGGAGATGTTGTTCCTTGTTGGAACATGTTTACTTGTTGGGATATCACAATATATCTTATTTAATTAATGCATCTATATACTTGGTAAAGGGTGGAAGGCTCGGCCTTATGCCTGGTGTTTTGTTCCACTCTTGTCGCCCTTGTTTCCGTCATATCGGTATTATGTTCCCGGATTTTGCGTCCCTAACGCGGTCGGGTGATTTATGGGACCCCCTTGACAGTTCGCTTTGAATAAGACTTTTCCAGCAAGGCCCAACATTGGTTTTACCATTTGCCTTACCTATGCCCTTTTTCCCTTGGGTTTCCGGAGCCCGAGGGTCATCTTTATTTTAGCCCCCCGGACCAGTTCTCCTTCGAGTGCTAGTCCAAACCGAGCGATGTCCGGCGCCCCCTGGGCAATCAGGGTTTATGCCAACCCGACGTCTGGCTCATCCGGTGTGCCCTGAGACCGAGATATGTGCAGCTCCTATCAGGATTTGTCGGCACATCCGGGCGGCTTTGCTGGTCTAGTTTTATTGCTGTCGAAATGTCTTGTAGCCGGGATTCCGAGATTGATCGGGTCTTCCCGGGGAGAAGGAATATCCTTCGTTGATCGCGAGAGCTTATCATGGGCTAGGTTGGGGCACCCCTGCAGGGTATAAACTTTCGAGAGCCGTGCCCGCGGTTATGTGGCAGATGGGAATTTGTTAATATCCGGTTGTAGTAAACTCAAGCAAACTCTTCTAAAGTACACCAACCGTAGCGAATCGTGAGTGTCTCTTTTCGGGTTGATAGAGAGGAGAACACGGTTTCGGGTTATGTCCGACGTAAGTAGGAGTTCAGGATCACTTCTTGATCATTACTAGTTGACGACCGCCTTTGTTTCTCTTCTCGCCACATTTGCGTATGTTAGCCACCATATATGCTTAGTCGCTCTGCAACCTCACCACTTTACCCCTTCCTTTCCCATTAAGCTTTGCTAGTCTTGATACCCATGGTAATGGGATTGCTGAGTCCTCGTGGCTCACAGATTACTACACCAACAGTTGCAGGTACAGGTTATGCGATGATCCTGACGCGAGAGCGATCTTTGCTTGTGTTGGAGTTCTTCTTCTGCTTCTTCGATCAGGGGATAGGTTCCAGGTCGGCAGCCTGGGATAGTAGGGTGGATATTGTTTGAGTTTTTTGTTTATGTTTCATCCGTAGTCGGATGTTGATCTTCTATATGATGTTGATGTATTCTTGTGGCATTTGTCCCTTATGTATGTATCCCCATCTATTATGTAATGTTGATGTAATGATATCCACCTTGCAAAAGCGTTTCAATATGCGGGTCTATCCTGGTGGAACCTTCGAGTTCCTTTTGGATAGGGTCGCATATTGGGCGTGACAAGTTGGTATCAGAGCCTCTACCGACCTTAGGAGCCCCCTTGATTGATCGTGTAGTTTGGCCGTTGTTGAGTCTAGAAGAAAACTGTTTTCGGAGTCTAGTTATATCGGAGAGTAGGAATTCTTTTTACTCCTCAGCCCCTTCGTCGCTCTGGTGAGGAATCCTGATGTAGGTGTTTTGAATTACTTCTCTTCCCCTTCAAATTTTTCTTTAGGATCACGCAGTTGGTTTTCGGTAGTTGGTCCTCAGCTCTTTTCATCCGGTGCATTCTCGTCAAGTCGACTCGAGTCTCTTCATCTTTGCAAGTTCAATCCTCAGTTCTTCCTCCGACGTCGTTGTTTTTCCTTGTCCGAAGTTGTCCTTGTTTTTCCCACCGCCTCCTTCTTCCTCTCGAACCGGAGTCCGTAATTGAGTATCCATCCTACTCGTGTAAGTCTTTGCTTTCTTTCCTCAATGATTTCAACCGTGTTTTCTCTTCAAGATATTCGCGGTTTCCCCTTCCAAGTTGTCTTTGTTTTCCGCCTCCCACCCTTTTTATTCCCGGAGTCCGAGTCTCTTCCGACCATCAATTTTATTCGTGGAGCCTCTTCAGTCTTCCTCAATCATTTCAACCGTGAATTCTCGCCTCGCTCGTAATTCTTCATCCCTTTCTTTTTCCGGTGCACTCAATTCAAGTTTTTCGGGTTAATCATATTCTTTTCCTTCGAAGTGTTCTCTTTGCTCGTTCGCCTCTCGCCAGTTTATCATTCCGGAGTTCGGAGGACCTATCAGGAGATTCGTCTGTTTTCTAATTAATTCGAGGTTATCACCTCATTCAAATATTTCAATTGTTCCGGTGCATCATCTATCTCTTCAACATTCCTTTCCAACGGTGTTTTCTTTTAGTGGGCCCTAACCCACAGGTCTTTTCCCAGGATCTTACCTGACTCTTCTAATTCCCCGGAGTTATTCCCAAATTCTTTTCAAGTGTGACGTAAGAATGGATTCCATCAGTCACATGCCTTTTCCAAGATCGATTTCAAATCATTTCATTATTGGCTCAACCTCTTTGCTTTTCATTCTACCGGAGTATCTCAACAATTTTGGTGGTGTTTATCATCGTCTTTTGAAGACCGAAGAAGAGTTCCTTCTAAATCTTGTCCGTTCCCCCAGAGATTCGCGGTGCTAGCTCGATGTTATCCTATCCAGTTGTATCCAGTTGTGCAATTCTTTTCATCCATCCGGAGTACTTCAGGTGTTGCTTTCGCTCTCGATCATCCGGAGGCCATCTTTTCGGAATATCTCTCCATTCTAAGTTTTTCAAATTCCTTCTCCAATTATTCCATATTCGTGCCCCTTCGTTCGTCTCAATATTCTTCCGGTGCTTCGTTCAAGTATCCTCTAATCAGTTCATGATCTCTTCATTCTCTTGTATCTAAATTCCCTCAAGTATCTTTGGGCTTTTCTAATTCTTCCCGGTGATTCATCCTCTTTCCTCAGTCATTTCCGAATTCTTATGGTGGTTCATTCAGATTCTTTTCCTTGTTTATCATATTAATTCATTCGTTCTTTTCAATCCTACCAGTGGTTCATGAAGACCTTCTCAAGTTTGCGATATGTCACTTCTCAACCCTTTCAAGAAGAATAAGTAGTATGCAAAATCCATTGCTTGTCATCAATTTAATTTGATGAAGGATAAGCATACAATAAATCTTATTCTTATTTCATCCAAGTGATTAATCCCCTCCTTCAGAGTTTGTTCGTGATGAATAAATTCTACTTCCAAGTGTTTTCATCTTTTCTTTTCCGGAGCTCAATTTCCTCAGCCATTTCATCGGAACCTCCATATAAATCATCGCAACGCTCATCTTATTCTTTCTTCCTTCATTCTATCTCATCTTCCTTTTTGTTACCGGAGTTCTTCATGGTGGTTCTTCATGATTTAATTCATTCTTCAAGAGTTCATCAAGTTTCATTCCATCTTCTTAAGCTCGTGTTCTATTCCTACATGTTTTAACCGGTGTGCTGCCTAAATCCTTTCAGTCTTATTCGTTTCTTTTCTCATTCTAACCACTCCGGTTAGAACGAGTGCTTTCAGAGTCTATCGTGTTTCCATGAGCTTTTGATTCTCGTCATTCTCGTCGTTCCTCTCTTCTTCTTGAGTCCTTTCGATTCTTTGCTTCTTTTCTTGAGTTCTTGTTTCACCTCATCTTTTTTCTCTTCCGTCTCGGTCCTAAGATCTCGGGACGAGATCTCTTGTTAGTGGAGGAGTGTTGTAACGCCCCGGATTCGATGCGCCAGGTGTCTGCCAGTCATTCGCCATCTTTGCCATGTCATTCGCTTGCGTGTTGCATTTTGCCATGTCATCATCTGCATTTCATCTGCATGTTTTTCAAAACTTGCATCCGTTCGGGTCCTCCCGGTTCTCTCCGTTGTCTGTTCGGAGTCCAGACCACACCCGCACGCGCCCGCGGCACCTCCGAAATATTATTTTATAAGTGGCACAAAATGTTCTCGGAATGGGATGCAACTTGGCGTGCGGTCTTATTATAGTGTAGACAGAGCGCCTGTCAAGTTTCGTCACATTCGGAGTCCGTTTGACTGCCCAACCGTTAAACATATAGCGGTACCGCTGTCGGTACCTTCGTCGGACGTTTCGGTCTCCGAAACTGCCGTCAGGCTGCATTTCTCTTCTCTCCCCTCAGCCCAAAACCTCTCTCTCACAGCCCACTAATCCCTCCTCGGCCCAGTCTAACTCCCCTCTCGACGGAACTGCTCGATTATGATCGGAGGGCTCAAACCCCTCCTAACCCCTCAAACCCTAGCCCTACCTATAAATGGAAGCCTCCCTTCCATTTTTGGCAGCAGCCGAACCCCCCTCCTCGAGCCCCGCGCCACCAACCTCCCTCCGATTCCGCGCCCGGTCAGCCATCCACTGCCACTTGGCGCCGTCCCTGTGGCAGCGCCACCACCAGCCACGCCCAGTCGCCCTCCTCCTCCAACCCACGCATGCCACGTCGCCTGACCTCCTCCTCCGCCGCCAGCCCTCAAGGGCCCAGATCCGCCCCGCCGCCCGGGCCGAACGGGCCCCGCCAGCCACAAGCCTCCCAGCCGCGCCCGGCCTCGCTCCCCGCCGCCTCGCGCCTCCCTCGTCGGGATCGGGCAGGGCCCGATCTCCCTCGCCGCCTCGCTGGCCGGGAGGCCACCGGAGCGCTCCGCCGTCTCGCCGCCCTTGCCGCCCGAGGCCAGCGTCGCCCCTGCTCCATCCTTCTCCTACCTCCCCGTCTCGCCTTCCCTCTCTCACCCGCGGCCATGGCTGCTGTCTTCTCGCAGGGAACCGCCGCCGTCGTCGCGCTAGGCGCCATCGCCGTCGCCAGAGCTTCTCCTCCTCGGCGCTGCTCGCCCCCTCCGCCGTCCTCCGCTTCGCCCCGTCGCCTGCTCACGAGCACCGGCCGCCGCCGCCGCTTTCTCGATCCCGACCAGATCGGGAGGATCGCGCCTCGCTCGCTCAGAGCCAGCGCCAGCGTGAGCCCCCCCCGCCGCCTTGGCTTGGCTGTCTTCTGTGACCCAGCCCTGCCTGCCAACCTCTTCCTCGACCTGGGCCAAGCCCATGGTGAGCCCATAATCCAGCCTGCATGACTTTATAGCTATATTGTGCTCATCTGTTTTTTTTTTTGGAAAACTGCCAAGTCCCCGGAAACTTATAAAATGTTGCATACTTTGACCTGTTGTAACTCTGCATCCGTAGCTCCGTTTTGTGCGTGTAATATGCCAAATTGTTCATCTCAACGAGTACATCATTTCATCTCATTGCATCATTTACATTTGAGCTCATCTTGATGCCCGAAATGCTGTTAGAAGAGGGCTATGTGATGTTAGTTTCAGATTCTTATCAGAACATGCACTTTTGTCATTTTTGCCATGATTGATGTGTGCACCCTATGAACTTGAGTCCTACATCTGTTTTGTAATATGCCATGCCATGTTTACAGCGGTGTATGCCATGTATTTTTGTGATCTCTGTGGTGACTAGCACAAGCATGCAAACTAGGCTTCATGATGTTGCTGATTTCAGCCCCTGTTTTGCTGATATTTTTATGCCATGTAAACTTGATGCTACCGAGAGATCCATGCTTATTTTGAGATACTTCAGTAAGGATGTTTTGAACATATGGTTATTCTCTATCCATCAATGCCCTTTCTTGCAATTATGGAGTGCCCTAGCTTGAGTCAATCGAGCTCTACTTTTGCTATAAAATGTTTCCTGGCAGGTTGTTTACATGTTATTTAATTTTTCCAAGGTTGTTGTAGTTGATCCTTTCATGCTATGATGTTGTTCTTTCCATGTATAGCTTATATGCCATGTCTTCTTACTGTGAGTTGCCTTGCCATGCCATGTATTGCTCTGTGGTGAGTTGTTCAGGCTCACCAACATGCCTACTTATTGTTGTTGCTGTCATGTATGAATCTGTAATATAACTTGCCATGTTTACATGGGTGCCATCATATCTTCTGGTCCTTTTTGGCTCATGGTCACTAAAGGACTTTTGTTCTATGCATTTAGTAGATTCATGCCATGCCTTTGTTTGCCATGATAAGTTCCTGTAACATGTTGTTTGATAGCTCTAAACATTGCAACCTCGATGTTATTTCGCTAAAGTCCAAAACTGTTATTATTTGCAATCTTGCCATGTGTGTTTGAGCATGTTCTAGTGATTTCTGGAGTTAGCTCAGTGTTCATGTTTTGTCATGCTTTACCTGTAAATCATGCCCATGCCTTTTGTTATTACGTTGAGATGCTGTAGCATGTTGTTTAGGTGTTTGCAATATGCCTAGTTGCTGTTTTGGACAGATTGTTGTCATGACTTGTATAGGGTGTATGTGTTGCACCGTTGCTCCGTTTTGAGTGTGCTCTATATGAAACTTGCTTGATTTTGCATGTAGTTTCATATTGTCATGTTGCATCCTTGTTTTGAGGTGTTTGCTTGATGTTTGTATGCATTTTGCATAAATGCCATGTTTAACTTGTTTTGCTCATATCTTCTAGGCCGTAGCTCCGAATTTAATGAACTTTATATGTAACTTGACTAGAATTTCGTGTAGATCATCGTGGTGCGTCTTAAATTGCTGTTTAACAACTTGAACATAAGGTTTATCCAGATCTGGACCAATTTCGAAATTTGCATAAGAGGACTTACCGGAATTGTTATATGTTGTTTCCGGCCTCATTTAAATTTCCTTTGATGTGTTGCTCTTGTTTGCATCATCTCTTTCCATGAGTAGCCTCATCTAGATTTGTCATGCATCATGCTTGTTGTGCATCATGTCTTGTTCATGTGTGGTGTGTTAACTATGTTGTGTGCTTCTTCTTGTTAGTTCCTGTTCCGTTGCGATCATGAGGATTCGTTCGTCTACGCTTGGTTCGGCTTCATCCGTTCATCTTCTTCATGGACTCGTTCTTCTTCCTTGCGGGATTTCAGGCAAGATGACCGCTACACTGGATCTCACTAATATCATTGCTGTGCTAGTTGCTTCGTTCTATCGCTATGCTGCGCTACCTATTACCTGTTTATCAAGCCATCCCAAATTGCCATGTCAGCCTCTAACCTTTCGCACCCTTCCTAGCAAACCGTTGTTTGGCTATGTTACCGCTTTGCTCAGCCCTCTTATAGCGTTGTTAGTTGCAGGTGAAGATGAAGTTTGTTCCTTGTTGAACATGGAGATGTTGTTCCTTGTTGGAACATGTTTACTTGTTGGGATATCACAATATATCTTATTTAATTAATGCATCTATATACTTGGTAAAGGGTGGAAGGCTCGGCCTTATTCCTGGTGTTTTGTTCCACTCTTGCCGCCCTAGTTTCCGTCATATCGGTATTATGTTCCCGGATTTTGCGTCCCTAACGCGGTCGGGTGATTTATGGGACCCCCTTGACAGTTCGCTTTGAATAAGACTTTTCCAGCAAGGCCCAACATTGGTTTTACCATTTGCCTTACCTATGCCCCTTTTCCCTTGGGTTTCCGGAGCCCGAGGGTCATCTTTATTTTAGCCCCCCGGGCCAGTTCTCCTTCGAGTGCTGGTCCAAACAGAGCGATGTCCGGCGCCCCCTGGGCAATCAGGGTTTATGCCAACCCGACGTCTGGCTCATCCGGTGTGCCCTGAGACCGAGATATGTGCAGCTCCTATCAGGATTTGACGGCACATCCGGGCGACTTTGTTGGTCTAGTTATATTGCTGTCGAAATGTCTTGTAGCCGGGATTCCGAGACTGATCGGGTCTTCCCGGGGAGAAGGAATATCCTTCGTTGATCGCGAGAGCTTATCATGGGCTAAGTTGGGACACCCCTGCAGGGTATAAACTTTCGAGAGCCGTGCCCGCGGTTATGTGGCAGATGGGAATTTGTTAATATCCGGTTGTCGTAAACTCGAAGAAAACTCTTCTAAAATACACCAACCGTGTGCGTAACCGTGAGTGTCTCTTTTCGGGGTTGATCGAGAGGAGAACACGGTTTTTGGGTTATGTCTGACGTAAGTAGGAGTTCAGGATCACTTCTTGATCATTACTAGTTGACGACCGTTCCTTTGTTTCTCTTCTCGCTCTCATTTGCGTATGTTAGCCACCATATATGCTTAGTCGCTGCTGCAACCTCACCACTTTACCCCTTCCTTTCCCATTAAGCTTTGCTAGTATTGATACCCGTGGTAATGGGATTGCTGAGTCCTCGTGGCTCACAGATTACTACACCAACAGTTGCAGGTACAGGTTATGCGATGATCCTGACGCGAGAGTGATCTTTGCTTGTGTTGGAGTTCTTCTTCTGCTTCTTCGATCAGGGGATAGGTTCCAGGTCGGCAGCCTGGGATAGCAGGGTGGATATTGTTTGAGTTTTCTGTTTATGTTGTATCCGTAGTCGGATGTTGATCTTGTATATGATGTTGATGTATTCTTGTGGCATTTGTGCCTTATGTATGTATCCCCATCTATTATGTAATGTTGATGTAATGATATCCACCTTGCAAAAGCGTTTCAATATGCGGGTCTATCCTTGGTGGAACCTTCGAGTTCCTTTTGGATAGGGTTGCATATTGGGCGTGACACTGCGGGTCGTACTGACAGCCTGTCGTGGGTGATGTAATGGTCAGAATGGTAACAGTGCCACGCCGGACGGGTGATGGCCACCCCGTACGGCGCACTGTGGCCACGCACGCTCCGGGATGTGGGGGTGGCAGGCTTCACTGTAGCCACGCCCCGTCTCATCACCGTTATGTGGGTGCAGATTCTGAGGGTGCGGCCTTGGCCGCCTGCTGGGTGGCCAGCTTCTTGGAGTCGGCCTTTTCGTGGCCGGCTACGTGGAGTCGGCCCTCTGGTAGCCGGCTCCTTGGGAGCCGGCCCTCTTGTGGCCTTCTTCCTGTAGGTCTTGGAGCCGGGCCGCCCCCTGACAGCCGGCCTGAGGGGCAGCCGGCCAGGGGGAGGCGGCCCAGCGTATTGGATGTTGGGTGGCTTGATTGGCTTGTAATTTTTTCAGAAGTCCCAGGGGGAGCCGGCTAGGCTACCCGTGGTCATTTACTCCGACAGTAGTCCCCGAAGCTGATTGAGCTTCGAGGTTGAAAGGAGGACGAGAAGCTCGATCGGCTTCCTATCCTGAGGAGCCGACAACTAGGAGCCGGCCTTGAGCGGGTGCGCCGTCTTCGGGGAGTTCCGCAGCCAGAAGGTGAGAACGCGAGCCGACTCGCTCGTTGAACGCGCGTCACCCTGCGCGCCACGTGGCCAGAAAGGCCTGCCAGCCCACGCGCGTGACGGTACGTCGCCGCAGGCTGGGGCCCACCATACCTAGGCCTCGGCCCAAGTGCGGATCCTCTGCGGCCCAAACGGACCGCTCGCCTTCCCAAGGGCGGTTTCAAAGACGCCTTTAGGGCGCAATAATCACGGGCGTGGGGGAGCGGGCGATTAATCCCACGCCCCCACTCCTCGCCTCCTCGGCTCCGCCAAGACGAGCCTATAAGTAGGGGGGAGGAGGCGCAGACGCCGCACGCCGCCTCGCTCCACCCTTCTTTCTACTTCCTTCTCCTTTCTTCCGCCGCCGCAGTGCTCTCACCACCGCGCCGCTCCGCCGCCAACCCTCTTGGCTTGCCGCGGACCCTCTGCAGCATGGTTGTGCTCTCCGCCGCCGCGCCTCTCTCATTTCCTCTTGCTCCCATGGCGCTGTCTAGCTTGTGGGATGGCTCCAAAGTCCATGAAGATCACATCGATTGGCTTCGCAAGACGCGGCGGTTGCCGGGCGAGGACCTCATGAAGACCCGCCTCGCGCTGGAGGTGGAGGTTTCGCCGGTGCCGGAGGAGGGCGAGCGGGTCATCTTCCGCTCGCACTGCCTGCGCGGCCTCGGCCTGCCGGCGAGCGGGTTCTTCCACTCCTTCCTCGAGTTCTATCATCTCCAGTCGCATCACCTCACCCCTGATACGTCTCCAACGTATCTATAATTTTTGATTGCTCCATGCTACTTTGTCTATTGTTTTGGACTATAATGGGCTTTATTTTCCACTTTTATATTATTCTTGGGACTAACCTATTAACCGGAGGCCCAGCCTGTAATTGCTGTTTTTGCCTATTTCAAGTGTTTCAAGAAACGGAATATCAAACGGAGTCCAAACGGAATGAAACCTTCGGGAACGTGATTTTCTCACCGAACGTGATCCAAGAGACTTGGACCCTACTCCAAGGAGTGCCAGAGGCGGTCACGAGGGTGGGGGCGCGCCCTCCCCCCTGGGCACGCGCCCTGCCTCGTTAGCCCCCCTGACGCTCCACCGACATACTCCTTCCTCCTATATATACCTGCGTACCCCCAACATATCGGGGACGGAGCCAAAAACCTAATTCCACTGCCGTACCTTCCTGTATCCACGAGATCCCATCTTGGGGCCTGTTTCGGAGCTCCGCCGGAGGGGGCATCGACCACGGAGGGCTTCTACATCAACACCATAGCCCCTCCGATGAAGTGTGAGTAGTTTACTTCAGACCTTCGGGTCTATAGCTAGTAGCTAGATGGCTTCTTCTCTCTTTTTGGATCTCAATACAATGTTCTCCCCCTCTCTCATGGAGATCTATTCGATGTAATCTTCTTTTTGCGGTGTGTTTGTTGAGACCGATGAATTGTGGGTTTATGATCCAGCTTATCTATGGAAAATATTTGATTCTTTTCTGAATTCTTTTATGTGTGATTAAGTTATCTTTGCAAGTCTCTTCGAATTATTCGTTTGGTTTGGCCAACTAGATTGGTAGTTCTTGCAATGGGAGAAGTGCTTAGCTTTGGGTTCAATCTTGCGGTGTGTCCTTACCTAGTGATGTAGGGGTTGCAAGGCACGATTGTATTGTTGCCATCGAGGATAACAAGATGGGGTATTTATCATATTGCATGAATTTATTCCTCTACATCATGTCATCTTGCTTAAGGCGTTACTCTGTTTTTAACTTAATACTCTAGATGCATGCTGGATAGCGGTCGATGAGTGGAGTAATAGTAGTAGATGCAGAATCGTTTTGGTCTACTTGTCTCGGACGTGATGCCTATATACATGATCATTGCCTGGATAACCTCATAACTATGCTCAATTCTGTCAATTCCTCAACAGTAATTTGTTCACCCACTGCAGAGTATTATGCTCTTGAGAGAAGCCACTAGTGAAACCTATGCCCCCCGGGTCTATTCTCATCATATCAATCTCCATCACTTTATTTACTTGCTTTGCTTTTACTTTTCACTTTGCATCTTTATACCAAAAATACCAAAAATATTATCTCTATCAGATCTCACTCTCGTAAGTGACCTGAAGGGATTGACAACCCCTAATCGCGTTGGTTGCGAGTAGCTATCATTTTGTGCAAGTACGAGGGACTTGCGCGTAGCCTCCTACTGGATTGATACCTTGGTTCTCAAAAACTGAGGGAAATACTTACGCTACTTTGCTGCATCATCCTCTCCTCTTCGGGGAAATCCAACACAGTGCTCAAGAGGTAGCAAGAAGAATTTCTGGCGCCGTTGCCGGGGAGGCTTACACAAAAAGTCAACATACCAAGTACCCATCACAATCTCTATCTCTCGCATTACATTATTTGCCATTTGCCTCTCGTTTTCCTCTCCCCCACTTCACCCTTGCCGTTTTATTCGCCCTCTCTCTCCCAATCTCCTCCTCTTTTTCCCTTTGCCTTTTGTTTGCTCGTGTGTGAGTTTTCTTGCTTGTCGCTATGTCTGAAATTGGGGAAATTATCGCCAATATGGGTGATAATAATATGGAAAATTCTGAAGCTCCTGCTGAAGAATCCCCTACCTATCACACAAAAAGATTTCAAATCGGTAGTGGTAATATTATTGGAAAAGGAGTTATTCAAGATTTCTTTACTTGTGCTGGTGCTTTACCCTCTATGGGTGGTTCTATTCTCCATAGAACTAGTAGTCTTGCGGACGCTATTGCCATGCTTATCGTTGAACTTGAAAGGCAATTTATGCATATGCACCCTTCTATACAAAGAATTTTCCTAGAATTTTCTAATATTGAACACTCCTCTATTAAGCGTGCCGCTACTATATTTTTGGCTCATGAATTCAGATTTATAATAAAAGAAGCCAAAGAAATCTTCGTGCATTATAGGGTGGATGCCGGCCGTCCTCCCATAGAATCTATCATTTTTTATCAAGAAGAAATAATGCGTTTTCAATCCATCGACTATGTTGCTTTCAATGAAAATCTTAGAAAAAAGGTGCCTGCCAATATTTTAATTGATAGAATCTCTGAGCTTAATGATGATTTGGCTATTTGAAATAATGAGCTAGGATGCTCTCTTGAATATAGGCTCACCAAGTTCTGTCAAAAGAATGCTTACAATGATGAATTGGTTGTGCTATACGAAGGGCCAAAAGAGGAACCTATACCTCCTAAAATTGATCTTGGGGACTTTCGTCCTATTAAATTTATCCCTTTTGATTACTTTTTCTTGCCTCAAAGAAAACTTTCTGCTGAACGTAGAGAATATGAAATGAGTTTCACCGGTCTATCTTATTACTACGACACTACCTAGATCTATCCTTGTTTTTATGCCTAGCTAGGGGCGTTAAACGATAGCGCTTGTTGGGAGGCAACCCAATTTTATTTTGAGTTTTTTGTTTTTGGTTATGTTTAGGAATAAATAATCCATCTAGCCTCTGTTTAGATGTGGTTTTATCTTTTAATTAGTGTTTGTGCCAAGTTGAACCTATTGGATCTTCTTGGATGATAGTTATTTGATCTTGCTGTAACTTCCAGAATCTTTGTGCTCAGTGCCCGAATTGTTAAAAGTCACCAGATCGTGATAAAATACTGATTCCAATTGCTGCTGAGCAATAAACAAATTTTCCAGGTCATCTAATTTTGGTAGAATTTTTTGGGTTCCATAAGTTTGCGTTAGTTACATATTACTACAGACTGTTCTGTTTTTGAAAGATTCTGTTTTGCGTGTGTTGTTTGCTTTTTTTGATTAATCTATGGCTAGTAAAATAGTTTATGGTCCATAGAGAAGTTGGAGTACAGTAGGTTTAACACCAATATAAATAAAGAATGAGTTCATTACAGTACCTTAAAGTAGTCTTTTGTTTTCTTTCTCTAACGGAGCTCACGAGATTTCTATTGAGTTTTGTGTTGTGAAGTTTTCAAGTTTTGGGTGAATTCTTTTGAAGGATTATGGAACAAGGAGTGGCAACAGCCTAAGATTGGGGATGCCCATGGCACCCCCAAGACAATCCAAGGACACCAAAAAGTCAAAGCTTGGGGATGCCCCGGAAGGCATCCCCTCTTTCGTCTACTTCCATCGGTAATTTACTTGGAGCTATATTTTTATTCACCAACATGATATGTGTTTTGCTTGGAGCGTCTTGTATTATTTGAGTCATTGCTTGTTAGTTACCACAATCACCCTTGCTGTACACACCTTTTGAGAGAGCCATATATGAATTAGAATTTGATAGAATACTCTAGTGCTTCACTTATATCTTTTGAGCTTGATAATTTTTGCTCTAGTGCTTCACTTAGATCTTTTAGAGCACGGTGGTGGATTTGTTTTAAAGAAACTTGATCTCTCATGCTTCACTTAGATTATTTTGAGAGTCGTTAATAGCATGGTAATTTGCTTAATGTTAATATACTTGGTGTTCAAGATATGTGAAACTTTCTTTTGAGTGCGTTGAATACTAAGATAAGTTTGATGCTTGATAATTGTTTTGAGATATGGAGGTGATAATATCAAAGTCATGCTAGTTGAGTAGTTGTGAATTTGAGAAATGCTTGTGTTGAAGTTTGTAAGTCCCGTAGCATGCACATATGGTTAAAGTTGTGTAACAAATTTGAAGCATGAAGTGTACCTGGCTTGTGCATCCTTATGAGTGGCGGTCGGGGACGAGCGATGGTATTTTCCTACCAATCGATCCCCCTAGGAGCATGCGCGTAGTACTTGATTTTTGATGACTTCTTAATTTTTGCAATAAGTATATGAGTTCTTTTGACTAATGTTGAGTCCATGGATTATACGCACTTTTACCTTTCCGCCATTGCTAGCCTCTTCGGTACCGTGCATTGCCCTTTCTCACATTGAGAGTTGGCACAAACTTCGCCGGTGCATCCAAACCCTGTGATATGATATGCTCTATCACACATAAACCTCCCTATATCTTCCTCAAAACAGCCACCATTCCTACCTATTATGGCATTTCCATAGCCATTCTGAGATATATTGCCATGCAACTTTCCACCGTTCCGTTCATCATTATTATGACATACATTACTTTTGTCATATTGCCATTGCATGATCATGTAGTTTACGTCGTATTTGTGGCAAAACCACCAAGCATTATTTTCATACATGTCACTCTTGATTCATTGCACCATCCCGGTACACCGCCGGAGGCATTCATATAGAGTCATACCTTGTTCTAGTTTTGAGTTGTAATCCTCATGTTGTAATCAATAGAAGTGTGATGATCATCATTATTAGAGAATTGCCCAAAAAAAAGAAAGGCCAAAATAAAAAAAGAAAGGCCCAAAAAAAGGGCAATGCTACTATCTCTTTTTCCACACTTGTGCTTCAAAGTAGCACCATGTTCTTCATGTAATGAGTCTCATATTTTGTGCTTTAAAGTAGCACCATGTTTTTCATATAGTGAGTCTCATAAGTTGTATTTTTCATACTAGTGGGAATTTTTCATTATAGAACTTGGCTTGTATATTCCTATGATGGGCTTCCTCAAATGCACTAGGTCTTCATGAGCAAGCAAGTTGGATGCACAGCCACTAGTTTTCTTTTGTTGAGCATTCATAGCTCTAGTGTATCCGTTGCATGGCAATCCCTACTCCTCATGTTGACATCAATTGATGGGCATCTCCATAGCCCGTTGATTATCCTCGTCAATGTGAGAATTTCTCCTTTTTTTGTCTTCTCCACACAATCCCCATCATCATATTCTATTCCACCCATAGTGCTATATCCATGGCTCACGCTCATGTATTGCGTGAAGGTTGAAAAAGTTTGAGATTATTTAAGTACGAAACAATTGCTTGGATTGTCATCGGGGGTATAGAAGTTGGGAACATCTTTGTGTGACAAAAATGAAGCATAGCCTAACTATATGATTTTGTAGGGATGAACTTTCTTTTGCCATGCTATTTTGAGAAGACATGATTATTTTGATTAGTATGCTTGAAGTATTATTATTTTTATGTCAATATGAACTTTTGTCTTGAATCTTTCGAATCTGAATATTCATATCACAATTAAGAAGATTTACATTGAAATTATGCCAAATTATCACTCCACATCAAAAATTCTCTTTTTATCATTTACCTACTCGAGGACGAGCAGGAATTAAGCTTAGGATGCCCGATACGCCTCCAACGTATCTATAATTTTGATTGCTCCATGCTACTTTATCTATTGTTTTGGACTATAATGGGCTTTATTTTGCACTTTTATATTATTTTTGGGACTAACCTATTAACCGGAGGCCCAGCCTGAATTGCTGTTTTTTGCCTATTTCAAGTGTTTCAAGAAAAGAATATCAAACGGAGTCCAAACGGAATGAAACCTTCGAACGTGATTTTCTCACCGAACATGGTCCAGAGACTTGGACCCTACTCAAGGAGTGCCAGAGGCGGTCACGAGGTAGGGCGCGCCTCCCCGGGCTCGCCTCTGCCTCGTGGGCCCCGACGCCCACCGACGCATCCTTCCTCCTATATACCTACGCACTTCAATAGATCGGGACAGAGCCAAAACCTAATTCCACCACCGTGACGCTCCTGATCCACGAGATCCCATCTTGGGGCCTGTTAGAGTTCACGGAAGGGCATCCACCACGGAGGGCTTCTACATCAACACCATAGCCCTCCGATGAAGTGTGAGTAGTTTACTTCAGACCTTCGAGTCCATAGCTAGTAGCTAGATGGCTTCTTCTCTCTTTTTGGATCTCAATACAATGTTCTCCCCCTCTATCGTGGAGATCTATTCGATGTAATCTTCTTTTTGCGGTGTGTTTGTTGAGATCGATGAATTGTGGGTTTATGATCCAGCTTATCTATGGAAAATATTTGATTCTTCTCTGAATTCTTTTATGTATGATTAAGTTATCTTTGCAAGTCTCTTCGAATTATCCATTTGGTTTGGCCAACTAGATTGGTAGCTCTTGCAATGGGAGAAGTGCTTAGCTTTGGGTTCAATCTTGCGGTGTCCTTACCTAGTGATAGAAGGGGTTGCAAGGCATGTATCGTATTGTTGCCATCGAGGATAACAAGATGGGGTATTTATCATATTGCATGAATTTATTCCTCTACATCATGTCATCTTGCTTAAGGCGTTACTCTGTTTTTAACTTAATACTCTAGATGCATGCTGGATAGCGGTCGATGAGTGGAGTAATAGTAGTAGATGCAGAATTGTTTCGGTCTACTTGTCTCGGACATGATGCCTATATACATGATCATTGCCTGGATAACCTCATAACTATGCTCAATTCTGTCAATTGCTCAATAGTAATTTGTTCACCCACCGTAGAATATTTATGCTCTTGAGAGAAGCCACTAGTGAAACCTATGCCCCCCGGGTCTATTCTCATCATATCAATCTCCATCACTTTATTTACTTGCTTTGCTTTTACTTTTCACTTTGCATCTTTATACCAAAAATACCAAAAATATTATCTCTATCAGATCTCACTCTCGTAAGTGACCGTGAAGGGATTGACAACCCCTAATCGCGTTGGTTGCGAGTAGCTATCGTTTTGTGCGGGTACGAGGGACTTGCGCGTAGCCTCCTACTCGATTGATACCTTGGTTCTCAAAAACTGAGGGAAATACTTACACTACTTTGCTGCATCATCCTCTCCTCTTCGGGGAGATCCAATGCAGTGCTCAAGAGGTAGCAACCCCCAACGCGCGTGATGCTGCTGTCGGCCTTCGTCACCCTGTGCGAGGGTTTTCTTGGAGTCCTCCCCACCCTTGAGCTCTTTGGGGAGTTCTTCCAATGCAAGCTCGGCACCGTCTCTGCAGGCGTGCCCGCCCCCTGTGGTGCCTTCATCGCCAAGCGGAGGACAGCCGACAACAACCCCTTTCCTCCTATCCCGCTGATCTAGTCGGTGAAGCTCTGGCAGCAATCATACTTCTACGTGAAGAACGTCGCCTCCCAAGGCGACTACTTGAATCTGCCGGCTTACGTAGCCGGCCCACCGCCTGAGAGGCAGCCGTCTTGGTCCTTCCGAGCCCGGTCGCTCTCCTTGGCCGAGAACGCCGCCATCACCTGGCTCCGGGTGATGATCCAATCGGAGGGCTTGGTGGGGGCCGACCTGGTCGCCGCCTTCTTGGAGCGCCGGGTGCTCCCGCTCCAAAGCCGGCCGCACATGATCTGCCAGATGAGCGGCCGCTTCGACCCATGCCGGCTGAGCACCAGAGAGATGCCTCGTGGCGAGGTAGCCTAAATGGTGAATTACATCTCCAACTGCAAGCTTACTGAGGAGTGGCAGTATGGCAAGGCGCCGTATTCTCGGGCTGATCCACCGCCTGTGGTGAGTTTTCTTTACTTTCTTCTTCTTTTGTTGTCGGGTTTGCGACGGCTGACTCTTGACTAGTCGGCTTGTCTTTGAGCAGAACCCCCTTCTTCGACCGGCTCCCGGGGCCGCAGGGCTGGAGCGCCATTTTATGGCCGACCGCACGGTGGAGGACCCCGACGACCCAGATCTGGGGGCGGCCTCCATGGACGACGCAATAGTCGGAGCCGGCGGAGAAGCAGGCGACCCCGAGCTCACGGCCGGCTTCGGGGACTGGCCGGATGATGACGAAGCCGAAGCCATCCCACGCCGTCAGCCGGCGGCCGATCGCCAAGGCGCGGGACCTTCTGCCGCGCCAGCTGCTCGGGGTGGCGCGCAAAAGCGTCGGGCCGGGCCAGGTCTCTTCGACAGTCGGCCGAAAAAACCCAAGAGCTCCGCGGCGGCGACCAAGCGGGACGAGGCGGCCGCGAAAGCGGCCCGCTTCCGCAAGGTGGTGAATCAGCCACAGGCGGTCTCGGCGTAAGTGTTGGATGTCTCGTACTTTTTGGTTGTCTTCTTTGGTTGAGGCTCATCTAAGCCGTCTTCTTGATTTGCTGAACAGGGCGCCGCTTTCCCTTGAACGGGTTGACGCCGCCTCCATAGTCGGACCGACTGGAGGGTCTTCGAGCTCCCGCCATGTGGATCCCCGCGCCGACCTCATGGAGGCAACGGAGCGGGAAGCGCGGGAGGCGCGGGAGGAGCGGGAAGCGGCGGAGCGGAGGGCCATCCAGGAGGCAGCGGAGAAGTCGGCCAAGGCGCAAGCCGACGCGACGGCCAAGGCCCAGGCGGAAGCCGAGGCCGCGGAGAGGGAGGCGGAGGTTCTGCGCAATCAGCTTCCACAGCTCGTCATTCCTCTTCGCGCCATGGATCCCAACATCCCCGTGCCTTCGTCGGAGGAAGCCGACCGCGACCAGCCGGTGATGGAGAGGGGGGAGGATGATGTGACGATCCTGGGGGAGGCGCCACAGCTAGCGCCGACTGGAGCGGGCCAAGGCGGCCGACCTACTGCGGCGCCTGAGCAGCCGGCCGGGGGCGAGTCGGCGGCGGGGGCGGATCTTGTGCTACAGTCGCCGCCTCGCCGGCGCGCGGGAGAGGCGTCCTCGGCGCCGGAGCCGCAGAGAGCTGCGGGCGCCAGCTCGACGGCTCAGGTCTTGGAGGCGGCCAGCGCTAGCATGTCCGAGTGGACTCCCAGCGCTGGAACGACCGAGCTGAACGTGGCGGCGCAGGAGGTCCGTTGCCGGCTTCAGACCCAGGCCGCCTCGCTCCAACGGTACACCCAGGAGTTTCTTGCTACGCGCGCGGTCATCCGGGTGAGTCTTCTGGCCTTGGTTTATTTCTTTCTTGATTTCTTCCGTGGGGGCGCGTCAGCGCACCCACTGGGTGTAGTCCCCGAGTTTCGAGTCGGCTGCTGAGCAGGCGGCTTGGAACTTTTTAGCAGGCCTTGGCGGCAATCTTATCCCTATTCACACTCCGTCTGATTTTCAAGAGTATCACAATCTCCGCGCGGCTACCTTCAACTCCTGTGCCCGGAGCTGAGCCGTAGGTCGCCGACCGACTAATAGCCGAGTGAGTACTTTGTTTCTTTTATCTCATGTGGGCGCAGCGTCAGTACCCACTGAGGGTGTAGTCCCCGAGATTCGTGTCGATCACGAGCGGTCGGGTCGGATCTTCCCTGACCACTTCTTCCTTACGGCCGTGCAAGCACGCGTCCGAGCTTACCACTGAGCTCACCACACCCCCATGAGTCCAACGCGCCTAACCGCGGCTCCTGCCATGCCCTGCACCCTTGATTCGTTCGACGCCCGAACGCCGGCCGCCGCACTTGCCATCACCGCCGTTGTTCTGGGCCATCTTCGCGGTTGAGAGCAACATCGATGCGCGGCAAGCGCCAAAGAACTCAGTAGCCACAAACCGCTCGTCGAACGGTGGCCGTAGAGCAAACCCGACGCGGGCACCGCCGCGGTCTGTCGTCGCCGGCGGTTAAACGCCGGTGGCTGACATGGCACCACTAGTTTAGGTGCTAATTATGTTTAATTATTACCTGTGTTAATGACATGTGGGTCCCCGAGCATATTTAGGTTAGTCTAATTTTCTGTTAAGATTAGTACTAATCTGTGTGGACCCCACGACGCCTTTGACTCGGTCAAGTCAACGCTGACCGTCCCACATCATACACCCAAACCAGCCTGAGACACTGACGTATGGGCCCCACAGGTCAGGTTTGACCTGGCCGACCCAGTTGACCTGCTGACATCACACCTATGTCATGCTGACGCAGTAACTTATTTTCTGGATTTATTCTTTTTCAGGAAATTCCAGAGAATAGAGCTAACTTCTAAAAATCATAGAAAATCAACCGTAGCTCAAAATGAAATAAGTTATATATGAAAAATGATCAGAAAAATGCAATATATCTATCTGTACCTTTTTTCATGAATGTTAGAACACTTTAACCTTGCTGTTTAGGTGAAACAAGTTAATGCACTAATATGACCTCTTAAAATGGGTTTGCATTTGAATCTTTGGTTCAAATGGACTCATCTCAATCTGTTCTAGCTTGCATTAGCCCAAAACACATTCATATTGCCATGTCATAGCATGCATCATATTGTGCATTGCATTGATCGTGTTTCTACTCTGTTTGTCGGTGTTGTTCCCCCCTCGGTAGACGTTGTACCGACGTTGTGATCATTGACACTGATGAAGACTCAATGCTATCTTCAGAAGTGCCAGGCAAGAAAAACCCCCTTGTTCATTCAGATACAATCCCACTCTCTCGCTCCTGCTCTATTTTACTGCATTAGGACAACAACGACTCATGTGTTACTTGCTGCGGTAGCTGAACCCCTTTATCCTCTGCATGACCTGTCATTGCCACAGTAAATAGATGAAACCCACTAGCATGAGTACGAGTTGTTTGAGCTCTGATGTGCCTACTCATTCATGCTTGTTGTCATGCCTGCTACTACTTAGAGTTGAGTCAGGTCTGATTCATCGGGAATGAATTGGAACATGGTGAACATGTCCTACTGTTGGGAGCTAAGTGTGTGAATACGATTTGGTAAAGGTAGCGGTGAGAGGCCATGTAGGAGTAAATGGTGGGTTGTCTCATTGCAGCCGTCTTCAGGAACTGAGTTCTGTGTTTGTGATCCATGAACAGTTACTACCACACATTGGGTTCCGGTAACTTGACCCCTCTCGGCTTATTAATCGCCTCGATCTCTGTCCAGGAGTTGCAAATAGTTTCTGGTGTTTGTAGGGTATGTGTTGGAGGCCGTGTGTTGCGCTGACCCTAGGGGTGGGCTATGATGTGGTAGATACACCATGGCCCGGTGTACCGAGCGCCCATTTGGTGTCTCGGGAACCCTGCACACATCGTTTGGGGTTGTGAGCGAAACCCCGGCCGTATCTCCTCGCGGATGGAACCCGAATAGGTGATAAACCTGGACTAGAGACTTGTGTGGTTAGTCAGGTCATGGCCGACTCCCTCACCAGGCTTCCGCTTGAAGGTTGCCGAGATACACGACGTGTACATGGTGGTAAGTGGCGAGAGTGTGTGTGAATGAGTACACCCCTGCAGGGTTATAAATGATCTATTCGAATAGCCGCGTCCACGGTAAAGGACTTCTGGGTTGCCTGTACAGTTCATAGACAAGTGAAAGTGGATACTCTAAAATGCGCAAGATAAGCGTGAGTGCTATGGATGGCGTTCTCGTAGGGAGACGGGAGCGGATCCATAGTGGTGTATTGATATGGTGAATATGTGGACTCGTGTGCGCCACCTCAAAAGAGTTACTTGCAGTCGTAGTTCAGGATAGCCACCGAGTCAAAGCTGGCTTGCTGAAGTTGAACTCCACCACCCCCTTTGTTGATAATGATGCATATGTAGCTAGTTCTGATGTAAGTCTTGCTGGGTACATTTGTACTCACGTTTGCCTATTTTATGTTTTGCAGAGAGATGTCAGTCTCGCTAGTAGTTCTGTGTGGACTTCGACGTTTAGCTTGATATCTCAGCTACGATCTTGTGCCCTCGGCAGGATCTGGTAGTTAGTCAGGCTTCTTAGCCTTTTTCATTTGTAGATGTCTGTACTCAGACATGTTAGGCTTTCGCTTGTGCTTTGACTTGTATGCTCTGAACGTTGGGTCATGAGACCCATGTTTGTAATATCTCGCTCCTCGGAGCCTTACCTGAGTCGTAGAGTTATGTTGTGATGCCATGTTGTATTTACACATATCGAGCATATTGTGTGTTTGATTGAAATGCTTGGTATGTGTGGGATCCGACAATCTAGTTGTTTATCCTTGGCAGCCTCTCTTATGGGGAAATGTAGTCTAGTGCTTCCATGAGCCATAGTAGTCCGCTACAGCCCGGTTCACCGGAGTCCTGCTAGCACAACACTACTGCTTAGGACACTCGACTGGCCGGCATGTGTTTCACTTCGTTCCTGTGTCTGTCCCTTCGGGGAAATGTCATGCGGTGACATCTGGAGTCCTGCCTAGCCTGCTACAGCCCGGGTTACCGGATTCTTGTTAGCCCAGTGCTACAGCCCGGATTCACACGCTGCTGACCGACACACTCGAAGTTGGTTCATGTATGCCTGTCCCCATGGGTTAGTGCCGCTTTGGGTTCACGACTAGTCATGTCGGCCCGGGTTCTCTGTCATATGGATGCTAGCGGCATTATCATATACGTGAGCCAAAAGACGCAAACGGTCCCGGGCCATGGTAAGGCGACACCCATGGGAATACCGTGCGTGAGGCCGCAAAGTGATATGAGGTGTTACCGGCTAGATCGATGTGACTCGGAATCGGGGTCCTGACATCCGTATTGCCAAGCTTGCCTTCCACGCCAAGGAGAGTCCCATCCGGTCATGGGACGAAGTCTTCAATCTTGTATCTTCATAGTCCAACAGTCCGGCCGAAGAATATAGTCCGGCTATCCGAGAACCCCCTAATCCAGGACTCCCTCAGCAGGGTCTGACGTCGGAAAGGCGGAACCCCCGGCAAGGACCAGTCCCGGCGAGGCGAAGTCTGCGGAGATGAGCGAAGTTGAACTGAAGAAGATGGTGCAACACCCAGTTTATTTTGTTAGCTCCCTCCTGCAGGGAGCTAGGACAAGGTATTCGGGTATGCAGAAGCTACTTTTCGGCCTCCGCATGGCCTCAAGGAAGTTGCGCCACTACTTCCAAGCACATGAGATCACCGTCGTCACCCGCCTCCTGTTGTACAGAATCCTGCACAACCCGGATGCAACCGGGAGGATTGTGGAGTGGGTTTTGGAATTGTCAAGATTTGGCCTCAAGTTTGAAAGTACTTAGAAAATTAAGAACCGAGCCTTGGCAGATTTCATAGCAGAGTGGACCGCAACGCCCGACGAGGAGATTCAAGAGACCACCCTTCCCGACAAGGAGACGACTAGTGAGTAGTTTATGTACTTTGACGAAGCTTTCTCACTCCAGGGTGCTGATGCCGGCGTACTACTCATCGCACCCACCGGGGAGCGCCTCAAGTACATAATCCAGATGCACTTTCCCCGAGAAAAATCAACAAACAATACGGCGGAGTACGAAGGGTTGCTGGCCGGTCTCAGGATCGCGGAAGACCTCGGAATCAGGAAGCTCGTCATCAGAGGTGATTCGCAGCTCGTCGTCAAGCAACTGAACACGGATTACCAGAGCCCGTTGATGGAAGCCTATGTGTATGAAGTGAGGAAGCTGGAAGAACGCTTTGACGGGTTGCAAGCAGAGCATGTTCCCCGAGCGGAGAACGGCATTGCTGACGACCTATCAAAACGCGCTGCCCTCGAGTTGCCTGTGGAACCAGGTACCTTTGTGTTCCAATTAACTCAGCCATCCGTCGAACCATCAGCAGGACAGAGCAAACGAAGGAAGGCATGCCCTGGCAAGTACTTTCCCGCTGAGCTCCCAGGAGCCACCGGCAAAGACGCTGCTGGGCGTCCCAAGTTTGCCGGAGAGCAACAGCCCCCGGCAGGGCCCCAGTACCTGGCCGTAGAGGCAGCTGCCCTTACGACCAAAGATGTGCCTTTAGTCCTTTTCGTCGAGCCCCAGGCTTCGGCATGGGTGCAGCCCACTGTCCGTTTCCTCCAAACAGGGGAGCTCCCTGAGGAACAAGAAGAAGCAGAGAAAGTAGCCCGTCGGTCCAGCATGTACTAGTTCACGGATAATGCCCTATACAGAAGGAGACCGAACGTCGTGAAGTTGAAGTGCATTCCTCAGGAAGACGGACTGAGGATCTTGGCAGAGATACATGGAGGCATGTGTGGCTCCCACATAGGGTCGAGAGGCCTTGCCGGAATGGCATTCCGGCAAGGTTTCTTCTGGCCCACCGCTCTACAGGATGCGACAGCACTAGTAACCAAGTGTGAAGCGTGCCAGTTCCATTCAAAGAAGCTTCATCAACCAGCCCAAGCCCTTTAGACAATCCCTCTTTCCTGGCCATTTTCGGTCTGGGGGCTCAACATACTCGGCCCCTTTCCCCGTGCTATCGGGGGCTTCGAGTACTTGTTCACGAAGTGGCCGGAAGTGGAACCAGTGAGAAAGGTAACGGCACAATCGGCCGTCAAGTTCTTCAAAGGGCTAGTATGCCGTTTTGGTGTGCCAAACAGAGTCATCACCAACAACGGCACACAATTCACAAGCCGCACCTTCATGCAGTACATTTAGGATCTCGGCAGCAAGGTTTGTTTCGCTTCTGTTGCTCATCCCAGAAGTAACGGCCAGGCTGAGAGGGCGAATACAGAAGTGTTGCGAGGCCTCAAGACCAGAACTTTTGACAAGCTGCACAAGTGCGGAAGGTTCTGGATTGATGAATTGCCAAAGGTTCTTTGGTCGATCAGAACGATGCCAAATCGAGCCACTGGCCAGACACCCTTTGCCCTGTTATACGGGGCACAAGCAGTTATCCCCATGGAACTCATATACAGGTCACCTCGGGTGCTCGCTTATGATGAGCTTGAGCAAGAGCAGTTGCGCCAAGAGGATGCGACGCTCCTCGAGGAAGATCGTCTTCAGGCTGCTGTGCGAGCCGCTCACTACCAGCAAGCCTTGCACCGCTATCATAGCCGCAAAGTTCACGCCCAAAGCCTTGAGGAAGGCGACCTTGTTCTTCGGCGAGTTCAATCTGCCAAGAATTCAAACAAGTTGACGCCAAAGTGGGAAGGCCCTTATCGGGTAATACGAGCACCAGGCCCGGCACAGTCCGCCTGGAGACCGAACATGGCATTCCGGTGAGCAATTCCTGGAATATCGAACATCTTCGCAAGTTCTGCCCCTAAGGCAACCCCCATTTTGTACTAGCCTTGCCGGCAAGGCATGTGACCCTATGTACAAAGCCAGGCGCAGACCCTGAGCATAAATAAATGAAGCGCTGGCGCCCTAAGTTTTAGCATGCATGCTAGGTTGAGTCTCTCTCTCTCTGTGTTAGGGTCGATAATGCTTAGCGGCAACTAACCCCTAGCATAGAGGTTGAGTGTGCATCCCTATGTCCGTTCCCGTCCTTTCTCTTGGTTCACAGGATGCGCGGGCGCTTATGCTGAGCTGTTTGGGGGAAAGGAAACAGGCCGACGCCCAAACCCCGGCAAGCCAAGGTTGCCGGGGGCTACAGATCCAGAAATCCGACCACGGCAAGCCCTGGTTGCCGGGAGCTGCAGAATCAGATAAGTCTTTCATCACCCACTCTACATTTTCCGTATGGAACTTGAACATGGAAACTTCGCTCAATCTTATACCACCATGCTCTTTCTTTTCCGTGTCCAAAAACCTTACTTTGGGCCGGAACTTGGGTGTAGTGCAGTGAAAAGGGAACGAGCAAAGGGCCTAATCCTACTTTGCCCCTACCTCCGCCAAGGGCATGAGTGTAGTCGGATTACAGAGCGGGGGGATGGCGAGGTCTGTTGCCGGGTGACGATGTTTATTTTAAGATAACGAGGATTCTTCCCTTGGTGTGAGCCTCGCTCGCGCACAGAAGAACCCGGCAAACACCCTTTTCTTCATTAATACATTGTTAACAAGTACAATTCATACGGAATGTATACATTAAATCTGACAAATGCCCGCAGGCTTAAAAACTAAAAAAGAGATAAAGGTGCTCGTAATCCCTCTCTTGTCCCTCTCCTCAGGAAATGGGTCAAGATTACATGAGGGCAAAAGTAGCGCCTAGGCGAGGTGCGATCAGCAGAAGACACCAAGAGAACATCCCGGTGGCCGTCCGGAAGAAGGCTGGTGGCAATGGTGCCAGGAGAATAGCCGAAAGATGAGGCAGCGTGCCGGCAATACGCTATGAAGGCGTCGATGCCCGCGTACTCCAACTTGACAGTCCGCCACCCCCCTTCTTCGTCTTCTCTGACCTTCCCACGCCAGCCGCCCAAGGAGCCAACCCCGAGGAGTTCAAGGAGTTGGCGATGCAGATGGTGGTTTTTCCGTCGTCGTCCGGGGACGATGTGTCCGACGCCTAGTGGGACCCGTCATCCTCACTCGCTACCTTCGTCGACGATGTCGCTGTCCTCCTCGTCACTGTCACCCGAGGAAGGGCTTTCGTCATTAGTCGAGCTCTCCACACAGCACCCTAGCCTGTGTCCCGAGCGCCCGAAGACCTTGACGGAGAGCAGGTCGCTCTCCGCTAACTTGAAGCAGAGGACGTGCCCCTTCATCAAGCAGTGGGCACGTGCAAAGGTTTTCCAGCCCCGACGAAGGAGCATCACATGAGGGGCGGGAAACATTGTGTTCGCCCACATGTCGCCATTGCAACACCCCTTCATGTGAAGCCTCAACCTCGGTGGCTGGTCAATCTCCAACACCCTTGCAAACGCTTCGGGAAGACGGAGGCGGCTGCCCGGCGGCTCAAGCAACTGCAAGATGAACTCTAGCACCGTGTCCCCGACATGGCCGCCTGACGAAGTAGGAGGTGATGGTGGAGGAGATGGTGACGGATACGATGACGACGCGGGTGTCCCCCCTCCGCGCCCACCTCTGCCTCGACCGCCTCGCCGACCGCGGCCCCGTCCGGCGCCTCTGCCTCAAGCGTGGCCTTCACCTTGGGCATCGGGCTCTTCCTTTACCGCCGCAGCTCTCTGACGGGAGGAAGACCTGGTTACCTCCACAGAAGAACTACCGCGACCGCGCCCTCTCGCCATGACAAGGGGAGGGAAGGGATCGAACTGGAAGAGGATGAATGCGGGAAGGCGCTGCCCCTCTTCCCTTTTATAGGGGACGGGGCCAAGCAAACCTAAGAGCAGCCGCCCCAATCAACCAATCCAGTAGTCGGGGGCACGAGGAAACAGACTGACCCACCGCTCCAATCAGCGGTGCCCGGCCCCCGCCCCAGCATTAAAGCCCGTACCCTCTATGTCCACCGCCTACCCTCCTCGAGACATGGGGACACGTGGCAGGTGAGCTAGGATTCAGATGGCAAGTGGAACGGCCGTTTTGCGCCCCGCGATCGTGGGGCACGGGTGCCATGATGGCCACGACCTGAGTCCACCTAGTAAATGAGCCGTGCCCCTGTGACTTCCTCTATTTTTATGGAAGGGATGCGGACCGCCTCTTTACTATTAAAACCACGAGATGACGCAAGCATGTTGCGGTCACCCCACGCACGACCCCCACGTCACGCATTCAACGCGGATTGTGGGGAAGTGCAACTGGCAAGGGGAGTTACTACAACAAAAACTCAGCCCTGCATGCCCGCGCACCGTTTTGGGCCTAGCCCAACAACGCGTCGCGCTTATGTGTGGCCCAGGCCCGGGGGCTCCTATCGGTGTACAAAAGTAGGGGTTCTATTTTTCTACCCCTTTACTTGTGCACGGGCAGTTAGAGCCGCACCTACGGCCACACTTAGCGGGGCAGAGGAAGGAAGTAAAGTCACAAGACTGCCAGAGCAGCACCCAAGACCAGAAGCATGAAGAGCAGAGGGGCAAGCAGAGGGCCGAGGTGAGACTCCCCCAGCAAGGCCCTTGCCGGGGCGGCCTTCAGACCCCGGCAAGAGGCTTGCTAGGGCAACTTGCCCAACACCAACAAGGCCGCCACCCTTGAGCCCGAGAGTTCAGACGCCATCAACCACATTGGAACCAAGGCTCAGGAGGCGCCTCCATGGTGGCATGCAGATCTTTGTGAAGACAAAGGGCCTACAAGGCCTGGATGAGAACCAGAAGACAAGGCGACAGCGAGGCTCCTTGCCGAGGATGCCCACGAGGTCCCGGCAAGGCTCCTGCCGAAGATACCCACGAGGCCCCAGAAAGACTCTTGCCGAGGGGGCCCACAAGGCCCCAGCAAGACCCTTGCCGGGAATATCAGCAGGACCGCGGCAAGGCCTTGCCGCCCCGTCGCCACCCCAGCTCAGCGGCCGACCCACCAACCAAAGCAAGTACCCACGTGGCAATACGTGGCTCCTAATGCAACTGTCAAGCACCTGCGTGGTGGCATGCAAAACTTCATGAAGACCCTGCCACCACACCAGCTCAGCAGCCTGCCAGCCTACATGGTGCTGCATGCCTCGTTGGCCTGGATGCGTGTTGGAGCAAGACGAAGCGGCGACGGACGAGACGGGCTTCACCGCCATCCCCAATAAAGCAAGAGGACAACTAATTAGCGCATTTAATGCATTTCGTCCTGTAAGGTCAGGCGATAAGCTTGTACACTGTACAACTTTCCACCTCCTGTGTGCCACTGTGGCAGCCCCTTTGACTATATGTAGGATCTTGAGAAGAGGTGTCTAGAGGGGGGGTGATTAGACACTAAGTACCAAAGTTGCAGTTTTTAACTTCTTTTAGGTTTAAGTGGAGTTTAGGCACAAGTTTAACTTTTTCAATACATAACAAGCAAGCATGCAAAGAGTATGTAGGCAGCGGAAAATAAAGCATGCAACTTGCAAGAATGTAAAGGGAAGGGTTCGGAGGATTCAAACACAATTGGAGACACGGATGTTTTTGTCGTGGTTCCGATAGGTGGTTCTATCGTGCATCCACGTTGATGGAGACTTCAACCCACGTAGGGTAACGGTTGCGCGAGTCCACAGAGGGCTCCACCCATGAAGGGTCCACGAAGAAGCAACCTTGTCTATCCCACCATGGCCGTCGCCCACGAAGGACTTGCCTCACTAGTGGTAGATCTTCATGAAGTAGGCGATCTCCTTGCCCTTACAAACTCCTTGGTTCAACTCCACAATCTTGTCGGAGGCTCCCAAGTGACACCTGGCCAATCTAGGAGACACCACTCTCCAAGAAGTAACAAATGGTGTGTTGATGATGAACTCCTTGCTCTTGTGCTTCAAATGATAGTATCCCCAACACTCAACTCTCTCTCATAGGATTTGGATCTGGTGGAAAGAAGATTTGAGTGGAAAGCAACTTGGGGAAGGCAAGAGATCAAGATTCATATGGTTGGAATGGAATATCTTGGCCTCAACACATGAGTAGGTAGTTCTCTCTCAGAACTGGTAAGTGGGAAGTGTAGGTTTATTCTGATGGCTCTCTCCATGAATGAAGAGTTGGTGGAGGGGTATATATAGCCTCCACACAAAATCTAACCGTTACACACAATCTACCAAACTCGGTGGGACCGAATCATCAAACTCGGTCAGACCGATTTAGTAAACCTAGTGACCGTTAGGGTTTTCGGTGGGACAGGTTTGCAACTCGGTAGGACCGATATGGTTAGGGTTAGGGCATAACGTAATCTCGGTGAGACCGATTACACAAACTCGGTGAGACCGATTTTGGTAATAAGCTAACCAGAGAGTTGGTCAGCGAACTCGGTGAGACTGACACACAAACTCGGCGGACCGATTTTGGTAATAAGCTGACCAGAAAGTTTGCATTGTAATCTCGGTAGTACCGATTGCTCAAACTCGGTGAGACCGATTTTTGTAATGGACATACACAGAGAGATTACAATCCCATCTCGGTGAGACCGAGATCCCTATCAGTGAAACCGATTTGCCTAGGGTTTGTGGCAGTGGCTATGACATCTGAACTCGGTGGCGCCGGATAGAAAGAATCGGTAGGGCCGAGTTTGACTTTGGGTTTAGGTCATATGTGGAAGTGGGAAAGTAGTGGATGGTTTTGGAGCATATCACTAAGCACATGAAGCAAGAGGCTCATTAAGCAACACCTCATCCCTCCTTGATAGTATTGGCTTTTCCTATAGACTCAATGTGATCTTGGATCACTAAAATATAAAATGAAGAGTCCTGAGCTTGAGGCTTGAGCCAATCCTTTGTCCTTAGCATCTTGAAGGAGTTCCCACATCCTTTAGTCCATGCCACTCCATTGTTGAACTTATCTGAAACATACTAGATAAAAGTGTTAGTCCAACAAGAGATATGTTGACATTAATTACCAAAACCACCTAGGGAGCACTTGTGCTTTCACTATAAAAGGAGGCCCGTGGCGTACTGAGAGAGGATTCGGACTTTTGGGAGGCTACACGCTCTGTAGCTAGCCCACGAACACCAGATAAACACAAACCAGCAGAAGTAGGGTATTACGCATCACTTGCGGCCCGAACCTGGATAAAACTTCACGTGTTGGTCTCTTAAACCCGCTCTTTCCACAGCCCCGCACCCGCCGACCGTAGAAGGGATTCCCCATGATCCCATAGATGTCGTTTCCACCGACAAGTTGTCTCCCTTCAAATCCGGCCGTGGGATCCCTTCCCGCCTAATATTTGGGAAGAGGACCCGGGCCCCGATAAATAGGACTAGCCACCACCGTAGAAAGAAAAAAGGACGGACCAGGGGGGATCTTGGATCGGAGCCATTCCATCCACCGCCACCAGTCAAGCTCACCGAGCTCAAGAACACCTCTGCTTAGGAGGCTGTTCTTCCCTTGTACTTGTTCATCCTCAGCCTACAAGGCAATCCACCACACCACACTGGAGTATGGTATTACACCACATCGGTGGCCTGAACCAGTATAAACCTCGTGTCTCTTGTTCGCCGAGTTCGTCAAGTTAGGCCTTGAGATCGTGGCGAGAGCAAGCTAGAGAGAGAGGGAGATCTTCCTGCGCACCCCCAGTGTTCGAACCTCAAGGGTTTGCCGGAACCCGCAATCCGACATTTGGCGCGCCAGGTAGGGGGTGAGACGAAGCTTGCCCTCCGTCGACCCATGCTCGATCGTCCCACCAGTTCCATGGCCGACGCTCGCCGAGCTCGTTCTTAGCGTCGGGCCGCCCTCGCTGCCCACGTCGCCCAGATGGCTCCCGCCGACGGGCCTCCACGTCGTTCGCCATCACCTGCTCTGGTCCGGCAGCAAGCTTCGTCGCTGCACCCCTCCGTGCGGCGAGACGGACGCACCGCCACCCGTCGCTGACTCCGGTGGGCTCGTCGTCTCATGCGCGTCTCGAGCCCGTGGACGCGCAGGCCGCGCTGCTCAGGCGCGCGAGCTCCTACGCTAACGCCCAGTCAACGACATCTAGGAGGAGTGGCTGGACCGCATCGCCGAGCTCGTCGGTGCCGCTGGGGGCTCTCCTGCGCCGTCTCTCTCGCTGCCTTGGCTACCTCCCGCCGCGAGCAACATGGCCCACGGAGTGCCTCCACCACCTACACGTCAAGACGTCGCCCTCGCACCAAGACGTGCGGCGCCATGGCGCGATCCCCCGCGTCGGGCACATGCGCATGAAGAAGGAAGCTGCCGTGAGGTCCCTTGGCCACGGCAGGACGCCCCTGGCCGGGCTTCCCGCAGCAGGGCCGCATGCTGCTCAGGAGGCTCAGGGCCGTGGACCCCTAGCGATTTACCTGAGGAGAAAGGCGTGCCAACAGCCCAGCAACCTACACAAGCCCAGGTAGGTCAGGATGAGTCGCGGTGGCAACCCTGCTCAGGAGCCCGCAAACTTGCGGAAGCATGCCCAGTTCGGCTTTAAGATGGAAAAAGAAGAGTAAAACATCAATTTATACACATAGGGGGCTCTCCCCCTGTCAAACGCCCTCACACCCCGCGGGGCCATCTACAAGTCTTTGCGTGCAGGGTCAAAACAGAGGAGCGCGGGCTCAGTCGGACGTGTCGCTCGCGGCGTCGTCCGAGTCACTCTCGTGCATGCTGCCGGCGCTGTCGCTGGAGTCGTTTCCACCATCGTCAATCACGCTGCCTTCGTCCTCCACGACCACGGCTACAACGTCCTCAAGATGCCAGGGAGCTGCGGCATCATCACGGTCCCATGTGAAGAGAGAGATATGCGGTGTGCTCCCTCGAGCGTGCCTACCACGCAGCGGCGGTCGAAGATCCAGACAATGAAGGCACCATCTACCCTCCTGAGGCCATCCCCAAGAAGAAGAAGCAGCTGCTCCACCAAGCGCCTAAGGAGGGCGGAGCCTCCAGTGACACCACCTCAGGACATGCGCTCGTGGATGGGACGCCTCCCTCCCTCGCATAGGAAGGCGCGCCCGACGCCCTCCTCAGGCTGGGCTCGGGGGCTCTCTCCTGCAGGGCTCAGACCTAGCCAACGTCATGATGGAGGTGCTCGGGCACCATGTGGAGGCATGCTTCGCCGCACGCTTCCCTCAAGCGGGCACGAGGTGCGAGGCGCCTAGTGCTCAGGAGTTCATCACCCAGACAACCCAGGAGCTTCAAACACCAAGAGCCATGCGCGGCGATCGCCGCCCACTACCTGGCGCAGCTCCCCTTCCAGGCGATGATGGTGAGCTACGCGTCTGCATCGACTACCTCGGGCTCAACAGGGCCGCATCTCAGGAGCGTTACTGGCCATCACGTGCTGGTCGGTGTGAGGGCCCCCCTCACAGCTATGTTCGCATGCCCTTCGGCTTCCCGAACGCGGCCGTCGCCTTCCAACGCCACCTGCAGAGCATCCTGGTGACTCGGGAGGCCAGACATCACGTCATCCTGGAAAAGATTGCGACGGTCCTCTAGGAGCCACCAAGGCCGGTGGAACCTCCCGAGGCTCAGGACCATGGCGGCTCGTGAGGAGCGGCTTCCTCGGCACGTGTCTCCAGCTACCTCCACAACTCTTCAGCAACTATGCCAGGTGACCCTTTCCATTTTGTTCAGGTGGGAGCACCCCTCGGGCTGCATAATTCCCAGGTCGCACGGGCTTGTCCCCGCGACATGTATCTTTTTGCACCTTTAGCTTACCTTGTTGGGGGCGCCCCTCGGGCTGCATCATCCCCAGGTCGCTCGGGTCTGTCCCGGTGGCATGTATCGCACTTGCATCTATCTGAACTAGCATTACTTGCCCTTCCCGAGATGTTTACCTACCTGAGTACACATCATGGCATCCCGCGTGGCCGCCTAATCTTCTGCTCGCCCCGCGGCAAGGATTCAACACGTCGGCACGGCTCTTGTGCTCGGGTCCGTCCCTGCAACGCCGGCAAATCTGAGTGGTCGAGCTCTGGCTCGCGACCCGCTCCGCTCACGTCACCTCACCAGGCCCTCAGTGCCTTCGTCTTCTTGTGTTGTGACCAGCGGGCATGGTGCAATCTGTATTTCCTCCCTCGCGCTAACCTATAGGAATCTCTGGAGGCTGGCAACGGGTGGCGCCACAGGCTCCTTCTCTTTTTCATGCAATCTGCTTGCGCGTCAAAGGGGGCACTCTTGAGTATCGCGTCTCAGGTGTTCCTAATGGCTCTCCAGCCCTCGCCCCTGGCCTTGCCCACGGCATCGCGACCTGGCATACCAGCGACGGCCGAGCTCGCTCGAGGACCGGGACCCGAGGACGCAGAGCACCTAGAAGAACGTGAAAAAGGGAGGAGGGCCAGCACAAGCCTAACTCGGTTGTCTCATTACCACTGATGGGCGAATCAGGCTCCAGCACAAGGAATCGGCTCAAGATCACTAAGATAAGTAAAGCATCCGAGTCAGCTCAGTGCTACTGTGTAAGATGTTTAGCTTTCATTGCCTCACTCCGACGATACCGACCTCTTCTTCAGCCTCATGAAGCTGCTTGCACGCCAAGGGGGGTCCCCTTGAGCATCGCGCCTCAAGGGCTCTTACCGGACCTCGGGCCGCTCACCTCCTGGCTTGACCACAGCATCGCGACCTGGCATACCAGCGACGGCTGACGCTTGCCTAGGGACTGGGACCCGCCAGCGTAGAGCGCTAAGCTACCATGAGAACGAAAGAAGAGGGAAGCAGAGCCGAAGCATGGCGCGCGCCAGCAAGTCTCACCACCTTCGTTAACACTCTTCCGCTTCAGCGACCTCGCCTCCCTTTCGGCCCCGAGGTGGCTTCTTGCGCGCTAAAGGGGACCCCCCGAGCACCGCGTCTCGGGAGCTCTTACTGGACCTCGGGCCGCTCACCTCCTGGCCTTGACCACGGCATCACGACCAGGCATACCAGTGACGTCTGCAGCCCGCCTGGGGACTGGGGCCTGTCAGCGTAGAGCACCAAGCTATCACAAGGAACGCAAAGGGGCGACTAGTTGAAGCGGAATACGCGACCATGGCACAGGATGAAGGGCAATATTGCATTAAGCCAAAAGAACTACAAGTTTCTTACACACCCCCACAGGGTTCATCTCAATTCCTCGCAGGGAACAAAAGGAAGATGAAGCCCTAGCTACGAACGCCGACGCCGTCACCAACAGTGGGCCACGGCAGGCCGACACCAGCCCCATCCAGATCATCGGCGACGACGAGCCGATGCCGTTGCCACACTCTGGGCGCGGCGGGACCTCGGCGGCACGTAGCTGTCGTCACTCGTCTCCGGAGTCTCGTCAGGCTTAGGAGAGTGGCTGGACTCCCGAGAACTGCCGCTAATGCTAGAGGAGCTGAAGGAAGGACCAAGGGCGGGTTCAGCGCTGGCTGCTTCACCACCCTGACAACCTCGTCCCGAGCAGCACTCAAGGCGGCGGCCTTCCTCGTCGAAGACCTTGAAGAACATCGTGGAGGCACCATCATACTCGAAGTGGAGGACGAGGGCTCCCTCCGCATGGCAGACTCGTGCGACCTCACCCCATCCATGAGTCATGAAGATCTTGCCCGGGGAAATGACCTCGACCTCTGCTCCCGTCGCCGGGGCATCGCACTCAGCATGCTACAGCCACAGCTCGAGGGGACCCCTCGGCGACATCTCGGCAGAGAAGAACTGCGGGAAGCGAATCCAAAAGCGCGGGGGCATCGCCGCCCACACCACCAGTTCGTGCGAGGAGCCCTCGGCATGGGTTACTGGGGTGGCAGCGCGCGCAACCGTGGCCGCTACGCGGACGGCGTCAGTTGCTGCCACCTCCTCCGGAGCCCTCAGCCCGGGCGTACAAAGGCAGCGGATATCCGGGAGGGGGTCGCGCATGCCAAGGCCTCGTCACCTCCGGCCTCGCAACAACGTCGCGGCCGTGGGTCAGCCTCTTCTTCGGCGGGAGTGGCCCTGGATCGTCGCGGGGGGTTTTCCCTTGTCGGCGGCCGAGAATCTCTGTATCGGTGCCATGGGTGTCGCTGCCAGGCAGTGGAACCAAGGAAGAAGAAGAAGCGGGCGGAATGGAGGAAGATATGAGCAACGGGGGCTCCGCCCCTCTCCCCATTTATAGCCAGAGGGAGGCCAACCACCGGCCTCCACGATCGCCGGTAATAATGATCTTTTTGCATGCAGCAGGGACTCATCAAGTCGGGCGGTTGCCGAGGCAGCGTGGGGAAGCGGAGGTGCCCATGTCCTGTCAATCGCCATGTGTCAATGAAGGACACATGCTATTGGGGCCCGCGGCGCTCCGCACTTGCCCTTTGGCTTCGCCTTGAAGCCAAGTCCGAGCGCGCCTTGGGCCCGGGGGCTACTGTCGGCCTCCTAGGAACGGGGGTCCCCAGACTTGCATGCCTGTGGCCCAGGGCATGGCTTGTCCAGCGGCCTGGTACGACCCATCTTCATCAGCAAACATTCAAGACCCTGGCGAGGGGCCAAGCCTCGCAAGGCGGACGACGCAAGACCTCCTCAGGGGCAGCCTCGCGAGCACCTCGTGAGGTTCCCGTGACATGAGCCATGACAACCAAGGCCAGGCGGGCACCAGGCGGGCGCCAGCGGGCGCAGAGTACCCGTTTCCTCTTTGGTGCTAAGGGAGCGAGCGCAGGCGAGGAGTCCCGAGGCATCAGACAAAGGTTTCCATATTGGTGCAACGAGACCAAGACCAGCAGGACGGCAGGACGGAGGTCACCATGGAGCCCACAACTGCGTCACTTCCAAAGCCTTTGGCAGGCGAAGACTACTTTTGTCAGGATAGCTCGTACTAGTTGTCTCCCTTCAAATCGGGCCGTTGTGGGATCCCTTCCCGCCTAATATTTGGGAAGAGGACCCGGGCCCCTATAAATAGGACTAGCCACCACCGCAGAAAGAAAAAAGGACAGACCAGGGGGGATCTTGGATCGGAGCCTTTCCATCCACAACCACCACTCAAGCTCACCGAGCTCAAGAACACCTCTCCTCTGGAGGCTGTTCTTCCCTTGTACTTGTTCATCCTCAGCCTACAAGGCAATCCACCACACCGCACTGGAGTAGGGTATTACACCACATCGGTGGCCTGAACCAGTACAAACCTCGTGTCTCTTGTTCGCCGAGTTCGTCGAGTTAGGCCTTGAGATCATGGCGAGAGCGAGCTAGAGAGAGAGGGAGATCTTCGTGCGAACCCCCAGTGTTCGAAACTCAAGGGTTTACCGGAACCCGCAATCCGACATAATCTAAAATAGTTACAAACTCCAATGCCCGAGCATGGAACGACTACGAACCGCTATCGGTGCTAACTCCAATCCCCAGCAAACGCTCGCTGGCAGACATGGCAGTTGCAATCATTCGCGACTCAGTTACAGTACATGTGTAAGGGTGGCGGTTTTGTCAAATACTATGGCTTAAAAACAAGCCACCGTTATTTTTTGACAAATCTGGCCCCTTTGCACGACTTGAGGCACGTCTGGCCCTTGAGCAAAACTAATTTGAAATCTGGCCCCTGGGGTCAGCGCCACATATCATGGAGCCGACATGTACAAGTTCGGCGCCGTGCTACATGGAGCCGACATGTACAAGTTCGGTGTCGTGCTACATGGATCCGACCTCAGAAGGGCCCACAGAAACCCTAAGGGCCAGATTTGCTCGGCTCCATCTAGCACGGCACCGAACTTGTACATATCGGCTCTGTGTAGTGTGGCGCCGACATGTACAACTTCGGCGCCATGCTATGTGGCGCCGACCCAAGAGGCCAGATTTCAAATTAGTTTTGCCCAAGGGCCATATGTTCCTCAAGTCGCTCAAAAGGGCCAGATTTGTCAAAAAATACGTCGGATGGAAATCTAACGGTTATGTGGGATTCGCCAGGATTGAGCTGGCGAACAATCGCCAGATATCATTACTAAAAAATGGTTAAAACATCCGGGGCTATAAATTTCATCAGCTGACCACTAACAATGATACTAACATAGTTGTAAAATAGTCAAAGATTGTGTCTACATGGTGTTTGGAATTATATGCAAAAAAAACTAGCAAGATGCGTGTGCGTTGCACGGAATATCAAGATGCATTTTTTGGAGTGCCATGTCATCTGTAGCCAACCACATTCCTCCCTTACCTCATCAAAACAGCCCAAAGAATATATTTGGAGTGAAACATAAGATATTTTTAGTGATATGTATATCAAAACTAAATTGTTTTCTTTCAAATTTTTGAATATATATTATTCTACTTTGGATCCATTGCAACGGACGGGCTCATTTCTATAAAGGTTTATCTCTTGCATCGTCCGCAACGAACACCTGGTGTACTGGTCCAGGCCGGATACTCGTAGCGCGATGACCTGAGTTCGAATTCTGTCCTAATGTTTAGCTTTTTATATTTTTTTTAATATATACTTCTTTCGCTACTGTACTGGCAGTGGAACCCACAAAGTACTTAGAATATAAGATTAGGGATGGATTTGTTTCTTTTTAACTTTCTGTACGAATCTATAGCCAGCCTGCAAGTCATGTACACTGTACTGGCAGTGGAACCCACAGAGTACTTAGAATACAAGATTAAGGATGCAATTAACTTTTTATAGAGGGAGAATCATACACGCAATTAACTCAAATGGATTGTATGTGACACTATTATTCTCCAACGGCAACCGGAAAATTTCCTCCCGCAGGCCGGAGTAGGTTTCTCGGTTTGCATGCGGGTTTAATGGAGGCGTTTGATGGAGGCGAGGAGGCGTGTTCAGCCGGGCGTGCAGCGGGCGGCGCAGTACTATTCAATTTGACAACTACTAGTATATTACAAAAAAGAAAGAAGAGTAGTAGAGATAGAGATAAGAGTAGAGATAGAGACTAGGGAGGAGCACCATCTACTGCTTCATGTGCTACTCCTGCGCTCCATTCGATGGCCGCTACGTCCCCTACAGCCACTCCCTCCCGCGCTCCATTCGATGGGCGCTGTTGAAATTTGGGGAGCGCACTCTCACGACTGCTGGCAGCGACGACTTCACCGACGATGACTTCTTCCCCGACCTCGGCAACCTCTTCCTCAATGACAAGGGCGACAACCTCAACGCTAACAGTGCTGCTCGCGTTGCACCGTATGTGTTTCTATCCTTCCTGTTCAAAATCGTGGTAGAATTCATATTCTAGTCTGTGTCCTAGATTTGATCTGTTCATCTACTATGCTAGTGCACATGATTAGTTTAATCTCGGTTATAGCCGCCATGATTTATTTTGTGCTTATTCGGACTAAATCTCGTAGTAACTTGCTCATATATTCCGCAACGTCCCCTATAGCCTCTCCCGTTTCATGGACGGCATGTGTCGCAGCAATGGGCCACGGGTAGGCTAACCCGAAGCCCAGATCCTTTCAAGACATCGGGGCCGGTTGCGCCCCTCAAGACGCCAAGATGAAGGGCCGTCTTCTGGAAGTCGGCTAGAGGAACAGCCGGCTGCCCATAAACGGCCGAGTCCTAGAGGCAAGGTCAAGACATGCCGACTCCTACCTGGCGGCTTCTAGAGAAGCCGCCCCCGAAGAGTTGGCCCGTGACAACAACAAAGCCCATGCCCTCATCGGCGGGGACGGGACGGGGAATGGCTACAGTGTAGCCCATCCCCTCCCCTTTCCAGAGGCTGGCGTGTCCATAGTGCGCTGTACCGGCGGAGATCTCCGCCCGGCGCGGCACTGTTGCCATACCATCCCTGACATCATCACAAGTGGGCGGAGTCCTGCTCCCACGATGGCCTGTATGTACGGCCCAAGGACGATGGGCCCCACCAGTCAGCGAGAGTCCAAAAGACGGCGAGAGCCCTACTAGTCTGACCCGAGGGAGGTCGGCCCCTGGGAGTCGGCCCACCCCCTTCCTCGGGACCCACACGCCATTAACCGGACGAGACAGGGAGTGGCTACAGTAATCGCTCGCCAGGCGGCGGAGCTGTAGCCATGACCCCCTAACCAAGCCTGCGTCATTAGAGACACGGCAACAGTGATCAGCTACCGACAAGACCCGGGAGCGGCGGGTACGAACTGTCGGCCCCGTACCAACCATTCGGCGGGCCCCAGCAGTCGGCGGAGAAGCCGGCGGCCGAAGAGGCTGACGGCCGGGCCCTACATCCGGCTGGATTATTAATGTACCCCTGGGGGTAGGCCGATATAAACCCCCAGGGCACCCATGCAAAGGGTTCCGAACCAGTTAGAACTAGACCAGATCATAGAGGAAGGAGAGAGCTAGCCTTGCCTTCTCCTACCTCTAGCATACAGCTCAAGGAGCACCTGTGTATTCACTTGTGCCTTAGTGATCATGCGGAGACCCCGTAGAGCAGGACTAGGGGTCTTATCTCCTAGGAGAGTGTCACGCCCAATATGCGACCCTATCCAAAAGGAACTCGAAGGTCCCACCAAGGATAGACCCGCATATTGAAACGCTTTTGCAAGGTGGATATCATTACATCAACATTACATAATAGATGGGGATACATACATAAGGCATACAATGTCACACGAATACAACGATACATCATCCATAAGATCAACATCCGACTACGGATGAAACACAAACAGAAGCTCAAACGACATCCACCCTGCTAGCCCAGGCTGCCGACCTGGAACCTATCCCCTGATCGAAGAAGAAGCAGAAGAAGAACTCCAAACAAGCAAACATCGCTCTCACGTCATGATCATCGTGAAACCTGTACCTGCAACTGTTGTTGTAGTAAACTGTGAGCCACGAGGACTCAGCAATCCCATTACCATGGGTATCAAGACTAGCAAAGCTTAATGGGAAAGGAAGGGGTAAAGTGGTGAGGTTGCAGCAGCGACTAAGCATATATAGTGGCTAACATACGCAAATGAGAGCGAGAAGAGAAACAAAGGAACGGTCGACAACTAGTAATGATCAAGAAGTGATTCTGAACTCCTACTTACGTCAGACATAAACCAGAAACCGTGTTCTCCTCTCGATCCACCCTGAAAAGAGACCATCACGGTGACACACACGGTTGGTGTATTTTAGAAGAGTTTACTTCAAGTTTACTACAACCGGATATTAACAAATTCCCATCTGCCACATAACCGCGCGCACGGCTCTCGAAAGTTTAAACCCTGCAGGGGTGTCCCAACTTAGCCCATGATAAGCTCTTGCGATCAACGAAGGATATTCCTTCTCCCCGGGAAAGACCCGATCAGTCTCGGAATCCCGGCTACAAGACATTTCGACAGTAATAAAACAAGACCAGCAAAGCCGCCCGATGCGCCGACAATCCCGATAGGAGCTGCACATATCTCGTTCTCAGGGCAACACCGGATAAGTGAAGCTACGAGTAAAACCAGACCTCGAGTTTCCCCGAGGGGGCCCCGCAGGATGCTCGGTCTCGGTTCGGGCCAACACTTAGACAAGCATTGGCCCGGGGGGGGGGGGCTAAATAAAGATGACCCTTGGGTTAATTACTCCCAAGGGAAAGTAGGTGGTGGTGAGGCAAATGGTAAAACCAAGGTTGGGCCTTGCTGGAGGAGTCTTATTCAAAGCGAACTGTCAAGGGGGTCCCATAAATCACCCAACCGCGTTAGGGACGCAAAATCCAGGAACATAATACCGATATGACGGAAACTAGGGTGGCAAGAGTGGAACAAAACACCAGGCATAAGGCCGAGCCTTCCACCCTTTACCAAATATATAGATGCATTAATAATATAAGAGATATTGTGATATCCCAACCTAAACATAATCCAACATGGAGCAATCTTCATCTTCACCTGCACCTAACAACGCTATAAGAGGGGCTGAGCAAAGCGGTAACATAGCCAAGCAATGGTTTGTTAGGAAGGGTGACAAAGGTTATAGGTTCTTGGCAATTTGGGAGGCTTGAGCATCAAGTGATATGTAGCGCAACATAGCGAAAGAACGAAGCAACTAGCATAGCAATGATAGTAATGAGATCCAAGTTGACGGTCATCTTGCCTGAAATCCCGCTAGGAAGAAGAACGAGTCCATGAAGAAGATGAAGCCACGAAGACGAACCAAGCGTAGACGAACGAATCCTCACGCTCGCAACGAAACGAGAACTGTCGAGAGAAGCACACAACAAGGTAAACACACCACACATGAACAAGGCTTGATACTCAAACAAGTATGATGCATGGCGATGCTACATGAAACTACTCATGGCAAGAGATGGTGCAAACAAGAGCAGCACATCAAAGCAAGTTTAAATGAGGCCGGAAACAACATAGAACAATTCCGGTAAGTCCTCATATGCAAATTTCGAAATTGGTCCAGATCTGAATAAACCTTATGTTCAAGTTGTTAAACAGCAAGTTAAGATGCACCAAGATGATCTACACGAAATTCTAGTCAAGTTACATATAAAGTTCATTAAATTCGGAGCTACGGCCTAGAAGATATGAGCAAAACAAGATAAGCATGGCATTGATACAAAATGCATCCAAACATCACGCAAACACCTCAAAACAAGGATGCAACATGATAATATGAAACTACATGCAAAATCAAGCAAGTTTCATATAGAGCACACCCAAAACGGAGCAACGGTTCAACACATACACCCTATACAAGTCATGACAACAATCTGTCCAAAACAGCAACTAGGCATATTGCAAGCATCAAAACACTATGCTTCAGCATCTCAACGTGAAAAAAAGGCATGGGCATGAAGCACAGGTAAAACATGACAAAACATGAACACTGAGCTATCTCCATAAATCACTAGAACATGCTCAAAATGACATGGCAAGATTGCAAATACTAACAGTTTCAGACTTTGCAGAAATAACATCAGGTTGCAATGTTTAGAGCTATCCAACAACATGCTACAGGAACTTATCATGGAAAATAGAGGCATGGAATGAATTTACTAAATTCATAGAACAAATGTCCTTTACTGACCATGAGCCAAAAAGGATCAGAAGATATGATGGCACCCATGTAAACATGGCAAATGATATGACAGCTTCATACATGGCAGGAACAACAATAAGTAGGCATGTTGATGAGCTTGTACCACTCACCACAGAGCAATAAATAGCATGGCAAGGAAACCAACAGTAAGAAGACATGTTTATGCAGCTAAGCATGGCAAGAGAAAGTTCATAGAGTGCATGGATCACTAACAACAATCATGGCAATATTGAACATAATGTTAACAGGCTGACAGCAACATTATTTAGCAATCTTGAGGGCAAGATAACAACAAGTTACAGCAGACTATAATTGCAACAAAGGGCATGGATGGATAGATCAAGACATGTGTAACAAAACATCCTTAGTTAACATCCCCAGATTATGCATAGAATGACTTGTAGCAGCAAGTTTACATAGCATCATAATATAACAGAATAAGCCTAGCAAACCAGCAACAGCAAGTACCCTACTTAAGAAGCTCGATGCACTCACTACAAGACCCACAAAAATCCATGGATGGCACCACCGTGAAGATAGCATGACATAGCACAAAACACATGTAGAGCTCATGCTTATAAGATGCACACATCAAATGAAACAAAAATGACAAATCATCAAGTTATAACAGTTTCAGCAGATTAACATCATATAACACTCTTGCAACGAAGATTCAGGTGTCAAGATCAACTCAAATGAACATGGCACAATGGAACGAAATGAAGTACTCGTTGAGACGAACAATTTGACATATTACACGCACGAAATGGAGCAGTATGCAGCAAGTTATGATGCGATGAACATGGCATGATAATGCAAAAATATTCGGGGACTAAACATCACCTCGCGGAAACTGGACGGAGGAGTACTGGGACGAGCCGGTGCAGGAAGGACGAGGGCGTTTGGTTGGATGCATGGGTGGATCTGATCCACCCCGAGTGGATCTGGCCGGAGAGAGCTCCGGCGAGGGGGTTCCGGCCACGGGGAAGCCGGTGGCGGGGCGACCGGGAGGGAAGACGGCGGCGGCGGAGGACACAAGCGGCGCCGGCGAGGCACGGCTGCGGCGGTCGTGGCCGGCGCGCGAGACGCGCTGGCGCTGGTTCCGAAGCTCCTGCCGAGCGGAGGCGACGGCGGCGAAGTCGACGACGGGCGCGGGCGGCGGAGGAGCCGCGGGCGGCCTCGGAGGCGCAGACGGCGAAGCCGGGCGGCGCGCCGACGAGCGGCACGGCGGGCGGACGGGCTAGGGCGGCGGCGGCGCTGGGCGGCAGGAGCCAGGACGGCCGCGGGCTGGGCGCGCGGGGTGGCGGCGGCGCGCCACGTGGTTGCCTCCGATTGGCGCGGGGAACGGCGGCGGACACGTCCGGCCGGGGTTGGACATGTCCGGCGTGGCGCGGAGGGGAAAATCTAGGGTTTGATCCGAAATTTCGGGGAGGGGCACATATTTATAGGTAGAGGGAGCTAGGAGAGTCCAGAAGAGGAGCGGTTTTCGCCCACACGATCGTGATCGAACGACCGAGAGCATGGAGATGACTTAGATGGGTTTTGGGCCACTTTAGAAGGGTGTTGGGCTGCAACACAAAAGAGGCCTTTGCGGTTACCCGGTTAACCGTTGGAGTATCAAACGACCTCCAAATGACACGAAACTTGACAGGCGGTCTACCGGTGGCATACCAAGGCCGCTTGGCAAACCTCGGGCCATTCCGAGAAATTTTAACACCCACTCACAACGAGAGACAAAAGGGGGACGCCAGGGAACATAGGAGTGCCGGATTGCAAAACGGACAACGGGGAAAATGCTCGGATGCATGAGACGAACACGTATGCAAATGCGATGCACATGACGACATGATATGAAATGCAGATGATGACATGGCAAAGTGCAACACGCAAGCACATGACATGGCAAGGACGGCAAATGACTGGCGGACACCTGGCGCATCGAATCCGGGGCGTTACAACACTCCTCCACTAACAAGAAATCTCGTCCCGAGATCTTAGGACCGAGACGGAAGGGAAAAGGGATGAGGTGAAACAAGAACTCAAGAGAAGAAGCAAAGAATCGAGAGCACACGAGAAGAAGTGAGGAACGAAGAGGATGACGAGAATCAAAAACTGAAGGAACAAGATAGACTCTGAAATCACTCCGGTTAGAACGAGATAAGAAATGAATAAGACTGAAAGGATTTAGGCAGCACTCCGGATGAAACATGGAGGAATAGAACATGAACTAGAGAGGATGGAATGATACTTGATGAACTCTTGAAGAATGAATTAAATCATGAAGAACTACCATGAAGAACTCCGGTGACAAAAGGATTATGAGATTGAATGAAGGATGAAAAGAATAAGATTAAATCTTACGATGATTTAGATGGAGGTTCCGACGAAATGGCCGAGGAAATATGAACTCCGGAAAAGAAAAGACGAACGACTTAGATCCGAGAAAATCACTCATCACGAACAATCTCCAAAGAAAGAATTAATCAACTTGACCACGATGAAATGAGAATAAGAATTATGTTATGCTTATCCTCCACCAATTAAATTGATGAGAAGCAATGGATTTGGATAATACTTATTCTTGATGAAAAGGATTGAGAAGTGACATATCGCAAACTTGAGAAGGTCTTTATGAACCACCGGTAGGATTGAAAAGAACGAATGGATTAATATGATAAACAAGGAAAAGAATCTTGAACGATCCACCGTAAGAATTCAAAAAAGACTGATGAAAGAGAATGAATCGCCGGGAAGAATTAGAAGAACAAATAAGCTAGAGGGGATTTAGATGGAAAAGAACAAAGAGATCATGAGCTGATTAAACAACACTTGAACGAGGCACCGGGATAAATAGAGAACGATAACTGGAATGATGGCCTCCGGTGAAAAGAAATGGAAAAAACAACTCCTGACATACTCCGAGTGGGTAAGAAAGAATATCTGACAAACGGAATAATATGAGAGGATAACATGAAGCTAGAACCATGAAACTTCGAGAGAACGGGCAAGATTTAGAGGAAAAACGCTTCTTCAATCTTCAAATGATGACGAGAAACACCACCAAAATTTGTTGAGACACTCCGGGGAAACGAAAGGCGAAGAGGTTGAGCCAACAATGAAAATGATTTGGAATCCATCTTGGAAAAGGCATGTGACTGATGTGATCCATTCTTACATCACTCTTGAAAAGAATTGGAAATAGCTCCGGGGAAATTAAAAGAGTCAGGTAAGATCCTGGGAAAGACCTGTGGGTTAGGTCCCACTAAAAGAAAACAGCGTTGGAAAGGGATGTTGAACAGATAGATGATGCACCGGAATAATTGAAATATTTAAATGAGGTGACAACCTCGAATTAATTGGAACACAGACGAATCTCCTGAGATGTCTTGAACACTCCGGAAGGATAAGCTGGCGAGAGGCGAACGAGAAAGTAAAATACTTGATCCGAGGGAAAGAATATAATCACTACCGAAAAAGTTGAATTGAAACCACCGGAAAAAGAAAGGGATGAAGAATCTCAAACAAAAGAGAATTCACCGGTTGAAATGATTGAGGAAAGACTGAATAGGCTCCGTACGAATGAAATTGATGCTCGAAAGAGATTCAAGCTCCGGGAAGAAAAGGGTGGGAGGGCGGGAAAACAAAGGCAACTTGGAAGGGGAAACCGACGAATATCTTGAAGAGAAAACACCGATGGATACTCAATTACGGACTCCGGTTCCGAGAAGAAGAAGGGTGGGTGGGTGGGAAAGAAAACAACTGAGGATTGAACTCAAAGATGAAGAGGCTCGAGTCAACTTGACGAGAAATGCACCGGATAAAAAGAGCTGAGGAACAACAACCGGAAAACCAACTACGTGAACCTAAAGAAAAATTTTGAAGGGGAAGAGAAGTAACTCAAAACACCCACGTCAAGATTCCTCACCAGAGCGACGATGGGGGCTGAGGAGTAAAAAGAATTCCTACTCTCCGATATAACTAGACTCCGAAAAACAGTTTATTCTAGACTCAACATCGGCCAAACTACACGATCAATCAAGGGGGCTCCTAAGGTCGGTCGAGGCTCGATACCAACTTGAACACGCCTAATATGCGACCCTATCCAAAAGGAACTCGAGGTCCCACCAAGGATAGACCCGATATTGAAACGCTTTTGCAAGGTGGATATCATTACATCAACATTACATAATAGATGGGGATACATACATAAGGCATACAATGTCACACGAATACAACAATACATCATCCATAAGATCAACATCCGACTACGGATGAAACACAAACAAAGCTCAAACGACATCCACCTCGCTAGCCCAGGCTGCCGACCGAACCTATCCCCGATCAAGAAGAAGCAGAAGAAGAACTCCAAACAAGCAAACATCGCTCTCGCGTCATGATCATCGCAAAACCTGTACCTGCAACTGTTGTTGTAGTAAACTGTGAGCCACGAGGACTCAGCAATCCCATTACCATGGGTATCAAGACTAGCAAAGCTTAATGGGAAAGGAAGGGGTAAAGTGGTGAGGTTGCAGCAGCGACTAAGCATATATAGTGGCTAACATACGCAAATCAGAGGGAGAAGATAAACAAAGGAACGGTCGACAACTAGTAATGATCAAGAAGTGATTCTGAACTCCTACTTACGTCAGACATAACCCAGAAACCATGTTCTCCTCTCGATCCACCCCGAAAAGAGACCATCACGGTTACGCACACGGTTGGTGTATTTTAGAACAGTTTACTTCAAGTTTACTACAACCGGATATTAACAAATTCCCATCTACCACATAACCATGGGCACGGCTCTCGAAAGTTTAAACCCTGCAGGGGTGTCCCAACTTAGCCCATGATAAGCTCTCGCGATCAACGAAGGATATTCCTTCTCCCCGGGAAGACCCGATCAGTCTCGAATCCTGCCACAAGACATTTCGACAGTAATAAAACAATACCAGCAAAGCCGCCCGATGCGCCGACAATCCCGATAGGAGCTGCACATATCTCGTTCTCAGGGCAACATCGGATAAATCAAGCTATGAGTAAAACCAGACCTCGAGTTTCCCCGAGGGGGCCCCGCAGGCTGCTCAGTTCGGGCCAACACTTAGACAAGCATTGGCCCCGGGGGGGGGGGGCTAAATAAAGATGACCCTTGGGTTAATTACTCCCAAGGGAAAGTAGGTGGTGGTGAGGCAAATGGTAAAACCAAGTTTGGGCCTTGCTGGAGGAGTCTTATTCAAAGCGAACTGTCAAGGGGGTCCCATAAATCACCCAACCGCGTTAGGGACGCAAAATCCGGGAACATAATACTGATATGACGGAAACTAGGGCGGCAAGAGTGGAACAAAACACCAGGCATAAGGCCGAGCCTTCTACCCTTTACCAAATATATAGATGCATTACTAATATAAGAGATATTGTGATATCCCAACATAAACATAATCCAACATGGAGCAATCTTCATCTTCACCTGCACCTAGCAACGCTATAAGAGGGGCTGAGCAAAGCGGTAACATAGCCAAGCAATGGTTTGCTAGGAAGGGTGACAAAGGTTATAGGTTCATGGCAATTTGGGAGGCTTGAGCATCAAGTGATAGGTAGCGCAGCATAGCGAAAGAACGAAGCAACTAGCATAGAAATGATAGTAATGAGATCCAAGGTGACGGTCATCTTGCCTGAAATCCCGCTAGGAAGAAGAACGAGTCCATGAAGAAGATGAAGCCACGAAGATTTAACCAAGCGTGAGATTTAACGAATCCTCACGCCGCAACGAAACGGGAACTATCGAGAGAAGCACACAACAAGGTAAACACACCACACATGAACAAGGCATGATACTCAAACAAGTATGATGCATGGAAATGCTACATGAAATTACTCATGGCAAAAGATGGTGCAAACAAGAGCAGCACATCAAAGCAAGTTTAAATGAGGCCGGAAACAACATAGAACAATTCCGGTAAGTCCTCATATGCAAATTTCGAAATTGGTCCAGATCTGAATAAATCTTATGTTCAAGTTGTTAAACAGCAAGTTAAGATGCACCAAGATGATCTACACAAAATTCTAGTCAAGTTACATATAAAGTTCATTAAATTCGGAGCTACGGCCTAGAAGATATGAGCAAAACAAGATAAGCATGGCATTGATACAAAATGCATCCAAACATCACGCAAACACCTCAAAACAAGGATGCAACATGATAATATGAAACTACATGCAAAATCAAGCAAGTTTCATATAGAGCACACCCAAAACGGAGCAACGGTTCAACACATACACCCTATACAAGTCATGACAACAATCTGTCCAAAACAGCAACTAGGCATATTGAAAGCATCAAAACACTATGCTTTAGCATCTCAACGTGAAAACAAAAGGCATGGGAATGAAGTACAGGTAAAACATGACAAAACATGAACACTGAGCTATCTCCAGAAATCACTAGAACATGCTCAAAATGACATGGCAAGATTGCAAATACTAACAGTTTCAGACTTTGCAGAAATAACATCAGGTTGCAATGTTTAGAGCTATCAAACAACATGCTACAGGAACTTATCATGGCAAAAAAAGGCATGGCATGAATCTACTAAATTCATAGAACAAATGTCCTTTACTTACCATGAGCCAAAAAGGATCAGAAGATATGATGGCACCCATGTAAACATGGCAAATGATATGACAGCTTCATACATGGCAGGAACAACAATAAGTAGGCATGTTGATGAGCTTGTACCACTCAGCACAGAGCAATACATGGCATGGCAAGGCAACCAACAGTAAGAATACATGTTTATGAATCTAAGCATGGCAAGAGAAAGTTCATAGAGTGCATGGATCACTAACAACAATCATGGCAACATTGAACTTAATGTTAACAGGCTGACAGCAACATTATTTAGCAATCTTGAGGGCAAGATAACAACAAGTTACAGCAGACTATAATTGCAACAAAGGGCATGGATGGATATAGCAAGACATGTATAACAAAACATCCTTAGTGAACAACCCCAGATTATGCACAGAATGACTTGTAGCAGCAGGTTTACATAGCATCGTGATATAACAGAATCAGCCTATCAAAACAGCAACAACAAGTACCCTATTTAACAAGCTCGATGCACTCACTACAAGACCCACAAAAATCCATGGATGGCACCACTGTGAAGATGGCATGACATAGCACAAAACACATGTGGAGCTCATTCTCATAAAATGCACACATCAAATGCAACAAAAATGACAAATCATCAAGTTATAACAGTTTCAGCAGATTAACAATATATAACACTCTTGCAACGAAGATTCAGGCATCAAGATGAACTCAAATGAACATGGCACAATGGAACGCAATGAATTAATCGTTGAGATGAACAATTGGACATATTACACACATGAAACGGAGCAGTATGCAGCAAGTTATGATGCGACGAACATGACATGATAATGCAAAAATATTCGAGGACTTCGTGAAAATCACCTCGCGGGAAACTAGACAGAGGAGTACTGGGACGAGCAGGTGCGGGAAGGACGAGGGCGTTTGGTTGGATGCGTGTGTGGATCTGATCCACCCCGAGTGGATCTGGCCGGAGAGAGCTCCGGCGAGCTCCGCGAGCTCCGGGCGAGGGTTCCGCGCCGGTGGCGGCGGCACGGCGGCGGGCGATCGGGAGGCAAGACGGCGGCGAGGTCGACGACGGGCGCGAGGCGGCGGAGGAGCGGCGGCCTCGGAGGCGCGCAGACGGCAAGCTCCGGCGGCGGGGAGCGGGCGGCGCTGGCGACGAAGCGGCACGGCCGGGCGGACGGGCAGGGACGGCCGCTGGCCGGCGCGCGAGGGTGGCAGCGGCGCGCCACGTGGCGGCCTCCGATTGGCGCGGGGAGTGGCGGCGGACACGTCCGGCCGGGGTTGGACATGTCCGGCACGGCGCGGAGGGGAAAATCTAGGGTTTGATCCGAAATTTCGGGGAGGGGCACATATTTATAGGTAGAGGGAGCTAGGAGAGTCCAAATGAGGAGCGATTTTCGCCCACACGATCGTGATCGAACGACCGAGAGCATGGAGATGACTTAGATGGGTTTTGGGCCACTTTAGAGGGGGTGTTGAGCTGCAACACTAAAGAGGCCTTTGCGGTTACTCGGTTAACCGTTGGAGTATCAAACGACCTCCAAATGACACAAAACTTGACAGGCGGTCTACCGGTGGTATACCAAGGCCGCTTGGCAAACCTCGGGCCATTCCGAGAAAGTTTAACACCCACTCACAACGAGAGACAAAGGGGACGCTGGGAACATAGGAGTGCCGGATTGCAAAACGGACAACGGGGAAAATGCTCGGATGCATGAGACGAACACGTATGCAAATGCGATGCACATGACGACATGATATGAAATGCAGATGATGACATGGCAAAGTGCAACACGCAAGCACATGACATGGCAAGGACGGAAAATGATTGGCGGACACCTGGCACATCGAATCCGGGGCGTTACAGAGAGCCCCGAACCTGGGTAAAGTACGTCGGCGTTCGTGTCTACGCCTCATCCCGCTTCCGGGCACCGGTGACGTTCTACTCACTCCCACCATGATAAGCCATCCTTTGGCATATGTCGCACCCAACCCCCGACATTTGGTGCCCACCATGGGGCGAGGTGCACCGTCATCCGGAGACCTGTTCTGGACGGGAACCCTTTTCCTCCCTGGCGAGCGCATCCAGCCCGGCACGCCAGACGGAGTCTGTGCCGACGCGCTGCATGGCGCGGAAGTCGCCTACGCGGCAAGTTGCCTCGCTGATCTCATTGGCGAGGTCCACCTCTCCGGCGAGCCCGTGTCCGACGCGGGCACGGACTGCCCTGAGAGCCTCCTCGCGGGCCTCGTCGATCAACTCCACGTCACCAGCGAGCCAGCAGTGGACCTGGAGTCTGCAGGCTCCACCGACCCGATGTTGGTTGACTCCGACACCGCGTCGCTCGACGCGTTCCCCACCAACGTGGTGGTCTACGACGAGCCGCTCCCTCACGCGGAGAGCGGCGGAAGCACCGTCACGGAGGTGCTAGTCATCGGTCACGGCGAGCACTCCGACAGAGTTGCTTGCGACCCTCTCGATGCGGCGCTGCAAGACTTGACGACGCCCATCCCAGAAGACGCCGACGCCGAGACGCTAGAAGCACGCCGCATCCAGCTCGTCGAAGGCGCCAAGAAGCTGGCCAGCATGAGACGCCTGTCGGAAGCCTACCAGCGCGAGATGGACCGTGCTGTGGGCGGCACGCCGGCTCCGTCTAGGCCCAGCCGCCTCGGCACGGTCCAGCAGCGCGGCGTGGCCATCGCCAACCTGTTCGGGGCAGATCGCCTGCTTACGCCACGCCTGCGAAAACATCCCGAGCTGCCTGTGCAACAGCCAAGAGCTGGACAAGTTCGAGGGCGAAGAACGCCGCCAGATGGCGGAGCGCGCCCAGCGGCTCCTCGACGCGGCTGCCGAGCAGCACGAGGCCGGCTGCCGCACTGAGGCGCCACACCGGCAAAACGACGATCTGCCTCCCTGCTGAGGTCAAGGCGCGACCTCTCAGACTCCGACTGGCGGCGTCCGCGGAAGAAGTGACAAGGAGTCGGCTGCCAGCCGCAGTCAGACTCGTGTCACCATAGAGCACGACCAAGACGGCCGCCCAAGAGCAGTGGAACGGCGGGATGACTGTCCGCCTCCTCCCCCTTGCAGGGAAAGGCACGTCTCCCCGCCGCGTGTTGATCACCCGACACTCAGCGACCGCCTTGGCCGCCGAGAGGGAGTCGGAGAGAATGACACCCGCCACCGGATTGACCGTCTCCATCGGTCCCTGGTGCTAGAAGAAGAAGATGAGTTTGGTCTGCCGTGTTTCGGCCCCCGTATTCGAGACGAGCCCTTCCCCAAAGGGTTCACGCTCCCAAGAGACACGCCCAAATACACCGGCTTCGTGAAGCCGGAGGACTGGCTGGTCGACTACTCCACAACCGCCAGCATAGCAAACGGCAACAAGCGCGTAGTTGTGAAATACGTTCCGCTCATGCTCCAAGGCACGGCCCGGATGTGGCTGAACAGTCTAAAGCCCCGTAGCATCAACAGCTGGGCCGACTTCACCGACGCCTTCATCCGCAACTTCACCAGCACCTACAAGCAGCCGCCCAAGCCCCGCCAGCTCTCCTTGTGCGTGCAAGGCCCCAATAAGTCTACTCACGACTACCTCACACGCTGGGCCGAGCTCCGCAACTCTTGCGAGGGCGTGCACGAGGTGCAGGCCATCGAGTACTTCACCGCCGGGTGCAGAGAAGGCACCCTCCTCAAGCACCGATTTCTTCGCGACGAGCCGCGACCTCGACGAGCCGCTGATCATAGCGACAAACACGCCACGGCCGACTCCTCCATGAAGGCAGAGATCCGAGTCAATGCATCCGCAAAGTGGCCCTCGTGCTCTCGAACCCGGCCGGTGACACCAATCGGCGTCAACAAAGAAAACGACCACAAGCGCAAGGCTACACGCGCCGCTTCCACCAGCCGGCAGGTGGTGACAGTCGAAGACCAGCAGCCGGAAGGGCAGCCTCCGCCCAAACGCCAGAAGGGCGGCAAGCTCAACTGGCTGGCGGCTTTCTCATATGAGCATGCTCTGGATGCACCCTGCAAATTCCATAGTGGTGCGAAGCCGTCCAACCGCACCACTCGGAAGTGCCATTGGCTCACCAGGATCGCCAAGGGAGACGACCTCTTGCCTCCCCCGCCTGCTAGGCAGCCGCCTCCTCCTCCGCCCCAGCAGCTGGCGGTCAGACCAGTCGGAGCCATACAAGATGAGTATCCAGAAGAGCACGAAGCTTATGTCGTGTTCACGAGCGTGGCCGATGATCGGCGCAGCAGACGGCTGCAGCAACAAGAAGTGAATGCGGTAGCATCGAGACCCCGAGTTCATGCATTGGTCCCGTGCTCATCACCGGAGCAGAGCCGACCACCCAGAGGTGATGCTCAATCCCGGCTCCTATGCCCTGGTTTTGGATGCCACCTTTGCCACAGATAGGAGAGCCGCTCATTTCTCCCATGTTCTGATAGATGGCGGCAGCAGCATCAACATCCTGTACAAAGACACCATGGAGAAATTAGGAATCAGGCAAAGGCAGCTTCAGTCCAGCCGGACTGTATTCCACGGCATAGTTCCCGGCCTTTCCTGCTCACCAATCGGCAAGATCTAGATAGACGTCCTCTTTTGGGACAAAGATCACTACCGCCGAGAGCCAGTCTGGTTTGAACTGGTGGACCTTGAGAGCCCATACCATGCGCTACTTGGCCGGCCTACTCTGGCCAAGTTCATGGCGGTCCCCCACTATGCCTACCTCAAAATGAAGATGCCGAGTTCCAAGGGGATTCTGACCATAGCCGGCGACTACAAGAAGTCGTCCGCCTGCGCAGCTGAGAGAAGTCGGTTGGCGGAGTCCCTCGTGATCGCAGTTGAGAAGTGGCGCCTTGACCGGGTCGTGGCGATGGCAGGCAAGCAGCCAGAGATGTCGCCCGATCCCAAGGATTCGGAAGCTGAGGGCTCGTTCAAGCCGGCCAAAGAGACAAAGAAAATACCCTTGGACCTGGAGCACCCGGAGAGGTACGCTGTCGTAGGTACAAACCTCGACAGCAAATAGGAAGGCGAGCTTGTCGATTTCCTCCGTGAGAATCGGGACATCTTTGCATGGTCCCCCAAAGACATGCCGGGTGTCCCGACGGATTTCGCCGAGCACAAGTTACATGTCTGGCCCGATGCCAAACCAGTCAGGCAGCCCTTGCGCCGCATGTCAGAAGAGAAGAGAAGTGTCGTTGTAGAAGAGATAATCCGGCTGCTGGCAGCCGGCTTCATCATGGAAGTGTTCTTTCGAGAGTGACTATCCAACCCAGTTCTCGTGCTGAAGAAAAACAAGCAGGGACGCATGTGTATTGATTGTACCAGCCTCAACAAAGCTTGCCCCAAAGACCCCTTTGCACTACCAAGAATCGACCAAGTGATAGACTCCACAGCCGGATGCGAGTTGTTGAGTTTTTTGGACGCATATTCAGGATATCACCAAATCAAGCTGAACCCGGCCGACAGACTGAAGACCGCCTTCATCACGCCATTTGGAGCCTTCTGCTACTTGACCATGACGTTCGACTTGAGGAATGTCGGCGCCACGTTTCAACGTTGCATGCAGAAGTGCCTCCTCAAGCAACTCGGCAGAAACGCCCATGTTTACATGGACGATGTGGTGGTGAAGACGGAGAAGCGTGGAACCCTGCTGGAAGACCTCAAGGAGACCTTTGAGAACCTGCGCCGATTTCGAATCAAGCTCAACCCAGAGAAGTGTGTCTTCATAGTACCAGCCGGCCAGCTTCTTGGATTCCTGGTCTCAGAACGCGGCATAGAGTGCAACCCTGTGAAGATCAAGCACATCGAGAGGATGGAAGTGCCCACCCGACTGCTGGATGTGCAGAAGTTCGTGGGCTGTTTGGCATCCATCAGCCGGTTCATCAGTCGGCTAGGCGAGAAGGCTCTTCCCCTGTACCAGCTCATGAAGAAAACCACCTTTTTCGAGTGGAACGACAAGGCGGATGAAGCTTTTCTCCAGCTCAAAAAGATGTTGACTACTCCACCTGTCCTGGCGGCTCCAACTCCTAAGGAGCCCATGCTCCTCTACATTGCCGCCACCAGCCGAGTGGTCAGCACAGTCGTCGTGGTAGAGCGCAAGGAGGAAGGCAAGGCACTACCAGTCCAGAGACCGTTATATTATTTGAGTGAAGTATTGTCGACCTCCAAGCAAAACTACCCCCACTACCAGAAGCTGCGCTACGGCGTGCACTTTGCCGCCAAGAAATTGAAGCCGTATTTTCAAGGGCACCCAATTACCATGGTCTGCACAGCTCCACTGGCCGAGATCATTGGAAGCCGAGATGCTTCGGGCCGAGTGGCCAAATGGGCCATAGACTTGGCACCCTACACCATCTACTACCAGCCTCGCACAGCCATCAAGTCACAAGCGCCGGCCGATTTCGCCGACCGGGCCGAGACCCAAGACCGCCGCCAAAGACCACTCCACTAATTGGCAGATGCATTTTGATGGTTCAAAGAAGCGCACCGGCTTGGGAGCCGGCATCGTCCTCACCTCTCCCAAAGGAGACAAGCTCAAATATGTGATGCAAATCCATTTCGCCGCCTCCAACAACATCGCCGAATACGAGGCACTCATTCACGGGCTCCGGCTTGCCAAAGAGCTTGGCATCCGCCGGATCCTGTGTTATGGTGACTCTGACTTGGTGGTCCAGCAGTCGCCAGGCGAATGGGACACCAAAGATGCAAACATGGTGAGCTATCGCTTCCTCGTACAACAACTCAGTGGATATTTTGAGGGGTGCGAGTTTCTCCATGTGCCAAGGAACGACAACGAGCAAGCAGACGCCTTGGCAAGAATCAGCTCCACCCGTCAAGCAATACCGACCGGCGTCGCCCTTCAACGCCTCCTCAAGCCGTCCGTCAAGCCATCGCCAGAATCAGATTCTATCTTCGTGCCGGCTCCTCCTGAAGCAGTCGGATCCGACTTGAGAGCTCCAACGGCCGGCACGGGAATTCTGGCAGGCGGCCCGGGGGCCGCGGTAGTCGCACCCGGCCCGGGGACTTTAGAACTTGGCCTGGGGACTGCAGCGGCCGGCCCGGAGACTTCAGAGTTTGGCCCGGGGATTGCACCAATCGGCTCAGGGACTTCATCGACCCAGCAAGTGGCTGCCGACTCCAACCCGCCGCCTCCCGGCCAACCGCCCTTGTCCAAGTTGCGGTCCTGACAGTCGCAGAAGTCGCAGCACCTTCGTGGTCCCAGCCCATCCTCAATTTCCTGGTGAACAAAGAGCTGCCAACTGATGAGGTCTCGGCCCGGCAAGTGCAACGCCGGGAAGTAGCCTACACCATTGTCACCAGAGAGCTTGTGAGGCGCAGTGTCACTGGTGTCTACCAGCGCTACATGGAGCCGGAGCAAGGCCAAGCAATTCTCAAGGATATCCATCAAGGCGAGTGTGGCCACCACGCGGCTTCAAGAGCACTTGTCGCCAAAGCCTTCCGCCATGGTTTTTTCTGGCCGACCACTCTAGAAGATGCCAAGGACTTGGTCCAAAAATGCAAAGGGTGCCAGAAGTTCCGTTCCAAGCCACATCTGCCGTCTTCTGCACTCAAGACTATTCCCATTGCCTGGCCCTTTGCCGTCTGGGGCCTGGACATGGTGGGACCATTCAAAACAGTGCGAGGCGGCATGACTCATCTGCTTGTCGTGGTGGACAAGTTCACCAAGTGGATATAAGCAAAACCAATCAAGAAGCTGAATGGTCCAACAGCTGTAACTTTCATGTCCGACATTACCATCCGGTATGGCATACCGCATAGCATCATCACCGACAATGGCACAAACTTTGCCAAAGGCGCCTTGGCCCGTTTCTGCGCGACGCAGGGCATCTGACTGGACTTAGCGTCGCCCATCCGCAGTCAAACGGTCAGGTGGAGCGAGCAAACGGCCTCATCTTGTCCGGCATCAAGCCCCGACTGGTAGAGCCTCTGGAGTGTTCGGCCGGTTGCTGGCTTGACGAGCTGCCAGCCGTCCTCTGGAGCCTGCGCACAACTCCAAACAAGTCAACCGTCTTCACGCCTTTCTTCCTCGTCTACGGTGCCGAAGCCGTCATCCCAACGGATATTGAATTCGACTCCCCTCGAGTCACCATGTACACCGAAGAGGAGGCGGAAGAAGCACGACAAGACGTCGTCGATCTGCTTGAAGAGGGCCGGCTGTTGGCACTCAGCCGGTCCAGCATCTATTGGTAGAGCCTGCGCCGATACTACAATCGGAAGGTCAAGTCGAGATCTTTCCAAGAGGGAGACCTTGTGGTCCAACTGATCCAGCGAACAGCCAGCCAGCACAAGCTCTCAACACCTTGCGAAGGCCCCTTCATCATCAGCAAAGTGTTGGGAAATGACTCCTACTACCTGATCGACTCTCAGAAGCCTCGAGCGCGCAAGAGAGACGACTCCGGCAACGAGACGGAGCGGCCATGGAATGCAAATCTCCTCCGAAGATTTTACAGTTGATGCAGTATGTACCACGCTACCTTTTGTATTAAAATACGAAGACTCCGGGTCCCCCGAGAAGAGCTCTGGGACTTCCCTCTTTTATCTATATGATAAGAATTATGCCTATGAGTATGTTATTTTATGATTATACCGCTTGGCACAGGGTCCGACTAGTCAGCCCAGGGACTTGCCGTCTTGTACTATGAAATGCTTCCTGTAGCCGGACAAGTAGTGTGTGGCACTTAAGCCGTCTCCTGCCAGAAGTCGCAGCTTGCAGAGCGACTGTACGGTGGGCGGGAGTAAGGTAGAAAGGGTGCCCACATGAAAAATGGCTAAGGAAACAAAGCATGTGCATAGTTTAAGCTGGCTTGCCACCTCTTACGACCGACTGTTGAGCAGCTGGTCCGCCGTTTTCTACTTAACTTGCTAAAAAACTCTAAGCGGCTAAGTACTTGCCTTCCCAAAGTAGCTAAGTACTTGACCCAGCATCAGTCCGCAGAGCGGCTGTGTGGCTGGCAAGATGGCAACCAAGGGAAGGCGGCAAAGGAAAAAGCCAAAGAACAGTAGTAAGCAATAAAAAGATAGAACTCAGAAAAATATTTACACAACAAAGGCCCTTGGTCGATCTTCAACAAAGTTCAAGATACACAACGCGGGTGGAATTGTGCAAAATTAACAAGTTCATCGAGACTAATAGACAAGTGAAGTAAAAGATAAATTGGTGGCCTAGGAAGCAGCAGAAGGGTTCGGAGGATCGGAGGAGTCGGCGGTGCTAGTTGCCGGAGCGGCAGGCTGGTCGGTCTCTGCTTGGTCGGCTCCGGCGGCAGCTGGCTCGATTAAGCGCTGCTCGTTGTCGGAGGCGCGGCCGAGCTGAGGTTGGCCGCCCGCTCCGACCTCTGGCGCCTCCTTTTCGCATCCCTCCTCCGCCTCGCCTTCTTCCTCGCCGCTGGAGTCGATCACCTCCACCGAGTCCTCGCCGTCGTCCGGGTTCAGCCCGATCCATTCCGGCGGCGCCACGTCGCCGTTTTCAACCCGCTCCGGGACGAAGATGCTGGTGTCTGTGTACTCGGTGATTGACGCCGCGCGCTTGACGAGATCATCTTCCACGACCGCCAACTCCTCCTGAGCCTCCAGCCGAAATGTGGCCAGCTGGGCCAGGCTCAGCCCTGGGTACCACGCCTTGACGAACTCCAAGGCTCGGCGCGCTCCAGCCCGGGCCGAAGAGCCATTCCAGTCCTCAAGACGGCCGTCCGCTACCTCCAGCCAGTCGGCAGTCCGACTGGGGGTGCGCGGTGCCGGCATATCCGGCCACTGGGCGGCGATCGCCTGGGCGCTGACAGGCTGAAGCCGGCGCAACATCCGGTGAGCCGGCCGAAGACGGGCCTCGATGCTCAGGATCTGTTCACTAAGGGTTCGGGGGGCGTTGGCAGCGATCTTCGCGCTTCCGCCCTCCGCCCTTCGCGGCCAGCTTTGATGGCCTAGTTGGCGGCGTCCGAGTGGCCAGGGCAGAAGTCCTCCAAGACAGAAGCAAAGAACAAAATTAAAGACCAGAAGCCGGCTTGCAGCCGACCAGAAGCCGGCTTGACCAGCAGCTGGCAGCGCAAAGAAGAAAAATGAGGGAGGCTCACCATCGACTATATCCTCGATCTCGTGGAAGCCGGAAGTCAGCATCGCCTCCTTGTCAGTCCAGGAGGAGCGTTTGCTCGTGAACTCAGCAAGGAGGCCGGTCTCCTTGTCCTTCGCCTCCTTCTGGGCCTTCTTGAGGAGCTCCTTCTGTTCTGCCAGTTGCGTGACCAGCCGGTCGCGCTCCTCTGCCAGCTTGCTGCACTCCTCTCATTACGCGCTTACGCTGTGTTAGCCAGCGTAGTTGCTGCTGCAAGGTGGCGCTATTTCTGCGGTAGAAATAAGAAAGCAAGGTGTTAGTCGCCAACAAAGAAGAACAGCACCGGTGAGATTCGCCCGACCGCCAAGAGTCGGCCCGAATCTCGGGACTACAGCCCGTGGAGTGCGCCAGTAAGCGCCTTGTGAAAAAAGGAGTCATCAACGTAAAGAAGAGTAGTGGCGGGAGATCCGCCCGACTGCCAGCAGTCGGCCCAACCTCGGGACTACAACCCGCATAAAGCGCCAAATACGCCCAGAAAAAAAGAAGAGAACTTACTCCGGCTTTCCGACAAGTCGGCGGTCCGCTGTGCCAGCTCCTGGATGTTGGAGTTGAAGGCGGTCACGCGGAGATTGTGGTAATCATGTGACAAAATTTTAGACAAGTGTTAGTGCTTGGAACTCGCCGATTAGAGTTCCGAGCCGCCTGCTCAGCAGTCGGTCCGAAACTCGGGGACTACACCTAGTGGGTGCGCTGGCGCGCCCCCATGGAGAAGCACAAGAAACAGAAGCAAAGAAGAAGGAACGCGACCAACGGCCTCTCGCTGCCGATGCGCCTTTGTTGCAGTTCTTGATGGTCTCGCCGGCTCGGATCTTGGCTTGACGCCCAAAGCGCCCGATTCAGCGGGCCGTACCGCTTCCTCGCGACGCACCCAAAGAGGGTGCGGCGCCACGCTTTGGTGTCCGGATCGAGGAGCTCGCGGCGCCGGTCTCGTGAGGGCGCGATGCCCGCTTTTGCAAGGCGGCAACGCGTCTTGTGTGCCAACCTCGAGAACCAGGCCCGCCACCACTCGCCTTCGCTGGCGGCATCGGTGGGTCCGCTGGCTGCCCACCTTGCGCGCTCCCGGACGGCGGCGGTGGCGGCACAATCATGTCCGCATGGCGGTGTCACCGCCGCCCTCTCCATGATCGGGTTCTCGCCGCGCTTCCCCAGCCATGCGCCGTGAACTCCGGAGGCGGCGCGGAGTTCGTGAGGAATGACAATAACCGCCCGATGGCGGTGCGTGGCTTCTTCAGCCTGCTTGTTCGCCGCGTCGGCGGCCTCGGCCTCCGCCAGCTTCTTCAGGGCAGCGGCCTCCGCCTTCTCAGCCGCCGCCTTCTCCAGGAGGGCGGCTGCCTGCTCTTCGCACACTTCTCGTGCATTCCGTTCCCTCGCCTCCCGGAGGTCGGCGGCGGGGTCGATCCGCTGAGTTGTGGCGGAAGCCTCTGCCGACACCACAACGGAGGCGGCAGCCACCTTCTCAAGAGAGAGGGGAGCCCTGTTCAAGGGAAACGAGCAAAAGAACTCAGACAAGATCAATGAAGAAAAAATGAAGACGCAAAGGAAGGTAGCACTTACGCCGAAACCAGCTGCGGCGTCTTCACCTCCCTGCGGAAGCGGTTGGCTTCGCGGCTGTTTCGTCCCGCTTGGTCGCCGCGGCCGAGCCCTTGGGCTTCTTCGGCTGGCTGCCTAACATGCTCGGCACAACCCTGCGTTTCTTCGCACCGCCTTGGGCGTCCGGCGCAGCAGAAGAGCTCGCGCCCGGCTGGCCAGCTCCCGGTTGGTGGCGCGGGGCGATTTCCCCCGCGTCGTCGTCAGGCCAATCCTCAAGGCTTCCTCCGAGCCTCGAGCCGCCTGCCTCGCCGCCTCCTCCCTCGGCGTAAATCCTCCAAGGCTGCCGCCTCACGCCGGGTCGCCGACGCCGCTCTCCGCCTGGCCGGGAGGAATTAAATCCGGCCCAGCAGTGCCGGGCGCTGGGCTGGAGGAGGGGGCTCTGTTCGAAGGCCGATTGGTCAGACTGGACAAGACGGACTCGGCGAAAAAGAGTCAGAGGGAAACGAAGAAGAGACAACTCACCATGGGCGGAGGGTTGGCGCGTGAACACGTCTCCTTGTCGAACCGCCACTCTTCCGAGAGCTCGCAGTTCGCAAGATATTTCACCATGTAGGAACCTCTGCGTGAGGCATCTCCTTGGTGCACAGCCGGCTCGGGTCCCAATGTCCACTCATCTGGCAGATCATGTGAGGGCGGCCCTGGAGCGGGAGCACTCGGCGCACCGCGAAGGCGGCTAGCAAATCAGACCCGGTCAAGCCCTCGATCAAGTCGAAGATCTGAGCCAGCGATGGCGGCGGCTCCAGAGCGCGCCGCCCTAGCCCGGTATGACCAGTTGGGCTGCCTTCCAGGTGGCGGGCCGGCTACGTAAGCCGGCAAGTTGACCCAGTCGCCCTCCACGAAGACGCTCTTCACGTAGAAGCACGACCAATGCCACATCTTGAATGACTTTATCAGCGTGATGGGGGGAAACGGGTTGTCGGCCCCCAACCTCCGCACCGAGATGAACGCGCCACACTGAGCCGGCACGCCTGCGATGTGGGTGCCGAGCTTGGAGTGTAAGAACTCCCACCAGAGCTCGATGGTGGGGAGGACGCCGAGGAAGCCTTCGCACAAAGTGACGAAAGCGGACAGCAGCACCACCGTGTTGGGGGTGAGGTGGTGCGGCCGAGATCGAGAAGTCGAGGAAGGACCGAAGAAGCCGCCGCCCGGCAAGCCAAGGTCAGCAGCAGTGAGAGTGGAAGATTTAACCGCCGCCTCCTCCAGCCGCGAGATTTCTCTTTGGTGCAAGGCGAACCTCACAAAATCCTTGCCAGCAGCCGCCAAGTCTTGCGGAGGAAATCGATCGTCGCCGTGAACCTCGAGCTATCCCATGCGCCGGAGCGCACACGGGGCGGACGGTGGAAGAAGAGCTCATCGAACGGCGCCGCGGCCGCCGTGGCGTGAAGCGCGTCTGTCGGATTTCGGTTCCGCAAACCCTTGAGGTTCAACTCGGGTGCGCCAGAGATCTTTCCCTACCAGCTCATGCGCAAGGATTGCAAGGATCTAAACTACTAACGATGAACAACACAGAGACGAGGTTTATACTAGTTCGGGCCACCGTTGTGGTGTAATACCCTACTCCAGTGTGTGGTGTGGTGGATTGCCTCAGGGACTGATGATGAATAATACAAAGGGAGAACAGCCTCGCGAGGGGCTGTTCTTGAGCTGGTGCGACGAACTGCTTGGGTGAGTTCAGTCGCCTCTCTCTATCTCTCTCTTTGTGTGATCTTGATCAGATCGATCCCCTCTCTCTATGGTGGCTAGTCCTATTTATAGAGGGAGGCCCTGGGCCTCTTCCCAAATAATGAGTGGGAAGGGCGCCAACAATTGGCCATTTTGAAGGGGAACATCTAGTACACTTATCCTGACTAAAGTTGGTCTTCGGCTGCCAAAGACTCTGACGGTGACGCCATCCTGGGCTCCACGATGACCTCCATCCTGCCGTTCTGCTGGTCTTGGTCTTGTTGCACCGAAGCGGTAACCTTTGCCTGATGCCTTGGCCTGCGCTTGCCTCCTTTGCGCCAAAGGGGAAATGAGGACACTGCTGGCTGGCGCTCACCTGGCGCCTCCTGGCCTTGATCGTCATGGCTTATGCCACAGGCACCCTTGCAGGTACCCTGCCTTGATCTCTCCGCCTCCTCGCGAGCCTGCCTGATGAGGCTGCTCCTGAGGTAGGTTCCTGTCATCCGCCCCGCGAGGCTTGGCCCCTCGCAAGCATCCTGTGGCTCCCGTCTCTTCTTGCTTCTCCTTCTTCTCAATGGCTCCGTCGAAGAGGTTCTCGGCCGCGGAGAAGGGAAAGGCCCGCCAGGTAGAGCCTGACTATCCCCCGGCCAAGCACGGTCGAGTCCGTCCTCGCAAGCACCCTGTGGCTCCCGTAGCGGCTTCCCACGGCCGTGGTGGCGATCCCCTGCGCAGCGATGGGCGCCAAGCTGTTGTTGGGGGGCGTGCTACGACTGCGCAGCCTCCTAGGCCGTGCTTCCACTCGGCAGAGGTGTTGCCGGAGTTTGTCGTGTGGTCGGTGGAGCCGACCAGCACCTGGCTCCAGCTTCCCCGCTTCCTTTTAGGTGAACTTCCGGCCAGTGCCCCGGGCAGCCTCTGGCTCCAAGCGGACGGTTGCTGCAGCCGGGCCTCCTGGGCTTCGCTGGAGGTCTCCGCCGCCACGGAGTGTGGTCTCGACCCGGGCTGGCAACGCGTTGCCAGCTGCGTGGTCTAAGCCGGCGGTGCACCCTGCACTTCAAGTTCGACGGCGATGCCACCCTCCATGTGAGGGTGTTTGGGGAAGACGGTCGCCACGCTGGGTGCTGCCCCGAGGACGACGACCGCGGCCGTGGGCCCAGCCTCGGCGATGAACGGAATGAAGATGACAGCGCGCGCATGTTCGGCGGCGCTGGGGCTCGTCGAGCTTTGGCGGTTCTCCTTCGGACAACAGCTCCTCCAGCGGTGGCCGCAACCAGCCTCCTTGCCGTCGCGCCCGCCTGGAGGGAGGTAGCGGGTCTGCCCGCCGTCGCGCCCCGGTGAAGCGCGAGAGGGAGTCCGCCTGAGCTCCGGAGGCAGTTGAGCTTCGCCATGAAGTTGGTGCCGGCGTAATCACGCCTATTTTGTTCTTCCCCTTTTCCTGCGCAAAGAGACAGTAGTGTAGGGCCCCGCGGGGGTGTGCTTCGACTGCTGCTGTTAATTATTGTACTGTTTCTGCTATTTCTGTATTATGCTTTTGTGCCACACGCCTGTGCATAGAAATTACTTAGCTCGGGGGGGGGGGGGGCTGTCGCGGTCTTCGCTTCCCGAGGCCGAGGCCTCGTCGAACGCTTCATGTACTGCAAAGATTAGTCAGGAGAGGTAGCTTCCGGCCTCAGTTTGGGAGGCGACCGACCCAGGTCCTGTGTTTGCGTCGCGGTGCCCGTGGGGCACGGACTGGGAGGGGTGCTCCCGTAGCGGACCCGGCTTGGGAAGCCTCAAACGATAGGGGTAGAAAACACTCGCGAGGGTGGCCGCACCGCTCCCTCGCGAGACTTGCGCGAGAGAAATCGAGCCAGGAGAGCGAAAAAGGCAAAGAGTCACAAGCCAAAGACGGCAACAACTTCAATAAAACTTCAAATGGGAATGAACAAGCCAACTGCAGAAAGCAAATGAAAAAGTCGCGTCCGGCACCTAATGTAGTCTTCGACGTCTTCTCACTAGCGCGGAGCTAAGTGCTACCACTGGGCGTGGGAGGGAGCCCCAGGGCCTGAGGCCGACGCTTCTGAGACTCCGGGGCATGTACAGCCCCAACTCATTATTATGTGAGAGTGTCACGGGCGGCGAGCTTCACAGGCATTGGCCTTCTTCACAGGCTACGAGCCCTTCTTGGGAAAAATGAGCTTCACAGGCGTTGGCCTTCTTCACAGGCTCTGGGCCTTTCTCAGAAAAGTAAGCTTCACAGGCGTTTGCCTTCTTCACAGGATCTGGGCCTTTCTCGTAAAAAATAAGCTTCAGTGTGTTTGCCTTCTTCATGTGCTCGACTTTCTCTAAAAATAAGCTTCACAGGCGCTTGCCTTCTTCACAGTGCTCGGGCCTTTCTCGTAAAAATAAGCTACACAGGCATTTGCCTTCTTCACGTGCTCTGGCCTTTTCGTGGGTAGAACTTCGGAGATGCCGGATGTTCCACGCGTTCAGGATGGGCGCCCCTTCCTGAGTCTCCAAGCATGCAGAGCCGGGCCCGAAACATGAACAACTTTGATCGGGCCCTCCCACATGGGAGAGAGCTTATGCAACCCTTCCCCGGAGAGGACCTGCTCGAGCACGAGGTCCCCTACCTCCGAGTCCTCGGGCGGATGTTGTGGCAAGGGTATCGCCAAGAGCGCGCTGTTGATACCTTGCCGCCAGAAGGCGGCCTCTCGGCGATGCTCCTCTCCCAAAGACGAGATCCGCCCCCGCATGGCGCCCCGCAGCCTCGTCCGAACGCCAGACCTGCGGCGGAGCGACGCCCGACCTCGTGAGGGAGGACAGCTTCGCCCGTGAGACGAGGAAGAAGGGGTCTCGCCAATGGCTTGGCTGCTGTCGTGCGGATGGACCACAAGATGCATCGGAGCTCATCGTGCCAGCGCCTGCCGCAGGCCTCCAGCTTCTTCTTGATGGTCCTGGTCTTGAGGCCCTTGAGGACCTCCGCGTTGGCTCGCTCGGCGTGGCCGTTGCTCCGAGGGTGCGCCACCGAGGCGTAGCATATCTGCGTTCCAAGGTTAGCGCAGTACGTTTTGAAGAGATTACTCGTGAACTGCGAACCGTTGTCGGTGATGATGCGGTTAGGCACCCCAAACCGGCTCATGAGGCCCCTAATGAACTTGACCGCCGAGTTGAATAGCAGGTCGGCCTCGGGCGCCACCCAGCCCGGTGGGGCTCCCTGGCGCTTGGAGGCGGCGGCGATCTGGCGGGTGAACGGCTTGACGTGGCGGCTCGAAGGCGGCGCCAGTGAGCCGCCCAGAGAGCTGCGACGATCGGGCGCTGCCCGCGCGAGGGGCGAGGTAGAGGTCGCGCAGCTCCCCCCAACAGGTCTGCTGCCCGTTCCCCACCAGGTCGTTAGCGGCGTTGGCGGCAGGCGACGGGGAACGGCGGGGGCGTCCTCCGACCGGAGCCGTCTGGGTGACTCGAGCGGCACGAGCAGCCCGGCGCTCGGCGCGAGCTCGGCGAGCGTCAGCCATGGACACGACGGAAGATCACACACGACCAGCGGAACAAAGATTCCGGCGCACCCCTACCTGGTGCGCCAAATGTCGGATTTTGGGTTCCGGCAGACCCTTGAGGTTTGAACTCTGGGGTGCGCACGGAGATCTTTCCCCTACCAGCTCATGCATGCAAGGATTGCAAGGGATCTAAACTACTAACCATGAACAACACAGAGACACGAAGTTTATACTGGTTCGGGCCACCATTGTGGTGTAATACCCTACTCCAGTGTGTGGTGTGGTGGATTGCCTCAGGGGCTGATGATGAACAGTACAAAGGGAGAACAGCCTCGCAATGGGCTGTTCTTGAGCTGGTGCGACGAACTGCTTGGGTGAGTTCAGTCGCCTCCCTCTATCTCTCTCTCTGCATGATCTCGATTAGATCGATCCCCTCTCTCTATGGTGGCTAGTCCTATTTATAGAGGGAGACCCTGGGTCTCTTCCCAAATAATGAGCGGGAAGGGCGCCAACAATTGGCCATTTTGAAGGGGAACATCTAGTACACTTATCCTGACTAAAGTTGCTCTTCGGCTGCCAAAGACTCTGACGATGACGCCGTCCCGGGCTCCACGATGACCTCCATCCTGCCGTTCTGCTGGTCTTGGTATTGTTGCACCGAAGTGGTAACCTTTGCCTGATGCCTTGGCCTGCGCTTGCCTCATTTGTGCCAAAGGGGAAATGAGCACATCATGCTGGTGAGCGCTCACCGACGCCTCACCTTGCCTTGATCGTCATGGCTTGCGTCACAGGGCACCCTCGCGAGGTACCCTGCCTTGATCTCTCCGCCTCCTCGCGAGCCTGCCTGACGAGGCTGCTCCTGAGATAGGTTCCTGTCGTCTGCCCTGCGAGGCTTGGCCCCTCGTGAGGGTCTTGAGCTTGAACTGATGAAGCTGGGCCGTGCTGGGCCCCCACTTGAGCCACGCCGCAGGCCGCAGGCAGGCAAGTATGGGGACCCCCGTTCCCAGAACGCAGACAGCATCGGCAAGAGGAAGAAGAAAGAGGAAGAGGCAAGGAGGAGAGGCGCGCGTGCTCTGCAGCTCCCCCTCCTCCGCCTACTTATAGGCCAACGGGCTGCGAAGCCGAGGGGGCGGTCATGGATTTACTACGCCCACTACCCCACGCCCCCATGTTTTTTCGCGCGATTACTGGCAGCGATATCCGCTGGTACGCCCACCTCGCCGCAGCGGATCCGCCAAGCGTCGAGTCACGGTAGTGGTGGGCCCGCACGCAGGCCGCCGTCAGCGCATGGGCAGGCTGGCCTGGCCGCCCGCTGCCACGTGACAGTTCAAGCGGGCGGTGGCCTGGAAACTTAGCCAGTACTTCACTTGGATCCCGCCGAGGCGTTCGAAAAGTTTTGGAAAAGTCAAATTGGGCGAGTCCGACTCCTACCAGTCGGCATGGCGGAAGACGGAAGAAACTCTATCTCAAATGCTGGAAGATGGAAACTGCTGAGGCTCCTCGACCAACCACCCGCGGCGCCTCACCAGCTTCGGGGACTACCCTCGGACTAATGGGCCACGGGTAGGCTAACCCGAAGCCGAGATCCTTTCAAGACATCGGGGCCAGCTGCGCCCCTCAAGACGCCTAGATGAAGGGCCGTCTTCTGGAAGCTGGCTGGAGGAACAACCGGCTGCCCATAAACGACCGAGTCCTAGAGGCGAGGTCTAGACAAGCCGACTCCTACCTGGCGGCTTCTAGAGAAGCCGGCCCCGAGGAATCGGCCGGCGACAACAACAAAGACCATGCCCTCATCTGCGGGGACGGGACGGGGAATGGCTACAGTGTAGCCCATCCCCTGCCCTTTCCAGGGGCTGGCGTGTCCACACTGCGTTGTACCGGTGGAGATCTCCACCGCGCCAAGATCATGCTATGCCATCCTCGACATCATCACAAGTGGCGGAGTCCCGCTCCCACGACAGCTCAGATATACGCCCAAGGACGATGGGCCCCACCAACAGCCGAGAGTCCGTAAGACGGCGAGAGCCCTACCATTCTCGACCCGAGGGAGGTCGGCCTCGAGTCGGCCCGCCTCTTCCTCGGGACCCACGCGCCATTAAACGGACGAGACAGGAGTGGTTACGAGAATCGCCGCCAAAGCGGGCGGAGCTGTAGCTATGACCTCGACCAAGCCTGCGTCATTAGAGACACGGCAATGGGATCGCCATCGACAAGACCCGGAGCGGCGGGTACGGCCTGCCGCCCCTGCACTAACTAGTCGGCGGGCCCACCAGTGGCGGGCCCCAAAGAGTCATGCGAGAAGCCGGGCGGTCAAGAGGTTGACGGCTGGGCCCTACACCCACCGGATTATTAATGTACCGGGGTAGGCCTATATAAACCCCCTGTGGTACCCATGCAAAGGGTTCCGAACCAGTTAGAACTAGACCAGATCATAGAGGAAGGAGAGAGCTAGCCTTGCCTTCTCCTACCTCTAGCATACAGCTCAAGGAGCACCTGTGTATTCACTTGTGCCTTAGTGATCATGCGGAGACCCCGCAGAGCAGGACTAGGGGTGTTATCTCCTAGGAGATCCCCGAACCTGGGTAAAGTACGCCGTTGTTCGTGTCTACGCCTCATCCCGCTTCCGGGCACCGACGATGTTCTACTCGCTCCCACCATGATAAGCCATCCTTTGGCATATGTCGCATCCAACCCCCGACAGCATGGTCGATGCCTCCAAGGAGCCCTTCATCTACTGCTATGAGTGCTTGATGCCGTTTTGGGGCTCGCCGGCGGACCTCGTGCATCACCTCATGCAGGCGTATGGTGATCACTACTGGCCCTTGGCGAAGAACATCAAGTACGAGACATGCTACCCGTTCACCGTGCCGGAGTCGCTGGAGGATCTCCGCCGCTTGCTAGTCTCTGAGGAGGACGACAGCTTCTTCCTCTTGATCGTGGGCACTGGCGAGGCCCGTGCAGGCCGCCAACCCATCTCTGTATTGTGCGTCAGGCGCGACGCCACTAACGATGACACTGACACGAGGCCAATGTACGGGTGCATGCTGATTGTTACTGGCCCTCAGAGGTATGTGGGCCACACCCGCTCCATGACGCTGACTAGGACTATGCTGAGCTGGGACCTTCCCGCCGATGTGGACATGGAAGACGCATGGTATGATATCCCCCCCCCCAACATGGTGCACGGGGACTCCAAGGAGGTGCACCTAGACATATGCGTTACCAAGTTAAATGTTGATCGTTAGTCTTCGCTCAATGTAATCAGTTGTCTAAGCATGTGGAGACTTGTTATTTATATAGTATAGAACCTTCCATGCATGATCTTGCTCTATTAGAGTATCGTGCTTGAATAGAAGTGTATCCATTTATGGTTTAGTCTAGAATCTTCCATGTATCCATGTATGATTTTGTCAGTTCAATCTTCAGTCAAATTCCATGGGGTACTAATAAACCACGACCGATGTAGTACTAGTGTAGAAGGCGGCGCTGCATGAGAGTCTCACCCCGCTCGTGGTGCGGCAGTAAAGCCGTCATATCACAACACCCCACCACTCCTAGTAATAAGAGGCCTGGTAAAATAAACCGACAAGCAACCATCACATCCCTCCGTCTTTTTTGCATTTCATCTCTCTGCATTTACTTTCTCCGGTTCATCTCGCACACTCGATCCCTAGCTACTACTCCTAGTATCCCTAGCTACTACTCCTAGGGCCAGTTCTTTTGGCGGCTTAAAAAATAAGCCGTCTCTTCCCCTGCTTTTCCCATAAGAGTAGGAACAATAGTACACAGTCAGCAGGCTATTAGCAGTTCCATGTCATCAAAATCATAGCTGGAAGAGAGAGAAAGAAGGGAAAAGGAGGGAGCGGGCACTTGAGCTATCGCCGACTCGAGCGCAAGAAACATGAAATCAAACCTGCATGCAGCCCGCATGCAGCCGTTCCATCCTGCGCTCCTCTCCTTTCCACCAATGAGTATGTGTCTTCTTTCCTTCTTTCACATGCAAGCATTAAATACCAGTAGCTAGTTTACATCCCATCTATTATACTAGCTGGCTATTATAAAGGCTTCAAGTGACATGGCATTAGTATATAGCCAGCAGCAGGCTCTCTTATTAACCATGCTCTAAGACTAGCCATAGTGGAGAGTAACATTAAGGAGCCTCACTCATTTATTTGGGCTTCTAAACTACTACTAGTACCTTCGTCCTGGTTTATTCGTCACCATTATAATTTGTGCTAAATTTTGACCAAATATTTAGCTGATAAAATGTTAGTGCATGTGACATGCACAAACATTTCAATAGTTAAATTTATGGTCAAAATTTGACACAGATTACAATGGGGACCAATAAACAAGGACGGAGGTAGTAGTTATGGGATTACTAATCTAGAAGCCTAAAAGAACTGGCCCCTGGTACTCCTAGTAGTAGTACTCAAGTTGGAATTCCAACACGGCACAACTTGTCAGGAAAAAAAATTCGATACATGGTGTAGGAAGCGGTTTGAGAATTTGCATGCCTTCCCGACCAGTGAGATACTCCGTACAAAGTACGATAGAGAAATAACCACAGAGAAGGAAGCTAAAAGTAAACAATCAAACGATCATTTTTGCATTTTTTTTGCATTGAATCCTTTCACAATCTTGACTAGTGTTGTTTTTCTACTTTTACAAAAACCGCATCGTAATATTAAAACGTGCATTTGCACGTACATAAGTAATAGTAGTACTCCCTCCGTCTAGGTGTATAAGCCTTCCCTCCTTCTTGGTCACGGTGCACAACCAAAGATGACTTATTCACCTGGATGGAGGGAGTAGCACAGTCTTCAAGCATATATAGAGAGAGACGTGTAGTGCGATAGTATATAGTAAAGTTTGTGCTATATGCACGTACTAACAAAATGCGTACGGATACACAAGGTTTCCAAACTTTTCCTTTTATACATACTTAATTAAGGACGCTAATAATTCCCGAACGTTCAGGATTTATCATTTGCGTCCCAAGACTAATGAGATCGCCTTACAAAACTAAATTATATTCCTAATAAAAGCCACAGCGCTCGCAGGAGCGCTTGCGGCGCGCCACGAGTGCCCTGGTGCGTGGCCGTTTCCCAGCGCGCCGACACAACGCCTCTTCCTCAGCCTCGCAACTCGCGAGGTGTTGATTGGCGGCTTGCCGGCGGGCGAGCGCGATCTCACCGGTGTGGTGATCCGGCGCCAAAGGTACTCCTCCTTGCTGGAAGCGTGCACCCGGTCCACGTACTGCCAAGCGTAGAGGAGGCTCTTGGGCCCGACTGCACTCAGGGCTTTGGCACGGGAGTCCTCCGCCACCCTCGCGGCCCTCGCACGAGCCTTCTTCCAAAGAGCCAATTGCCTGACTCTCTTGGATGTGACATAGGCCTGCCAGGAAGCTTGCCCCGCGGCACGCTTCTCTTCCTCGACCTTCTTCTCCGCCTCTATTTTGGCGTGCTCTGCCGGAGGCAAAGCCTCCCACAAGGCAACATCGATTTCTTTCCAAAGCTCCTAAAGGTTGGGGGGCTCGGCGGGCGGCACGGTGTTCTCCTCGTAGCGGGGAGCCGACTCGTCCTCCGACGCGAGTGCTGGCGAGATTGGGAACGCGGACGCGTCCACCTCGACACGTCGCGGCGAGGAGCGAAACACCGACGCGTCCTCCTCGACTAGTGGCTGCGAGGAACGGAACGGTGACGCGTGATCGTCCGGGTAGTGCAGCGAGGGGCGCCTAGGGTTTGGGAGGGGCGATGCCATGGTGGTCGACGTGAGAGGGAGGGGGAGGAGATAGCGATGAACGTGAGCGTTCTTCTGAATGCCGTCGGAGGCATAGTATTTATAGCGAGCAATGGCACACCTACGTAAGATATGGACTGAGCTGCACTGACTTAACTATAGGTCCAGTTGCGTCACTGACATGTGGGCCAGACCCCTGTTGGGCTCACATTCAGTGACCCAATGCACCTGCAGTTAAGTAACTGAAGCAGCATTCCGTAAGATATGTTGTGTGATTAACATAACAACTACGTGGGCATATTTGTTGGAGTAAATTATGGGGGAGGGAACGAGAGGAAATATTGCTGGTCACAACGGATTGGACGAGCGCGGGGGGAGGAGAGTCATGCATGCAGATTTTTTCCACACGGAGTGGAGTGGTGGGACCGCCGGAGGGAGAAGGAGAGTCAAGCAGGCATATTTTTTTCACACATGGAGAGGAAAAGATTTGGAGACGAACGGGCTTCCTGCAGGTATGGGGAACGGTGCATAATAAGTCATCTTGCATGTCGGGCTAGGTATAGTCTCAAGTCATTAAAAACATACACGCCCCACACATGTTCATATTTCAATGTGCACTAAATTATTGCATGTGATGATTAAGGCTGGCCATAATGGTGGTATCTTAGTTGGTATCATGCACACGGGAATAGCAAACATGCTGATGTGGCAAAGAATTAAAGAAGAGAGGGGGGTTAGAGTAACTAGTGTTCATGCATGCATGCAATGCGATAATGCATTGGTAAACACATTTTTTGTGAAGAATGACAGCATAGTTGAGTACTTTTGCAGACTACAAAAACTACTCCACCGCCTCTATCTTGGTAAGAGTAGGTGAAAATTTTGAATCGAACCCTTTAAACTAGAAGGGAAGTAGTAGTACTCTAATAGCTAACCTTGTTGTGATGACTAGATAGGACATGGCACGCACCTAGATGGAGGAACTAGTCTGCATTGTGCATTAAGTTTTGTCTGAAGTCAATGTACCTCTACTTTGACCAAACTTATAGAAAAATGTATCAACATTCACAATGTCAAATTAATATTTTTATACTCATTATAAAACGTAGTTCTATACTCATTATAATCAGTATTGTAGATATTGATATTTTTAGTATAAATTTGGTCAGAAACTTTGCAAACTATTGATGGAAGTAAAAAGGACCAGAGGGAGTATCATGCATGTGGAGTAGGCAAAAAAATTGCTCATTTATATCCGGTCGAAGTCCCAAAGGGCGCGACCGCGCGAGGGACGCGAACACTACTAGGGAAAACCCTAGTAGTAGCGCTGGTTTTGTGCTCACTAGTAGCGCGGGTAGGCACGCTACTAATAAGGCGCTACATACTATCGCTAGCATTAACGCGTCGTGCGCGCGCATATCGCTAGGACAAATAGCTGCAGCATTTGTTCACTCCCACGCCATCGCTAATGTAACTACCGGCAGCGTGTTTTCTCCATCGCTACTAGTATTCTTTTTTATTTTTTATTTTTAGTTTATTTATTCGCCATCGCATAAATATTGATACAATACCAGTTATGAGGTTTACATCATTATGTCCATAACAAGAAGTCAATGAAGGTGGATTAGGTTCAAGTGGAGGCAATATGTGGTGCATGTCAGTATACTACTAATCCAAACTTGATCTAGTTTGGACTAGTAGTACTTTCGATGTGCACCACATGTTGCCTCCACTTGAATCTAATCCGCCAAAGACAAGATATTTAATCATCATCATGGTCATTACCACCAACAAGATTTATTTAATCACCACTAACACTAGCTAATAATAATCATCATAGTCATTACCACCAAAACTAGCTATTTTATCATCATAGTAATAGTGTAGCACATCATCATCTCGAAACTCATTTCTAGCTAGCTAATCACTCCTGCTGCTCTCTCTTATGTAAAACAACATAAAACATGTGTAGCTCTCCTCCCTGATCAAGTTGGAGCATGCAGATGAACATGTCTCCTAATCGTGGGTAGCGCCTGCTTGCTGCCCCTAGTACTTCTCTGCACCCCATCACATATTTGGTCCAGTCTTGCACTATTAAGCATCCGTCGCTAATCTTGAATGCACTAAAGTAATCAGAGGATATCTTGGCCGTAAGATGATAATACTCATAGTACCTTTAGTCTCGATCCCATAAGGCACAACATTCATCGGGAGTCCCTGTTGAAGAACATCGATGGTAACATACTTAGCAATGAAGTTTAGCTTCAAAATAACGTATGGAAAAGATGCACCGAGGACAAATAGTAAAAATCTTACCATCCTTCCTAAATAGATGTGACCGTAGTTCATTACGTAACACTATTGGTCGCACGCCAAGACTAACATTTCTAAATCCAGGAAGAAAATTTGTCTTGACAGATCGAGATCCTCAAGCCATGAAACATAATGACTTAGCTCCTCGCAGTTTAGTTCAGCCTCGGACAGTAGTAGGTCCTGTCTACCAAGCTACCGACATGTTTGTTTGCACCAAATAAGCTGACAATACAAATTAGTTGTCAACTATTTTTAATAAACAATATCAAAGACATAAATATGGTTGAGAAACTTACATAATGGTATAATCGAGGCGTCGCACATCGACCCGTATGTCGGTATTACCTTCAATATCAACTTCCGACGAATATCAAAGGTGATAACCATATCAGGCTCAAATGCATAAGTCTTGCATAGTGCTCTCCATGTTTTGCATCCAAAATAGGTGTAGTCATCTGAATTGTATAATTTTGCATGGAAAATATAACCATGCTCGGTCTTCAAATAAACTTTCTTTACCTCCGTAGTATGACTGAAACCTATCTTATCCAATACAAAAACTCTTGCATGGCAGGGGATACGCTAGTAGAATAGTAAAAAAAATATAAGTTGAAGAAAATGAAGCAGATGTCATGCTTAATTACGAAAAAAGACTTGTCGTTATGACTTCATCAGATCCACTTCAAGTTCTCGCCCAGCTTGATGTCAAGCGCCTATCATCATCTAGGAAGATTCCGTCAGACAAAGCCGCCCTTCGCAGCAGATTTGCAAATACCAAATCCTTTTCGCCGCCGACATTTCCTATGTTCATAGTTAAAACATTAATTGAAAATCGATCAAGACAACTACCAGGATACTCAACACACAAATCGGTGGCACTCGATATTTCCTACATATTCGGCACAAGTCATGCCAAAATTCACGAAAAATCCGCATGACCTTTGCTAAAATAGGACATATCGAGCGCCTGAAATTTGCCGAATGGAAATGAATCAACACTCCGCAAAACATAGGCCACTCGGAGGTGTAACCTGCAAACATGACCGCCACTTGGATATTGAGCAACACAAGATATACATTTCAAAATATCTTATAGGACTCAAATTAGCATGCATTCAATAAGCAAAAGTAAATCATCTCATGCGTCCGTGACATCATCAAATATTATCACTAATACATCACGAATAGTGTCATACATATAACATCACTAATACAACTAAAACCCTAGCACACGACGGTATCGCACACGCGGCGGACACCCACGTAAAAGGAACCATCACGGATCATAGCTCTAGTGAGATCCCGGAGAACCTGCCAGTATTGGAGAACTCTGTGCTCCAACGCAAACAAGTAGCGACGGACGTGCGCGTCCTCCTCACTGACACGGTGACGCACCACCTTCGCAGAGTCCTCGAGCCTCTGGACCATCACTGGCCCACGCGACCGCCACCAAAGAAGGTTCGGGTCAACGATAGGCTGGGTCCTCACCAACCTGTGACCCCCGGTAGGTAGCGCCTCCCAGTACCACCCCGGCGGAGCCCAGTCCCGGACATGGCCCATCTGGTCAAGCAGGTGTCGTCCTCCGCCGACTCGATGACGAGGATGCGGGATAAGTATCGTCCATGTCGATGCGGGAAAAATTGCTTTAATTAAAAAATAGCAACAAGTTCTTACTAACTAGTTCTATTAATTCAACTAGTTCTTAATAAAAATAAACTTACTATAAATAAAAATATTCTAATACCTAATTAGTACCTAGTTCTTACTAACTAATTAGTACCGAGGAACTACTGCCCTAGTTACCATCTAATTTGATGAACCTATAGGGGTGGAAAGTGGTAGCGGATATTCCAATTATCCAACTATAAAGTGAAATAAGTGGTCAAATTTTACTCGTTTTATGATTCATCTTAGAAATTTGACTCTTTTCCACCCTTACATGAACCCTAACTCATTTGTCGCATCCGCATCCGATTTGTTTCCACTCTTACACGAACCCTAACTAATTTGATGCAACTAAAATATAAAAAAAAACCCTAGGTAGAGGTAGGGGAGAGGGAGGAGCAGGCGTGCTCACCTCGGGTGCCTGCGACGAGGGAGGGATAGGCGGCGTCGAGGTCAGGGTCGGGGGCTCGGGCGCGCGGCGGATGGCGGCATCGAGGTCGGGGTCGGGGGTGGCGACCGAGGCGGCATTGAGGTCGGGGGCGGGGGCGGCGTTGAATCTGGGGTCGGGGCGGCATAGAGGGTGTCTGAGACAGGCGTGGCGACGACGGACGGCGGCGGCAGTAGAGTGTGGACAGTTGGATTTGGGGGAAGTGGCCGTGGGGAAGGACGAACCCCATGGTTAAGTCAGAGGTAGCAGTAGCACGTTCCAGGAAGAGCGCTATTGCTACGTTAGCTACAGCGCTTTTTGGGATACACGCAACTGCTACTCCTTTCTCTTTTTCCCCCTTTTTCATTTAGTTTTCTTCACATTTTATTTTTTTCCATTCACCTTATTCTATTTCTTTCATTTTCAATTACCTTTCTATTTGCTTTCCATTTAATTTTATATCCTTTAGCAGTAGCGAGTTTAATATAAAACACGCTGCTACAAAGAAAGTAGCCGTAGCGCGGTTCGTTATAGGTCGCTACTACTATGTGTAGCCTATCGGCTAAGCCATGGGAATTTTAGTAGTAACGTGTTTAGGGCAGCACGCGCTACTGCTAGAACTTTATCTGCAGTGCGGTTTGCCCAGGCGCGCTACTGCTAGTTAGCTCCAGCGTGCTTTTTTGACCCTCGTTGCTGCTAAAGTTCTGTGTATAAGGTTTTCCCTAGTAGTGGAAGGTCATGGGAGGTGCGACGGTTGATGGAATTAAGTGAAGTTACATCCACGCGCCGGCATGGCGTGCGAAAAGGCAGAAGCTATATAATTAGGCCTACGATATGGGTCTACTAGACATTACATCTAGTGGGTCCCGCATAGTACTCAAGAACCCTTTGGGGGCTTGCAGCCGTTTATCCATCGGGCAAGCCAACAACCCCACGCCGCTCGCACACCCTACTCGTCCCCATCTTCTGCCTTACAACAGCTCGCTCCCAATCGTCCCGTCCTTTCACATCACACCAATTCAACTTCTCCTAACCCTCCTCCAACATCCATGGCCTCCCAAATCTCCATGGTCACCGCTGAGTACCAGGTTAGAGCCATCACCGGCGATGAGTTCATCATCATCTACACATGTGGATCCGCGATGGTGAAAGCATGCCTTGCTCGCTTCCTACGCATGTTCAACAGTTCAAAGAATGAGTGGGTCATTGGGCTAGATGTTGAGTACACCACAGTCCTGGAAAGAGAGAAGATTCTAAAGGAGGCAGAGAAGAAGAAGCCCGCCGTAATCCAGGTTTGCATACATAGCGTGTGCTTGGTCTACCACATATGCCATGCCGATGTTGAGTGCCAGGATTTTAAGAACTTGCTCAAGGACGAAAGAGTGAAATTCGATACTGTAGACTTTTGGAACTACAGGGATGTCCTGGGTCGGATAGGCCTCGTTGTAGGCCAGCCCTTTGATCTCCAGAAGGCAAGCCTGGTGTCCTCTTCTCAGCCTTCAATGCTGAACCTGGCAGCAGCCATGATTGATCCTTCGTATGCTAAACTGAAGAAACCTCACCACGAGTTTCATCATGCATGGGAGTCGAAGACATTAGATGAAGATCACATCCTGTACACAACAATGGATGCCTACCTTTGTTTAAATATCTACAAGGGTTGGATGAAGAAGCAGAGCCCAGTGTCCAGTTCAAGCAAAAAAGCGTCGGAGAAGAGGAAGAGGAAAGGGACGAGGACGAAGTCGACGACTTGGACTCGGACTCCGAGTAATGTGGCAGTGTTGTCGCTCAAGCTGGTTCTACTGCAGTGTCAAGTGGACTAGTTGCTTGGTTTTATTTCAGGGGTGTGTTGTGCTGAGCCCCCAGTAGAACTATGTTTATGTTCCTTCTCGTTATTTGAACTTTATGTTCTTTCTCGTTATTTGAACTCTTTAGTACGTATAGTAGTACTAGTACTGTGTCTTACTACTGTTCTTCTTGCAGTTGGTACTACTGCTCGTATCTCCGTGTTCCTACTATACTTAATACGTTTGTACTAGTAGTATAATTTGGGTCAGTCGATTTGTGAAAGAATTTCGACGGAGCAAAGGAAGAAGACGGCAGAGAAGCTACCCCAGTATCTATATTAGGGTGGCAGGGTGCCCATGATCTATCTTATGAGCGTTGGGTGTTGAATGCAGTTCATCGGAAAAAAATGGATCGTGCCCGGGGTTAAACGGATGGCGGGGGGAGCATGGCGGTGGCAGACGGTTCAGGGGAGGGCGGGGTGGCGGCGGCAGGCGGTTAGGCGTGTGGCGGGATGAGAAGATGAATAGTGCATTAATTTCGGAGGTTGAAGAAGCCCTTCTAGCCATCCATGTTGCATCCAACGACTCACAAGAGTCGGCTGACCCAAATTGCTCCTTTAGATTGCAGGATCCACATTCAAGGTTTTGAATGTAGATTCCGCGTCCGCACCCGATTTGCGGGTTCGACGCGGGTGCGACCGGCTTCCGCCGCGATAGCCACCATGCGCGCCTCCTCCGCGCGGGCGGAGACGACAATGACACGCTAGTTCCTCCTCGCCGGCGTGCTGGAGCAAGCGCTCGTCCTCCTCTTCGTATGCTGCGTGCATAGATGCGGCTCCACCAGCTCCCCGCGTGCTTGGCAGCACGGTGGCATCACGAGGAGGAATTGCAGACGACGTGAGCGGGCGAGCCTTCGGCTTCATGGCACAGGGATGGTGGCGACACAGCGGTGATGGGCGAGAAATTGTTGGCCGAAGCAGGCGGGCGCCGGCATGCGCAATGGCGGCGGCGGCATATTGATGAGTGCACGTATGGGAGCTTAGTTTATTTTTATATAGGGTTGGTCAAACTTAAAAGAAAACCGTACTAGTACACGTAAACATTAGACTGAGGCATCGCTTATATTATTTACCACAGCCCCGATATGGAATCATGTGCAAGCGCGTGAACTGCGGCCGCGCGGTCGATTGAATGGTGCGTCACCGTGTCGCACTCGAAGGACATCCACCGAACCTTTTTGTGTGTGTGAAAACAATCCCCGAATATTACTCAACTTTTTTTCCTGGAAAAGTTCTTGACGCTACAATATTTCCATATATTTGAATTTAGCTCCAGTTCGTGTTTATTTGGATTTGGACGTTTTAGGTGCACCCTAGTTTTTTTAATACTAATTTTGTGTGTGTGACTGAGAGAGAACGTGTGTATGTGTCCATATGTGTGTTGCGGCGGAAGGGCAATGTGGAGACGGTGTGCGTGTGATAGAGACGTAGAGAGGTGTGAATGTGCAAATGATCATGCATGAGTGAGACATAGACAGATGCCGATACATTGTGTATACAAGAGAGAATGTGTCAGGACCCCAATCCTAAGTCACACTGATCTAGCATGTAACACATCATATCACTTTGCGGCCTCACGCACAGTATTCCCACGGGTGCCACCTTACCTGGTCCGGGACCGTTTGCGCCTTTTCGCTCACATATATGATAGTGTCGCTAGCATCCATATGACAAAGAACCCGGGCCGACATGACTAGTCGTGAATCAAAAGTGGCACTAACTTACAGGGATAGGCATACATGACCCAGCAGCGAACGTGTCGGTCATCAACGTATGAACCCAAGTCGTAGCAAGCTACAAGGACTTAAAGGAACAATGCGTGACATTTCCCCGAAGGGACACACACAGGAACGAAGAAGGAGACATGCCGGCCAAAATATGTGTTCTGGAGCAGTAGCAAGCTACCATGGCTCAATGGAAGCACTAGGAGACATTTCCTGGTAAGAGAGGCTACCAAGAATAAACAACTAGGTTGTCGGATCCCACACATACCAAGCATTTCAATAACATACACACAATATGATCGATATGTGCAAATACAACATGGCGTCACAACAAAACTCTATGACTCAAAGTATTTATTCATTAGGCTCCGAGGAGCCAGATATTACAAACATGGGTCTGATGACCCAGCATTCAAGTCATACAAGCAAAAAGCTTATGCAGAAGCTTAACTTGTCTGAGTACCGATAACTACAAATGAAAAAGGCTGAGAAGCCTAACTATTTACAAGACCCTGTCGAGGGCACAAGATAAACGTCGAAGTCCACGCAGAACTGCAAAAACATAAATTAAGCAAACGTAAGTACACATGTACCCAGCAAGACTTACATCAGAACTAGCTACATATGCATCAGTATCAACAAAGGGGTGGTGGAGTTGAACTGCAGCAAGCCAGCTTTGACTCAGTGGCTATCCTGTACTATGACTGCAAGTAACTCTTTTGAGGTGGCGCACACGAGTCCCCATATTCTTGAATCCATACAACACTATGGATCCGCTCCTGTCTCACTACGAGAACGCCATCCATAGCACTCACACTTATCTTGCGCATTTTAGAGTATCCACTTTCACTTGTCTATGAACTGTATAGGGAACCCAGAGGTCCTTTACCGCGGACACGGCTATTCGAATAGATGATGTTAACCATGCAGGGGTGTACTTCTTCACACACGCTCTCACCACTTATCGTCGTTTACACGACATGTACTCGACAACCTTCAAGCGGAAACCCAGCGAGGGTGCCGACCACGACCTGACTAACCACACAAGTCCCTAGTCCAGGTTTATCGTCTATTCAGGTTCCATCCGCAGGGAGTCTGGCCGAGGTTTCCACATAGGGCCACGAACGATGTGTGCAGGGTTCCCAAGACTCCAAACGGGCGCCCGGTACACCGTGCCACGTGCCTACTGCATCACAGCCCACCCCTCGGGTCAGCGCTACGCACGGCCTCCAGCATACTACAAACACCTGAAACTACTTGCAACTCACGGACAGAGGATAGGGGCGGTTAATAAGTCGAGAGGGTCCATTGGTTTCGGGCCCAACACGTGGTAGTAGCTATTCATGGATCACAAACACAGAACTCAGTTCCTGAGGGCGGTTTCAACGAGACAACCCACCATGTACTCCTACATGGCCTCTCAAAGCTACCTTTACCAAATCGTGTTCACACACTTAGCTCACACATAGTAGGACATGTTCATCACCATTCCAATTCATCCCCGATGAATCAGACCTGACTCAACTCTAAGCAGTAGCAGGCATGACAACAAGCATGAATGAGTAGGCACATCAGGGCTCAAACAACTCCTACTCATGCTAGTGGGTTTCATCTATTTACTGTGGCAATGACAGGTCATGTAGAGAAAAAGGGGTTCAACTATTGCAGCATGTAACAGATGAATTGTTGTTATCCTAAGGCAATAAAAGAGAGCAGGAGCGAGAGAGTGGGATTGTATCGGAATGAACAAGGAGGTTTTGCTTGCCTGGCACTTCTGAAGATAGTATAGTTCTTCATCAGTGTCATCGATCTCATCATCGGAACCACGTCTACTGAGAGGGGACAAATACCGGCAATAGAGAAGGAACACAATCAATGCAATGCAACAATATGATGCATGATCATGACATGGCAATATGCTGTGGTTTGAGCTAATGCAGCTAGCAATGATTTAAATGAAGTTGGTTTGAACCCAAGGTTCAAATTCAAACTCCATATGTGAAATTCAAATGCCATTTATATGATTTGTCCTAAACAGCAGCCATAAGTTGTTCTAACATGCATGAAAATGATACAGATGGAAAGATTGAATTTTTCGATCATTTTTCATCTATAAATTATTTAATTTAGAGTTACTGTTGAATTTCTATGATTTTTTAGAAGTTTAGGACACTTTCTGAAAATAAATAAATCGTTTAGATTTATTTAAAATCCAGAAAAGTGATTACTACATCAGGACTGCGTCACTGTGATGTCAGGAAGTCAACAGGGCCCGGCCCAGGTCAAACCTGACATGTGGGGTCCACACGTCAGTGACATAGGGCTGGTTAGTGTCGCTGACAGGTGGGTCCGATCAACGTCCACGTCAGCAAAGTCAATGCTGACGTGTCGTTCCCGCTGGGTTATGAACTAATCTAAACAGAAATTAAATTAACCCAAACAGGCATAGGGGCCCACATGGCAGTGGCTCTAGGGGTGTTTAGTAGGGTCATTAACGCTAATTAAACCAGCGCCACGTCAGCAGTTGACGTCGGCGACCACAGCAACGGCGGGGACTCGCCGGAATTGCTCGGGACGGTGCTACAGAGCACCGCTTCGCGTGTGGTTTGCGGCTACGGCGAGCTGGCGGTGCGGTGCATCTGATTGAGCAAGCATAGGGGGGCTGCAGTGGTCTGTGGTGACGGCAGCAGTGAGCTAGGCGGCGGCCGGAGTTCGGGCGCTGATGAAAACGACGACACCATGCACGAAAGGATCAACGGGTAGCACCTACGTGTTTTGCAGGCTCTCGCAAAGCCAACGGCCATAAGAACGGGACCGATTGGCCACCGGAGCCTCGTCGACGACGAGCTCGTGTGGCGGCGTGCTTCAGGCGTCATGGAAAAACGGCGGCTACTGCGAGCGCTAGGCCGCGGGGTTAAGGGGAAACGACGGCTAAGATCACAGTGATGACGAAGAGGGTTTTTGCTTGCTCGGGGATGTCCTGTGGCCGGCGAGTTGACGACGGCAGTGGTCAGCTCCCGAGGACGAGGACGACGGTGATGGCAAGGCTAAGGGGCTCCCGGGCTAGTTTTGTTCTTCTCGTCGACGTGCAGGAGCCGCGGCGGATCCTAGGGATACGGTGATGAGGTCAGGCGAGATCAGTGGGCGTGTTTGTAGCGAGCGGTGGCGATGGCCTAAGCTCAGGTGGTCGCGGGAGAGAGAGCAGAGAAGGAGGAGGAGTTCCAGAGAGAGGGGGGGTTCATGGGCGTCTCCGTGGCGCTGGGAGAGAGTCTCGGGGCGTGAGGCAGGCAGTGAGGAGGTGGAGGCCTCGGGCGCGCAGGCGTCGACACACCTCTGCCTACTGGCAGAGGTTGAAGAGAACCGCCCCGACTAGTGGGCTGGGCCTCCAGCTGGCTGCACCAGGTAAGTGGCCCGGGTGGGTTTTCCGCTTTGATTTAATTTTCGTTTTGTTTCCTTTATCAATCATTTTTCCACTATTTTTAAATTACAACAAATATAAAAAGAGTGACAACATTACTGTGAATATTTTTATGTTGCACAATGGGATTATCCAAAGCCACATAAATTATTTCAGAGTTATCTGAAATTATATTCCATATATTAAGAATATAAAACCAAATCCAAATACAATACTGATTTAAACTCAATGCCCAAAATAATTCCATGAAAATGTTCATTGTTTTTGGTTTGGATCAAAGCCCTTTCCAAAAATACCAAATATCAATAAAGATCATTTTTGTTTCATTGAATGCAAATTTTAGTTGAACCTAGTTTGATTCAGTGATGCTAGGGTTTGAACATCCCCATTTCAAGATTAATTGAAATTGAAAATGATGCATGGATGCAATGCCACTAATTACAAGTAGATTTCTAGGGCTGTGACAACTCACCCTCACTAAACAAGAATCTCGTCCCGAGATTCAAGACGTGAGGTAAACAGACAGAGGGGACTTGGTGTTGGAAATATGCCCTAGAGGCAATAATAAAATGGTTATTACTATATTTCCTCGTTCATGATAATTGTCTATTATTCATGCTATAATTGTGTTATCCGGAAATCATAATACATGTGTGAATACATAGACCACAACATGTCCCTAGTGAACCTCTAGTTGACTGGCTCGTTTATCAATAGATGGTCACGGTTTCCTGACCATGGACATTGGATGTCATTGATAACGGGATCACATCATTGGGAGAATGATGTGATGGATAAGACCCAATCCTAAGCATAGCACAATATCGTGTAGTTCGTTTGCTAGAGCTTTTCCAATGTCAAGTATCATTTCCTTAGACCATGAAATCGTAACTCCCGGATGCCGAGGAGTGCTTTGGTGTACCAAACGCCACAACGAATCGGGTAACTATAAAGGTATACTACAGGTATCTCCGAAAGTGTCTGTTGAGTTGACACGGATCGAGATCGGATTTGTCATCTGCATGACGTAGAGGTATCTCTGGGCCCACTCGGTAATGCATCATCATAATGAGCTCAAAGTGACTAAGTGGTTGGTCACGGGATCATGCATTACGGTACGAGTGAAGTGACTTGACGGTAACGAGATTGAACGAGGTATTGGGATACCGACGATCGAATCTCGGGCAAGTAACGTACCGATTGACAAAGGGAATTGTATACGGTATTACTTGAATCCTCGACATCGTGGTTCATTCAATGAGATCATCATGGAGCATGTGGGAGCCAACATGGTTATCCAGATCCCGCTGTTGGTTATTGGCCTGAGAGTCGCCTCTGCTATGTTCACAGGTTCTCCGAACCCGTAGGGTCTACACACTTAAGGTTCGGTGACGCTTAGGTTGTAGAGATATTAGTAAGTGGTAACCCGAAGTTGTTCAAGTCCCGGATGAGATCCCTGACGTCACGAGGAGTTCCGGAATGGTCCGGAGGTGAAGAATTATATAGGAAGTCCAGTTTCGCCATCGAAAGTTTCAGGGTCACTGGTATTGTACCGGACCACCTAAGGGTCCCGGAGTCCACCGGTGGGGCCACCTATCCCGGAGGGCCCCATGGGCTGAAGTGGAAGGAACCAGCCTCGGTGGGCTGGTGCACCCCTTGGGCCTCCCTTGCGCCTAGGGTTGAAACCCTAGGGGTGGGGGCGCCCACTTGACTTGGGGGCAAGTCCCCTCCTTGGCCGCCCCTTGAGATGGGATTCTAGGGGCCGGTGCCCCAGGCCCCTATATAAAGAGGGGAGAGGGAGGATACGCACCCCGCTCTGGCGCCACCCTCCCTCCGCAACACCTCTCCTCTCGAGAGCTTGGCGAAGTCCCGCCGAGATCGCCGCTACTTCCACCACCACGCCTGTCAGGCTGCTGGATCTCCATCAACCTCTCCCTCCCCTTGCTGGATCAAGAAGGGGAGACGCCTTCCCAACCGTATGTGTGTGGAATGCAGAGGTGCCGTCTGCTCGCACTAGGATCTTCGGTGATTTGGATCACGACGAGTACGACTCCTCAACCCCGCTTCTCTTGAATGCTTCCGCTGTAATCTACAAGGGTATGTAGATGCACCTCTCTCGCTTGCTAGATGACTCCATAGATTGATCTTGGTGAAGCGAGAAAATTTTTATTTTCTGCAACGCTCCCCAACAAAGGGCATCATGAGCTAGGCCTATGTAGTTTCTATGCACGAGTAGAACACAAACTTGTTGTGGGCGAGATGTTGTCAATTTTCTTGCCACTACTAGTCTTATCTTGTTTCGCGGCATCGGGATGAAGCGCCCCGGACCGACCTTACACGCACGCTTACGTGAGACAGGTTCCACCGAATCGACATGCACTAGTTGCATAAGGTGGCTAGCGGGTGTCTGCTCTCCCACTTTAGTCGGATCGGATTCGATGAAAAGGGTCCTTATGAAGGGTAAATAGAAACTGGCATATCAGGTTGTGGTTTTACGTAGGTAAGAAACTTTCTTGCTAGAAACCTATAGAAGCCACGTAAAAACATGCAACAATAATTAGAGGACCTCTAACTTGTTTTTGCATCATATGCCTTGTGATGTGATATGGCCAAAAGGATGTGATGAATGAAATATATGTGATGTATGAGATTGATCATGTACTTGTAATAGGAATCACGACTTGCATGTCGATGAGTATGACAACCGGCAGGAGCCATAGGAGTTGTCTTTATTTTTTGTATGACCTGCGTGTCATTGAATAACGCCATGTAAATTACTTTACTTTATTGCTAAACATGTTAGCCATAGAAGTAGAAGTAATCGTTGGCGTGACAACTTCATGAAGACACGATGATGGATATCATGATGATGGAGATCATGATGATGGAGATCATGGTGTCATGCCGGTGACGAAGATGATCATGGCGCCCCGAAGATGGAGATCAAAGGAGCAATATGATATTGGCCATATCATGTCACTATTTGATTGCATGTGATGTTTATCATGTTTTTCTTCTTATTTGCTTAGTACGACGGTAGTAAATAAGATGATCCCTTATAATAACTTCAAGAAAGTGTTCCCTAACTGCATGCGCCATTGCGAAAGTTCGTTGTTTCAAGCACCACGTGATGATCGGGTGATAGATTCTAACGCTCACATACAACGGGTGTAAGACAGATTTACACATGCAAAACACTTAGGTTGACTTGACAAGCCTAGCATGTACGCATATGGCCTCGAAAACAAGAGACCGAAAGGTCGAACATGAGTCATATGGAAGATACGATCAACATGGAGATGTTCACCGATGATGACTAGTCCGTTTCACATGATAATCGGACACAGTATAGTTGAGTCGGATCATGTATCACTTAGATGACTAGAGGGATGTCTAATCTGAGTGGGAGTTCATTAAATAATTTGATTAGATGAACTTAATTATCATGAACTTAGTCTAAAAACCTTTGCAAAATGTCTTGTAGATCAAATGGCCAACACTCATGTCAACCTCAACTTCAACGCGGTTCCTAGAGAAAACCAAGCTGAAAGATGATGGCAGCAACTATTCGGACTGGGTCCTAACCCGAGGATCATCCTCATAGCTGCCAAGAAAGCATATGTCCTAGATGGACCGCTAGGTGAAGCACCCATCCCGTAGAACCAAGACGTTATGAACTCTTGGCAGTCACGTGTCGACGATTACTCCTCGCTCAAGGCGGCATGCTTTACACTTAGAACCGGGCTCCAAAAGCGCTTTTAAGAAACACGGAGCATCCGAGATGTTAGAAGAGCTAAAATGGTTTTCCAAGCTCATGCCCGGTCGAGAAATATGAAGTCTCCAACAAGTTCTACAGAGTAATATGGAGGAAAATAGTTCTGCACGGTGAGTACATACTCAAATGTCCAGGTTGCACAACCGCTTGTTCCAAATGGACATTAACCTCCCTGGACGAGGCGGTCATTGACAGAATCCTTCACTCGCTCCCACCTAGCTACAAGTGCTTTGTGATGAACTACAATATACATGGGATTGTGAAAACTATTCCTGAAGTATTTTCAATGCTAAATCAGCAGAGGTGGAAATCAAAAAGGAACATCAAGTGTTGATGGTCAATAAAACCACTAGTTTCAAGAAAGGCAAGGGTAAGAAGAACTTCAAGAAGGACGGCAAGGAGTTGCCGCTACCGTAAGCCGCTTGCCGGAAGAAACCAAAGAATGGACCCAAACCTGAGACTGAGTGCTTCTATTGCAAGGAAAAGGACACCGAAGCGGAACTTCCCCAAATACTTAGCGGACAAGAAGGCCGGCAACACCAAAGGTATATTTGATATACATGTAATTGATGTGTACCTTACCAAGACTGTAGTAGCTCCTGGGTATTAATACAAAAGCGCGTTGCTCATATTTGTAACTCAAAATAGGAGCTGCGTAAATAAGCGGAGATCATGAAGGACGAGGTGACGATGCGCTGCGCCGGGAATGGTTCCAAGGTCGATGTGATCGCTGGTCGGCACGCTACCTCTACATTTACCTACGGGATTAGTTTTAAACCTCAATAATTGTTATTTGGTGCCAGCTTTGAGCATGAACATTGTATCTGGATCTCATTTAATGCGAGATGGCTACTCATTTAAATCCGAGAATAATGGTTGTTCTATTTATATGAGAGATATGTTTTATGGTCATGCCCCGCTGGCCAATGGTTTATTCTTAATGAATCTCGAACGTGATGTTACTGTTGGAAATATGCCCTAGAGGCAATAATAAAAGGATTATTATTATACTTCCTTGTTCATGATGATTGTCTTTATTCATGCTATAATTGTATTATCCGGAAATCGTAATACACGGTGAATAAATAGACCACAATGTGTCCCTAGTGAGCCTCTAGTTGACTAGCTCGTTGATCAATAGATAGTCATGGTTTCCGACTATGGACATTGGATGTCAATGATAACGGATCACATCATTAGGAGAATGATGTGATGGACAAGACCCAATCCTAAGCATAGCACAAGATCGTAGTTCGCTTTTGCTAGAGCTTTTCCAATGTCAAGTATCTCTTCCTTAGACCATGAGATCGTAACTCCTGGACACCGTGAGGAGTGCTTTGGTGTACCAAACGCCACAACGAATCGGGTGACTATAAAGGTACACTACAGGTATCTCCGAAAGTGTCTCTGGGTTGACACGGATCGAGATCGGATTTGTCACTCCGTAACGGAGAGGTATCACCGGGCCCACTCGTAGTGCATCATCATATGAGCTCAAAGTGACCAAGTGTCCGGTCACGGATCATGCATTACGGTACGAGTAAAGTGACTTGCCGGTAACGAGACTGAACGAGGTATTGGGATACCGACGATCGAAGTCTCGCAAGTAACAAACCGTCTGACAAAGGGAATAGTATACGGGGTTGCTTGAATCCTCGACATCGTGGTTCATCCGATGAGATCATCGAGGAGTATGTGGGACCCAACATGGGTATCCAGATCCCGCTATTGGTTATTGACCGGAGAGCCATCTCGGTCATGTCTACATGTCTCCCGAACCCGTAGGGTCTACACACTTAAGGTTCGGTGACGCTAGGGTTATTAGGAAGACTTGTATGTGATTACCGAATGTTTTTCGGAGTCCCGGACGTCACGAGGAGTTCCGGAATAGTCCGGAGGTAAAGTTTATATATGGGAAGTCATCATACGGTCACCGGAAAGGTTCGGGGACATATCGGTATTGTACCGGGGCCACCGGAGGGGTTCCGGGGGTCCACCGGGAGGGGCCACCTCTCCCGGAGGGCCTTATGGGCTGTATGAGGAAGGGATCCAGCCCAAAGTGGGCTGGGCGCCACTCCCCTAGGGCCCATGCGCCTAGGGTTGGGGAAACCCCGAGGGGCGCCTGCTTGGGGGCAAGCCCTCCCTGGTCAGCCGCCCCTCTAGATGCCATCTAGAGGGGCCGCCCCTCCTCCCTTCCCCTATAAATAGAGGGCGAGGGAGGCTGCAACACACTTCAAGGCGCAGCCCTCCCTCCCCAACACCTCTCCTCCTCCGCGTGCTTGGCGGCCCCGCCGAGAACTGTCACTCCCTCACCACCACGCCGTCGTGCTGCTGTTGGAGCCTTCTTCCTCAACCTCTCCTTCCCTTGCTGGATCAAGAAGGAGGAGACGCCGTCTGTTCCAGACGTGTGTTGAACGCGGAGGTGCTGTCCGCTCGCACTTGGTCATCGGTGATCTGAATCACGGCGGTACGACTCCATCATCACTGCCCTTGAACGCTTCCGCACGCGATCTACAAGTGGTATGTAGATGCAATCCTCTCCCATGACTCTTGCTTAGATGAACTCATAGATGGATCTTGGTGAAACCATAGGAAAAATTTTAATTTTCTCGCAACGCTCCCCAACAAAGGGTATCGAGCTAGGTCTATGCATAGTTCTCTTTGCACGAGTAGAACACAATTTTGTTGTGGGCGAGATCTTGTCAACTTGCTTGCCGCTACTAGTCTTATCTTGCTTCAGCGGTATTGTGGGATGAAGCGCGCGACCAACCTTACACGACGCTTACGTGAGACCGTTCCACCGAATCGACATGCACTAGTTGCATAAGGTGGCTGGCGGTGTCTGCTCTCCCACTTTAGTTGGAGCGGATTCGATGAAAAGGGTCCTTATGAAGGGTAAATAGAAGTGGACAAAATCACTTTGTGGTTATTCGTAGGTAAGAAAACGTTTTGCTAGAACCCAATTGCAGCCATCAAAAGATGCAACAACAATTAGAGGACGCCTAACTTGTTTTTGCAGCAATTGTCATGTGATGTGATATGGCCAGAAGTTGTGATGAATGATGAATGACATATTATGATGTATGAGATCATGTTCTTGTAATAGGAATCACGACTTGCATGTCGATGAGTATGACAACCGCAGGAGCCATAGGAGTTGTCTTTATTTTGTATGACCTGCAGTCATTGAAGAACGCCATGTAAATTACTTTACTTTATTGCTAAACGCGTTAGCCATAGAAGTAGAAGTAGTCGCTGGCATGACAACTTCATGAAGACACGATGATGGAGATCATGGTGTCATGCCGTGACAAGATGATCATGGAGCCCCAAGATGGAGATCAAAGGAGCTAAATGATATTGGCCATATCATGTCACTACTATATAATTGCATGTGATGTTTATTATGTTTATGCATCTTGTTTACTTGGAACAACGGTAGTAAATAAGATGATCCCTTATAATAATTTCAAGAAAGTGTTCTTCTAACTATGCGCCGCTGCTAAAGTTCGTCGCTTCAAACACCACGTGATGATCGGGTGTGATAGATTCCTACGCTCACATACAACGGTGTAAGACAGTTTTACACATGCAAAACACTTAGGTTAACTTGACAAGCCTAGCATGTACAGACATGGCCTCGAACACAAGAGACCGAAGGTCGAACATGAGTCGATGGAAGATACGATCAACATGGAGATGTTCACCAATGATGACTAGTCCGTCTCACGTGATGATCGGACACGCCTAGTCGACTCGGATCATGTAACACTTAGATGACTAGAGGGATGTCAATCTGAGTGGGAGTTCATTAAATAATTTAATTAGATGAACTTAATTATCATGAACTTAGTCTAAAATCTTGCAAAAATGTCTTGTAGATCAAATGGCCAACGCCATGTCAACATGAACTTCAATGCATTCCTAGAGAAAACCAAGTCGAAGATGATGGCAGCAACTATTCGGCTGGGTCCGAACCCGAGGATCATCCTCATAGCTGCCAAGAAACAATATGTCCTAGAAGCACCGCTAGGTGAAGCACCCATCCCAGAACCAAGACGTTATGAACGCTTGGCGTCTCATGCCGATGATTACTCTCTCGTCAAAGGCGCCATGCTTTACAGCTTAGAACCGGGCTCCAAAAGCGCTTTTGAGCAACACGGAGCATATGAGATGTTCGAGGAGCTGAAAATGGTTTTCCAAGCTCATGCCCGGTCGAGAGATATGAAGTCTCCGACAAGTTCTATAGTTGTAAGATGGAGGAAAATAGTTCTCACAAGGAGCACATACTCAAAATGTCCGGTTGCACAACCGCCGTCCCCAATCGACATTAACCTCCTGACGAGGCGGTCATTGACGGAATCCTTCAACGTCCCACCAAGCTACAAGAGCTTTGTGATGAACTATAATATGCAGGGATGGTGAAGACCATTCTCAAGTATTCTCAATGCTGAAGTCAGCAGAGGTTGAAATCAAGAAAGAACATCATGTGTTGATGGTCAATAAAACCACTAAGTTCAAGAAGGCAAGGGTAAGAAGAACTTCAAGAAGGACGGCAAGGATGTTGCTACGCCCGTAAGAAAGTTGTCGGAAGAAGTCAAAGAATGGACCCAAGCCCGAGACAGAGTGCTTTTATTGCAAAGGAAGGGCCATCGAAGCGGAACTGCCCCAAATACTTAGCGACAAGAAGGCCGCAACACTAAAGGTATATTTGATATACATGTAATTGATGTGTACCTTACCAAGATCAGTAGTAACTCCCGGTATTTGATACCGTGCCGCTGCTCATATTTGTAACTCACAGCAGGAGCTGCGGAATAAACGGAGGTCAATGAAGCGACGAGGTGACGATGCGCTGCCGAATGGTTCCAAGGTCGATGTGATCGCCGGCACGCTACCTCTACATTTACCTACGGATTAGTTATAAACCTCAATAATTGTTATTTAGTGCCAAGTTTGAGCATGAACATTGTATCGTGATCTCGCTAATGCGAGATTGCTACTCATTTAAACCGAGAATAATGGTTGTTCTATTTATATGAGAGATATGTTTTATGGTCATGCTCCGATGGTCAATGGTTTATTCTTAATGAATCTCGAACGTAATGTTACACATGTTCATGGTGTGAATACCAAAAGATGTAAAGTTGATAACGATAGTCCCACATACTTGTGGCATCGCCGCCTTGGTCACATTGGTGTCAAGCGCATGAAGAAGCTCCATGCTGATGGACTTTGGAGTCTCTCAATTATGAATCATTTGACACATGCGAACCATGCCTCATGGGCAAGATGACCAAGACTCCATTCTCCGAACAATGGAGCGAGCAACCAACTTATTGGAAATCATACATACCGATGTGTGCGGTCCAATGAGCGTTGAGGCTCATGGAGGATATCGTTATGTTCTCACTCACGATGACTTAAGTAGATATGGGTATGTCTACTTGATGAAACACAAGTCCGAGGCCTTTGAAAAGTTCAAGGAATTTCAGAATGAGGTAGAGAATCAACGTGACCGAAAATAAAGTTCTTACGATCAGATCGTGGAGGAGAATATTTATGTCACGAATTTGGTACACACTTAAGGAAATGTAGAATCGTTTCACAAATCACGCCGCCGAACACCTCAGCGAACGGTGTGTCCGAACGTCGAATCGCACTCTATTGGATATGGTGTGATCTATGATGTCTCTTACCGATTTACCGCTATCATTTTGGGGATACGCCTAGAGACAGCTACATTCACTTTAAATAGGGCTCCGCCTAAACCGCTGAGACGACACCGTATGAATTATGGTTTGGGAAGAAACCTAAGCTGTCGCTTTCTAAAAGTTTGGGGATGCGATGCTTATATCAAGAAACTTCAACCTGAAAAGCTCGAACCCAAGTCGGAAAATGCGCCTTCATAGGATACCCTAAGGAAACCATTGGGTATACCTTCTACCTTAGATACGAAGGCAAGATCTTTGTTGTTAAGAACGGATCCTTTCTAGAAAAGAGTTTCTCTCGAAGGAGTAAGTGGAGGAAAGTAGAACTCGATGAAGTACTCCTCTTGAACCGGAAAGTAGTGCAGCTCAGAAAATGTTCCTGTGGTGCCTACACCAACTAGAGAGGAAATTAATGATGATGATCAAGGTACTTCGGATCAAGTTGCTACCGAACTCAGAGGTCCACTAGGACACGCCCGCACTGCAGTGGTACGCAACCCTGTCCCGGAAATCATGTTGTTAGACAACGTGAACCTTCAACTATGAAGAAGCGATGGCGGCCCAGATTCCAAAAAATGGCTTGAAGCCATGCAATCCGAGATAGGATCCATGTATGAAAACAAAGTATGGACTTTGATAGACTTGCCTCGATGATCGGCGAGCGATAGAAAACAAATGGATCTTTAAGAAGAAGACGGACGCGATGGTAATGTCACCATCTATAATGCTCGACTTGTCGCTAAGGGTTATCGGCAAGTTCAAGGGATTGACTACGATGAGACTTTCTCTCCGTAGCGAAGCTTAAGTCCGTCTCAATCATGTTAGCAATTGCCGCGATACTATGATTATGAGATATGGCAGATGGACGCCAAAACAGCGCTCCTTAACGGTTATCTTAAGGAAGAGTGATATGATGCAGCCGAAGGTTTTGTCGATCCTAAGAATGCTAACAAAGTATGCAAGCTCCAATGATCCATTTGTGGGCTGGTGTAAGCATCTCGAGTTGGAACATTCCCTTGATGAGATGATCAAAGCGCTTAGTTTATGCAGACTTATGGAGAAGCCTGCTATAAGAAAGTGAGTGGGAGCTCAGAGCATTTCTCATATTATATGTAGATGACATACTTTTAATGGGAAATGATATAGAACTCTTGGACAGCATTAAGGCCTACTTGAATAAAAGTTTTTCAATGAAGGACCTTGGAGAAGTTGTTATATATTAGGCATCAAGATCTATAGATATAGATCGAGACGCCTCATAGGTCTTTCACAAAGCACATACCTTGATAAGATTTTGAAGAAGTTCAAATGGATCAGTCCAAGAAAGGGTTCTTGCCTCAGTGCATCGCAAGGTGTGAGATTGAGCTCAGCTCAATGCCCACCACGGCAAAAGATAAAGAAGAGATGAGCGCCATCCCCATGCCTCAGCCATAGGATCTATTATGTATGCCATGTTGTGTACCTGCACTGATGTAAACCTTGCCGTAAGTTTGGTAGGAAGGTACCAAAGTAATCCCGCAAGGAACACCGGACAGCGGTCAAGAATATCCTGGCACCGAAAAGGACAAAGGACATGTTTCTCGTTTATGGAGGTGACGAAGAGCTCGTCAGAAGGGTTACGCCGACGCTTAGCTTCGACACGATCCGATGACTCTAATTCACAAACCGGATACGTGTATATGCTGAATGGTGGAGCAAGAAGCTGGTGCAGCCGCAAGCAGAGTGTCGTATGGGATCTACATGTGAAGCGGAGTACATGGCAGCCTCGGAGGCAGCGATGAAGCAATTTGGGTCAAGGAGTTCATCACCGACCTAGGAGTCATACCCAATGCGTCGGGCCGATCAAACTCTTCTCGTGACAACACCGAGCTATTGCACTTGCCAAGGAGCCTGGTTTCTCAGAATATCCCAAATTTTCAATTTGGAATGTTATACATTAGATCATCATGCATATCATATTTTTCTTGCATTTTGTTGATCCTAGAAATTTCACGCAACTCAAGGACCCTGGAGAGAGTTGGAGATTTCAAATTTTCAGATTTGAGTTCTCTCAAAACTATGAAAAGAGGATCATTGATTTATTTATTTTATCTTCAAATATTTTTCCAATTTCAAAATAAGAGAGGGAATAATATGACTTTCCCAAAATTTAGGAAAAATGAAGATTTAATAAATAAATCAAATTTTGGATTTTTCACGAGTTTATTTGCTTTAGGAAAATGCGTGTTTTCAAAAAATTGCATTTTGGCCCGAGTAAAAGTTCATTTTGTTCGACTCATTTTTAGGAGTCGGGAAAGTTTACTTTATTAATTTTGGAGTTCGCTTAGATTTTTTTATTTATTTTTCTCGCCAGAGACCGCTTAAAAATCTCAGCGCTTTGGGCCAAAGGCCCAAGCCGCTAAGCCACCGGCCGGCCGAGGCCAAGGCCATCGCACACACCAGGAGCCAGGAGCCGCTTTTTTTCCTAATCCTAGTAGGACTCTTGTACTACTTCTGCTTATTCCGTGTTTGTTTCTAGATCTTTTCCTCTTGTTTCCTAATCCTAGTCTATTTCTTGTCCCCTACCCCAAGCAAAAACCCTCCCTCCCCAATATAAATATCCAAGCACCCCACCCCCTCTAACACATCAAACCCACACCTCTCCTCTCCTCCACACCACCGCCGCCCCCACACCACCGCCGCCACCACCACCAGCGCCACCGCCCACGCCACCGCCACCACCCAACCTCGCCGCGGAGCCCCTCGCCTTCGAGGTACTAGCCCCACGCCGCCACCTTTTTCTTTTCCTCGGTTCGGTTTTTCAGAATCGTCCGATTTCCGCTCCGATTTCCGCCCGGTTTCCTAGATCGGTTTTTCTCGCCGGTTTTTCTTTCCGGTTTTGTTTAGCAAGCATTCGCGGACCGCTCGTTCCTAACGAACGTGATCATCGGTTTGCTTCGTTAATGAACGTCCGCTCGCTCAACCGCTCGTCGCTTTTTTCTCATCGGATTTATTCCGCTATTTTTCGATAGCGATTTCAGATCCGATTTTCTTTCTAGTTTATCTTCTCGCCGCTTATCGGAATCAGTGATTCAAGAGCCTGAGTTTCGCTTTCAAACCGCCGCTCCGACTAATCAACTTAAACAAAGTTTTGCTACTGTAAAATTTGACTTAGTTTCAACTTGCTAGAACCGAGTTGTTTTCTTTCGCTGCTTGACTTTCGCTGCTTTATTTGATTCGATTCTTTTTGCAACCAGGGTTCTTAAGTTGAACTTTCTGGTTAGATCTTTTATTCGAGATTTACCTGTGCATTAGATGAGTACTTATTGTATGCTTGTTGTTTGTCTGCGATAGATCACCCGGAGTGCGCCGCTTGTTACTTCGAGTCTCTAGGTTTCGCGGATCGTCAGCAAGGCAAGTAACACTTGATCATATCTTTTCTACTACCCAGTTTTTATGCATTAGATCAATCCTCAAACATTGCATGATTAGGATCTAATTAAATTGTGGGATGGGAAGTAGATGAGGTAGTACCTATTACCTGTTCTACTGATGAAACCTTGGGAGTTAGTTCTACGTTTGCTTATTATGCTATGCTATGCTAGTAGACGTGGATTGGGTGAGTTTATTCCATGACAGATGTGAGATTGTTAAATTAATGGTTTATTTAAGGTGGCAACTTAAACACACATCTGGGTGGATTGAGGCACCTGGTTTCTATCAGGACTTGCCTGTTTTTCTTCGGACCGCCACCTGTGCTCAAAGGGATCATAAGATCATTCATGCTAGTAACTTCCATGTGCAGCCACAAGCCATTATGGGCTCGCATAGTTGATTAAGTCGTGAACTCTTACAAGGGTAGACTAGCTGATGTAGGGGTTGTAGGTGGTACGGTCTACCCATCGTAAGGTGCAAACGCTTCGAAAGACTATGTCTCGCCATCCGCTCTCAAACACCATGTAAAAGTAGAAACCAAACGGAGGCGATCGAGTCTTGTGGGGAAAAGTGCAAACCTCTGCAGAGTGTATAAACTAATCATGATTAGTCGTGTCCCTGTTATGGACATCTTGAGTATCTAGTACTTGAATATCATGTGAATCTCAACATGTTACTCTAATTAATTTTGTTGGTTTTTAATGAGTACCTTTAATTGGGATTGAGGATGTCATCAACCATTCTCAATGTTTAACAACCACCATGATAGTTAAACAAATTTATTCCTTTGTAGTAGGGAAAACTGGCTTTATGCAAAATGTAATCAGAGAGCTTTACCACCAGCCACATATGCATGTAGTACAGGCTTATCATTCATTATTCTCTATGTGTTACATTGCCAGATATTCCATGTGCTGAATTGCTGGCTGCAACTTTCATGTTGCGACTTTTCGCATTTACGTAAGGTGCTTTAGGTCGTGGTTCTATACTCAAGGATGTCACTGGAGTTGATGGACTCACTTATCTTCCAAGTCTTCCGCTGTTATCGTTATTAGATGGCCTTAAGCCATATTTATTGTAATAAGTCCTCTTCTAGACAAACGATGTAATAAGGGTGTGATTGCTACTCGTTATAAATCCTTCAAGTACTGTGGTGTCAAGATTATCGATCCAGGATGACACCGAGCACGAGACTTGATCCATTCGGTCGGGTCGCCATGAGATGGTATCGAGCACACGCCGACCGTAGGACACGGCCACTAAGTTAAATCCATATATCTCTACTCTCTTCTCATTTTCTAACTCCTCATCTTTTCTACTCTTTAGGATGACGGACGCCAAGATCAAGTACGCCCAACCAGATGAAGGCACACCTTTGATTTCACTTGAAGGAAGTCACCAAGCACCAACATTGACTACCAAGTTTCACCGGACTTTCAACGCCACTCTGCTCAAGAGGAGCACCGAAGATTCAAGCTCATGTTCCAGAAGGACATTCGCCCCAATCACCAAGCCTATAGATAGTGTTTTCAGGGCACCAACCTGGAGTCTGGGAAAGAGCATGGTAGCTCATATCACCATGGGACGATTGGAGAAGTTTACCAAGAAGACCTCAAGGACACCATCTATCGATTTATGGATGCCGAATGAACAATGGGAGATAGTCAGACCAAGAAGGACAGATCCATTGTAGCTTTCATCCAGGAGTTAAACTAGCACATTCGACGCCAGGAGAACCAGATGTGCAATGATATGATAGAGTTGAAGAATGCAAAGGAAAGGATCATTGAACTGGAAGGAGAACTAAAGTCTACACGTAAGGACTACATGGACGAGATCGTAGCAGTAGCAAGACACAATAACGATCTTAAGTATGAGATTGAAGAACTCAAGAAGAAATTGGCGCCAAGAATGAAGACAAGTACGTCGGCTGTCCGAGCAACTACATCATCATCGACGACACCGATTCGGATCCAAGTGAACCCGACTTTGAAGACGGTCGAGCAGACATCATGGAGTCTTCCACCGTTCAAATTAGTAGATGACCCCACATATTAGTAGTATTACTCCATGTAAACATCATAGTACACGACTTTTGCGATAGTTAGACCGCTAAAGCCCTTTGTTTGAATTGAATGAAGTGATTTTATGACATTTGCTCATGAGCATTTGGGGTAGTGTTTTCCCTTAGACCTCACTCTATTCTTAATTTCTCATCTTTTCTAAACCCATCGATGCCCCCGAGACGCGACTCGGTTTGTTTTCCCGCCAGAGATCACCCAATTGATTCAGCAGCAGTAACACTTTGATCCAAACATTGGTACAGAACCAAGGCAACAACAACAACAACAACAACCCACCACCACCACCACCATGGATCACTTGACTCGCTTCTTAGGCTGAATCCGCCGTGTATTCTAGTAGCACCGAGCCGATAGTAGCAGTATGATTGGCTCCGCAAGATAGGAAGGAGTTGACCACCGCAGGATGTACCGATGGAGAGAAGGTGAAGTTTGCTGCACACCAGCTTGAAGGACCCGCAGAAGATGGTGGGAGAATTTACAGCCACTTACCCAGAGACACACCGCCACATGGGACTGGCCAAGAAGCTTTCCAAGACCGCCCATGTCTCAGCAGGATCTATGGCTATGAAGAAGCGTGAGTTTCGCAACTTACGCCAAGGAGGAAGGACTGTTGGCCAAGATGTGGATGATTTTAGTAAGTTAGCACGTTATGCCCCGTGATGACGCTAAGCAGATGCAGCTAAACAGGAGAAGTATAGTCTGTCTACTCAGATTCTTAAAACCCCTATGCTAGTAAGCTCACCAGGAGCGGAGTATATGGCCAGACAAGGATGTTTTCAAGTGCCATTAAGTATAGGGATGCATGTGTTCCCGACGGATTTGATCATTTTGGAATCCCAAGGATTGGATGTGATTCTAGGTATGGATTGGCTGTCGATGTATGGAGGAAACATCGATTGCGCAAGTAAGACGATTTTGCTCACAACGCCAGAAGGAAGAAAGATTAAGTATGTATCACGGCATGAGCCGAGGAGAGCTCATGTAAATTGCCTATCAGGAGTTGTGCAGGAAGAGGTGCCAGTAGTGAAGGATTACCCTGATGTATTTCCTGAGGAATTGCCAGGAATGCCACCGGATAGAGACATTGAGTTTTTGATTGAGCTGCTGCCGTGAACAGGCCCGATATCGGTTTACCATACAGTGATGCCCGCATGGATTTGGCGGAAATCAAGAAGCGATTAAGGAGCTGTTGGATAAAGGTTTTATACGCCCAAGTTCTTCGCCTTTGGGGATCACCCGCATTTTTAGTAGAGAAGAAGGACCGATCATTAAGGATGGTTGTTGACTATCGTGGGATAAATGAAGTAACAATCAAGAACAAGTACCCACTACCTATGATAAATGATCTGTTTGATCGCTTGCAAGGAGCTAAAGTGTTTTCCAAGATCGATTTGCGATCAGGGTACCATCATTGAAGATTCGGGAGCAGACATACCTAAGACAGCATTTACCACAAGATATGGATCTGTATGAGTACACCGTTATGTCATTTGACTGACTAACGCACCAGCCTATTTCATGAACCCGATGAACAAAGTGTTTATGGAGTTTTGGATAAGTTCGTCGTGGTGTTCATAGATGATATTTTGGTTTTCTCAAGAATGAAGAAGAACATAAGGAACATTTGTGATTGGTTTGGGAGAAGCCGAGGGAACATCGCTTATACGCCAAGTTCAGCAAATGTGAGTTTTGGCTAAAGGAAGTTGGATTTCTTGGACATGTTATATCCGGAGAAGGTATAGCAGTTGACCCTCACGGTTGAGACCAGAATTAAATGGGAAGCACCAACGACAGCTTGAGAGATCCGAGTTTTCTTGGACTCGCAGGATACTACCGAGATTCATTGAGAATTTCTCAAGGATTGCAAAGCCTATGATGGAATTGTTGAAAAGGATACCAAGTTCATATGGACTAAGGATTGTGAGGCAAGTTTTCAGGAGTTGAAGAAAAGATTGGTTAGCTCACCAAGGTTAATTTTGCCAAATCGCACCAAGGATTATGAGGTGTATTATGACGCTCACGCCGAGGACTTGGTGCAAGGCTTATGCAGAAGGAAGAGTTGTTTCAGATGCTTCACGCACAACCAAACCTCATGAATTAAATTATGCCACACATGATTTGGAGTTAGCAGCTGTAGTGCATGCATTGAAGACATGGAGACATTTCTCATTGGAAATCATTGTGAGGTATACACGGATCACAAGAGTTTGAAGTACATTTTCACGCAGTATGAGTTAAACCTTAGACAAAGGAGATGGTTGGAACTCATCAAGGATTATGATATGAGATTGCATTATCATCCCGAAAGGCTAATGTAGTAGCCGACGATTGAGTCAAGAAGAGCCACGCCAATACGCTATTGACGGAGAAATACCAAAGGAGCTAGCGTAAGATCTTCGTGAGCTATGTTTGGAAATAGTTCCAGAGGCTACGAGCAGCATTGGAGATTCAGTCCACGTTGATGGATAAAATCAGGAAGCTCGTAAAAGGACAAAGAGATTATGGATATAAAGAAGAAAATGAGCGAAGGAAAAGCAAAGGATTTCGTGAGGATTAGTACGATACCCTATGGTTTGAGGACCGATTTACGCGCCAAATGACCCGTAGATCGAAGTTGATTCTGCAAGAGGCACATGATTCACCCTATTCAATTCACCCAGAAACACCAAGATGTATTTGGATTTGAAGGAAACGCTCGTGGACCGAATGAAGAAGGATATCGCGAGTATGTAGCAGCTTATGGCGTATGTCGAGAGTGAAGGCGAACATCGTAAGCCAGCAGGATTGTTGCAACCATTGCCGATACCCGAATGGAAGTGGATAAACTAGGCATGGATTTCATCACAGGTTTGCCAAAGACTGCTCAGTGCTATGATTCGATTTGGGTTATAGTCCATCGCTGACGAAGGTAGCGATTTCATTCCAAATAAGACTAGCTATAGCAGCGCTTAAGTTGGCAAAGATATACATGACCAGAATTGTGTGTTTGCACGGAGTTCGAGGAGTATCGACGATAGAGGAACCCAATTTACCTCAAAATTTTGGAATCGCTTGCATGAAACGTTAGGAACCAGGCTAGAATTCAAGACAGATTTTCACCCACGCATGATGGATGACCGAGAGAGTCAATCAGATTTTGGAGGATATGCCGAGAGCTTGTGCACTAGATTATGGATCTAGTTGGGACGATAACTTGTCAGATGCTGAATTTTCTTATAACAACAGCTACCAAACCAGCTTGAAGATGGCACCTTTCGAGGCTTTGTACGGAAGGAGGTGCAGGACACCGCTATCATGGGACGGGTTGAGACCGCTGCTTGTTTGGACCAGATTTGATTAAGGAGTCTAATGTATGTTGTTGATTCGCGATAGGCTCAAGGTAGCCCAGTCCGCATGTAAAAGCTATGCGGATTCAAAACGCAAGGCGATAGAATATGAAGTTGGAGACAGAGTTTATCTTAGACTATCCCCACTTCGAGGAGTTAAGCGCTTTGGAGTTAAAGGAAAATTGGCGCCACGCTTCGCTGGACCATATAGGATTTTGCAACGATGGGAGAAGTCGCTATAAGTTGAAATTGCCGAGGGACTGTCAGAGTTCATGACGTGTTCCATGTTTCTCACTGAAGAAATGTCACGCCGAGATGGCGGAAGTACCGCTAAGAGATACAAGGCTACTTGAAGCAATTCAGTTGAAGGATGATTTAACATATGAGGAGAAACCAGTCATGATGTATGAGATTGATCATGTACTTGTAATAGGAATCACGACTTGCATGTCGATGAGTATGACAACGGCAGAGCCATAGGAGTTGTCTTTATTTTTTGTATGACCTGCGTGTCATTGAATAACGCCATGTAAATTACTTTACTTTATTGCTAAACATGTTAGCCATAGAAGTAGAAGTAATCGTTGGCGTGACAACTTCATGAAGACACGATGATGGATATCATGATGATGGAGATCATGATGATGGAGATCATGGTGTCATGCCGGTGACGAAGATGATCATGGCGCCCCGAAGATGGAGATCAAAGGAGCAATATGATATTGGCCATATCATGTCACTATTTGATTGCATGTGATGTTTATCATGTTTTTCTTCTTATTTGCTTAGTACGACGGTAGTAAATAAGATGATCCCTTATAATAACTTCAAGAAAGTGTTCCCCCTAACTGTGCGCCATTGCGAAAGTTCGTTGTTTCGAAGCACCACGTGATGATCGGGTGTGATAGATTCTAACGTTCACATACAACGGGTGTAAGACAGATTTACACATGCAAAACACTTAGGTTGACTTGACAAGCCTAGCATGTACAGACATGGCCTCGGAAAACAAGAGACCGAAAGGTCGAACATGAGTCATATGGAAGATACGATCAACATGGAGATGTTCACCGATGATGACTAGTCCGTTTCACATGATAATCGGACACAGTATAGTTGAGTCGGATCATGTATCACTTAGATGACTAGAGGGATGTCTAATCTGAGTGGGAGTTCATTAAATAATTTGATTAGATGAACTTAATTATCATGAACTTAGTCTAAAAACCTTTGCAAAATGTCTTGTAGATCAAATGGCCAACACTCATGTCAACCTCAACTTCAACGCTGCTCCTAGAGAAAAACCAAGCTGAAAGATGATGGCAGCAACTATTCGGATGGGTCCGGAACACGAGGATCATCCTCATAGCTGCCAAGAAAGCATATGTCCTAGATGGACCGCTAGGTGAAGCACCCATCCCAGAGAACCAAGACGTTATGAACTCTTGGCAGTCACGTGCTGACGATTACTCCCTCGTTCAGTGCGGCATGCTTTACAGCTTAGAACCGGGGCTCCAAAAGCGTTTTAAGAAACACGGAGCATCTGAGATGTTAGAAGAGCTAAAAATGGTTTTCCAAGCTCATGCCCGGGTCGAGAAATATGAAGTCTCCAACAAGTTCTACAGTAGTAATATGGAGGAAAATAGTTCTGTCGGTGAGTACATACTCAAAATGTCTGGGTTGCACAACCGCTTGTTCCAGCTGGACATTAACCTCCCGGACGAGGCGGTCATTGACAGAATCCTTCAGTCGCTCCCACCTAGCTACAAGTGCTTTGTGATGAACTACAATATACATGGGATTGTGAAAACTATTCCTGAAGTATTTTCAATGCTAAATCAGCAGAGGTGGAAATCAAAAAGGAACATCAAGTGTTGATGGTCAATAAAACCACTAGTTTCAAGAAAGGCAAGGGTAAGAAGAACTTCAAGAAGGACGGCAAGGGAGTTGCCGCGCCCGGTAAGCCAGTTGCCGGGAAGAAACCAAAGAATGGACCCAAACCTGAGACTGAGTGCTTCTATTGCAAGGGAAAAGGACACTGGAAGCGGAACTTCCCCAAATACTTAGCGGACAAGAAGGCCGGCAACACCAAAGGTATATTTGATATACATGTAATTGATGTGTACCTTACCAGTACTCGTAGTAGCTCCTGGGTATTAATACCGGTGCGGTTGCTCATATTTGTAACTCAAAATAGGAGCTGCGAAATAAGCGGAGACTGGCGAAGGACGAGGTGACGATGCGCGTCGGGAATGGTTCCAAGGTCGATGTGATCGCCGTCGGCACGCTACCTCTACATTTACCTACGGGATTAGTTTTAAACCTCAATAATTGTTATTTGGTGCCAGCTTTGAGCATGAACATTGTATCTGGATCTCATTTAATGCGAGATGGCTACTCATTTAAATCCGAGAATAATGGTTGTTCTATTTATATGAGAGATATGTTTTATGGTCATGCCCCGCTGGCCAATGGTTTATTCTTAATGAATCTCGAACGTGATGTTACTGTTGGAAATATGCCCTAGAGGCAATAATAAAAGGATTATTATTATACTTCCTTGTTCATGATGATTGTCTTTTATTCATGCTATAATTGTATTATCCGGAAATCGTAATACACGTGTGAATAAATAGACCACAATGTGTCCCTAGTGAGCCTCTAGTTGACTAGCTCGTTGATCAATAGATAGTCATGGTTTCCTGACTATGGACATTGGATGTCAATGATAACGGGATCACATCATTAGGAGAATGATGTGATGGACAAGACCCAATCCTAAGCATAGCACAAGATCGTGTAGTTCGCTTTTGCTAGAGCTTTTCCAATGTCAAGTATCTCTTCCTTAGACCATGAGATCGTGTAACTCCGGATACCGTAGGAGTGCTTTGGGTGTACCAAACGTCACAACGAATCGGGTGACTATAAAGGTACACTACAGGTATCTCGAAAGTGTCTGCTGGGTTGACACGGATCGAGATCGGATTTGTCACTCCGTGTAGCGGAGAGGTATCACTGGGCCCACTCGGTAGTGCATCATCATAATGAGCTCAAAGTGACCAAGTGTCCGTCACGGATCATGCATTACTGATGCAGTAAAGTGACTTGCGGTAACGAGACTGAACGAGGTATTGGGATACCGACGATCGAGTCTCGGGCAAGTAACAAACCGTCTGACAAAGGGAATAGTATACGGGGTTGCTTGAATCCTCGACATCGTGGTTCATCCGATGAGATCATCGAGGAGTATGTGGGACCCAACATGGGTATCCAGATCCCGCTATTGGTTATTGACCGGAGAGCCATCTCGGTCATGTCTACATGTCTCCCGAACCCGTAGGGTCTACACACTTAAGGTTCGGTGACGCTAGGGTTATTAGGAAGACTTGTATGTGATTACCGAATGTTTTTCGGAGTCCCGGACGTCACGAGGAGTTCCGGAATAGTCCGGAGGTAAAGTTTATATATGGGAAGTCATCATACGGTCACCGGAAAGGTTCGGGACATATCGGTATTGTACCGGGCCACCGGAGGGTTCCGGGGTCCACCGGAGGGGCCACCTCTCCCGGAGGGCCTTATGGGCTGTATGAGGAAGGGATCCAGCCCAAAGTGGGCTGGGGCGCCACTCCCCCCTAGGGCCCATGCGCCTAGGGTTGGGGGAAACCCTGGGGCGCCCCCCTTGCTTGGGGGCAAGCCCCCTCCCCTTGGCCGCCCCCCCTCTAGATGCCATCTAGAGGGGCCGCCCCTCCTCCCTTCCCTATAAATAGAGGGGGGGGAGGCTGCAACACACTTCAAGGCGCAGCCCTCCTCCCAACACCTCTCCTCCTCCGCGTGTGCTTGGCGAAGCCTGCTGGGAGAACTGTCACTCCCTCACCACCACGTCGTCGTGCTGTTGTTGAGCCTTCTTCCTCAACCTCTCCTTCCCCTTGCTGGATCAAGAAGGAGGAGACGCCGTCTGTTCGTGCGTGTGTTGAACAGCGGAGGTGCTGTCCGTTCGGCACTTGGTCATCGGTGATCTGAATCACGGCGTGTACGACTCCATCATCACCGTTCCCTTGAACGCTTCCGCACGCGATCTACAAGTGGTATGTAGATGCAATCCCTCTCCCATGACTCTTTGCTTAGATGAACTCATAGATGGATCTTGGTGAAACCATAGGAAAAATTTTAATTTTCTGCAACGTTCCCCAACAGTGGTATCAGAGCTAGGTCTATGCATAGTTCTCTTTTGCACGAGTAGAACACAATTTTGTTGTGGGCGTAGATCTTGTCAACTTGCTTGCCGCTACTAGTCTTATCTTGCTTCAGCGGTATTGTGGGATGAAGCGGCGCGGACCAACCTTACACGTACGCTTACGTGAGACCGGTTCCACCGACTGACATGCACTAGTTGCATAAGGTGGCTGGCGGGTGTCTGTCTCTCCCACTTTAGTTGGAGCGGATTCGATGAAAAGGGTCCTTATGAAGGGTAAATAGAAGTGGACAAAATCACTTTGTGGTTATTCGTAGGTAAGAAAACGTTCTTGCTAGAACCCAATTGCAGCCACGTAAAAGATGCAACAACAATTAGAGGACGTCTAACTTGTTTTTGCAGCAATTGTCATGTGATGTGATATGGCCAGAAGTTGTGATGAATGATGAATGACATATTATGATGTATGAGATCATGTTCTTGTAATAGGAATCACGACTTGCATGTCGATGAGTATGACAACGGCAGAGCCATAGGAGTTGTCTTTATTTTGTATGACCTGCGTCATTGAAGAACGCCATGTAAATTACTTTACTTTATTGCTAAACGCGTTAGCCATAGAAGTAGAAGTAGTCGTTGGCATGACAACTTCATGAAGACACGATGATGGAGATCATGGTGTCATGCCGGTGACAAGATGATCATGGAGCCCCGAAGATGGAGATCAAAGGAGCTAAATGATATTGGCCATATCATGTCACTACTATATAATTGCATGTGATGTTTATTATGTTTATGCATCTTGTTTACTTGGAACAACGGTAGTAAATAAGATGATCCCTTATAATAATTTCAAGAAAGTGTTCTTTCTAACTATGCGCCGTTGCTAAAGTTCGTCGTTTCGAAACACCACGTGATGATCGGGTGTGATAGATTCCTACGTTCACATACAACGGGTGTAAGACAGTTTTACACATGCAAAACACTTAGGTTAACTTGACAAGCCTAGCATGTACAGACATGGCCTCGGAACACAAGAGACCGAAAGGTCGAACATGAGTCGTATGGAAGATACGATCAACATGGAGATGTTCACCAATGATGACTAGTCTGTCTCACGTGATGATCGGACACAGCCTAGTCGACTCGGATCATGTAACACTTAGATGACTAGAGGGATGTCAAATCTGAGTGGGAGTTCATTAAATAATTTAATTAGATGAACTTAATTATCATGAACTTAGTCTAAAATCTTTGCAAAAATGTCTTGTAGATCAAATGGCCAACGCTCATGTCAACATGAACTTCAATGCATTCCTAGAGAAAACCAAGCTGGAAGATGATGGCAGCAACTATTCGGGCTGGGTCCGGAACCTGAGGATCATCCTCATAGCTGCCAAGAAACAATATGTCCTAGAAGCACCGCTACGTGAAGCACCCATCCCAGAGAACCAAGACGTTATGAACGCTTGGCAGTCTCATGCTGATGATTACTCTCTCGTTCAGTGCGCCATGCTTTACAGCTTAGAACCGGGGCTCCAAAAGCGTTTTGAGCAACACGGAGCATATGAGATGTTCGAGGAGCTGAAAATGGTTTTCCAAGCTCATGCCCGGTCGAGAGATATGAAGTCTCCGACAAGTTCTATAGTTGTAAGATGGAGGAAAATAGTTACATCGGTGAGCACATACTCAAAATGTCAGGTTGCACAACCGCCGTCCCAATGGACATTAACCTCCTGACGAGGCGGTCATTGACGGAATCCTTGATCGCTCCACCAAGCTACAAGAGCTTTGTGATGAACTACAATATGCAGGGGATGGTGAAGACCATTCCCGAAGTATTCTCAATGCTGAAGTCAGCAGAGGTTGAAATCAAGAAAGAACATCATGTGTTGATGGTCAATAAAACCACTAAGTTCAAGAAGCGCAAGGGTAAGAAGAACTTCAAGAAGGACGGCAAGGATGTTGCTACGCCCGGTAAGAAAGTTGTCGGGAAGAAGTCAAAGAATGGACCCAAGCCTGAGACAGAGTGCTTTTATTGCAAAGGGAAGGGCCACTGGAAGCGGAACTGCCCCAAATACTTAGCGGACAAGAAGGCCGGCAACACTAAAGGTATATTTGATATACATGTAATTGATGTGTACCTTACCAAGATACTAGTAGTAACTCCAGGTATTTGATACCGTGCCGTTGCTCATATTTGTAACTCTCACAGCAGGAGCTGCGGAATAAACGGAGGCTGGCGAAGGACGAGGTGACGATGCGCGTCGGGAATGGTTCCAAGGTCGATGTGATCGCCGTCGGCACGCTACCTCTACATTTACCTACGGGATTAGTTATAAACCTCAATAATTGTTATTTAGTGCCAAGTTTGAGCATGAACATTGTATCAGGATCTCGTTTAATGCGAGATTGCTACTCATTTAAATCCGAGAATAATGGTTGTTCTATTTATATGAGAGATATGTTTTATGGTCATGCTCCGATGGTCAATGGTTTATTCTTAATGAATCTCGAACGTAATGTTACACATGTTCATGGTGTGAATACCAAAAGATGTAAAGTTGATAACGATAGTCCCACATACTTGTGGCACTGCCGCCTTGGTCACATTGGTGTCAAGCGCATGAAGAAGCTCCATGCTGATGGACTTTTGGAGTCTCTCAATTATGAATCATTTGACACATGCGAACCATGCCTCATGGGCAAGATGACCAAGACTCCATTCTCCGGAACAATGGAGCGAGCAACCAACTTATTGGAAATCATACATACCGATGTATGCGGTCCAATGGCGTTGAGGCTCATGGAGGATATCGTTATGTTCTCACTCTCACGACGACTTAAGTAGATATGGGTATGTCTACTTGATGAAACACAAGTCTGAGGCCTTTGAAAAGTTCAAGGAATTTCAGAATGAGGTAGAGAATCAACGTGACCGAAAAATAAAGTTCTTACGATCAGATCGTGGAGGAGAATATTTATGTCACGAATTTGGTACACACTTAAGGAAATGTAGAATCGTTTCACAAATCACGCCGCCTGGAACACCTCAGCGTAACGGTGTGTCCGAACGTCGTAATCGCACTCTATTGGATATGGTGTGATCTATGATGTCTCTTACCGATTTACCGCTATCATTTTGGGGATACGCTCTAGAGACAGCTACATTCACTTTAAATAGGGCTCCGTCTAAATCCGTTGAGACGACACCGTATGAATTATGGTTTGGGAAGAAACCTAAGCTGTCGTTTCTAAAAGTTTGGGGATGCGATGCTTATATCAAGAAACTTCAACCTGAAAAGCTCGAACCCAAGTCGGAAAAATGCGTCTTCATAGGATACCCTAAGGAAACCATTGGGTATACCTTCTACCTTAGATACGAAGGCAAGATCTTTGTTGCCAAGAACGGATCCTTTCTAGAAAAAGAGTTTCTCTCGAAAGGAGTAAGTGGGAGGAAAGTAGAACTCGATGAAGTACTGCCTCTTGAACCGGAAAGTAGTGCAGCTCAGAAAATGTTCTGTGGTGCCTACACCAACTAGAGAGGAAATTAATGATGATGATCAAGGTACTTGGATCAAGTTGCTCTGAACTTCAGAGGTCCACTAGGACACGTTCCGCACTGCAGTGGTACGGCAACCCTGTCACGGAAATCATGTTGTTAGACAACGGTGAACCTTCGAACTATGAAGAAGCGATGGCGGGCCCAGATTCCAAAAAATGGCTTGAAGCCATGCAATCCGAGATAGGATCCATGTATGAAAACAAAGTATGGACTTTGATAGACTTGCCCGATGATCGGCGAGCGATAGAAAACAAATGGATCTTTAAGAAGAAGACGGACGCGGATGGTAATGTCACCATCTATAATGCTCGACTTGTCGCTAAGGGTTATCGGCAAGTTCAAGGGATTGACTACGATGAGACTTTCTCTCCCGTAGCGAAGCTTAAGTCCGTCCGAATCATGTTAGCAATTGCCGCATACTATGATTATGAGATATGGCAGATGGACGTCAAAACAGCGTTCCTTAACGGTTATCTTAAGGAAGAGCTGTATATGATGCAGCCGGAAGGTTTTGTCGACCCTAAGAATGCTAACAAAGTATGCAAGCTCCAATGATCCATTTGTGGGCTGGTGTAAGCATCTCGAGTTGGAACATTCCTTTGATGAGATGATCAAAGCGTTTGGGTTTATGCAGACTTATGGAGAAGCCTGCGTTTACAAGAAAGTGAGTGGGAGCTCAGAGCATTTCTCATATTATATGTAGATGACATACTTTTAATGGGAAATGATATAGAACTCTTGGACAACATTAAGGCCTACTTGAATAAAAGTTTTTCAATGAAGGACCTTGGAGAAGCTGCTTATATATTAGGCATCAAGATCTATAGATATAGATCGAGACGCCTCATAGGTCTTTCACAAAGCACATACCTTGATAAGATTTTGAAGAAGTTCAAAATGGATCAGTCCAAGAAAGGGTTCTTGCACATGTCTTGCAAGGTGTGAGATTGAGCTCAGCTCAATGCCCGACCACGGCAAAAGATAAAGAAGAGATGAGCGTCATCCCTATGCCTCAGCCATAGGATCTATTATGTATGCCATGTTGTGTACCAGACCTGATGTAAACCTTGCCGTAAGTTTGGTAGGAAGGTACCAAAGTAATCCCGCAAGGAACACCGGACAGCGGTCAAGAATATCCTGAAGTACCTGAAAAGGACAAAGGACATGTTTCTCGTTTATGGAGGTGACGAAGAGCTCGTCGTAAAGGGTTGCGTCGACGCTAGCTTCGACACAGATCTGGATGACTCTAATTCACAAACCGGATACGTGTATATGCTGAATGGTGGAGCAGTAAGCTGGTGCAGCTGCAAGCAGAGTGTCGTGGCGGGATCTACATGTGAAGCGGAGTACATGGCAGCCTCGGAGGCAGCGCATGAAGCAATTTGGGTCAAGGAGTTCATCACCGACCTAGGAGTCATACCCAATGCGTCGGGGCCGATCAAACTCTTCTGTGACAACACTGGAGCTATTGCACTTGCCAAGGAGCCCAGGTTTCTGTAACATCCCAAATTTTCAATTTGGAATGTTATACATTAGATCATCATGCATATCATATTTTTCTTGCATTTTGTTGATCCTAGAAATTTCACGCAACTCAAGGACCCTCGGAGAGAGTTGGAGATTTCGAAATTTTCGTATTTGAGTTCTCTCAAAACTATGAAAAGAGGATCATTGGATTTATTTATTTTATCTTCAAATATTTTTCCAATTTCAAAAATAAGAGAGGGAATAATATGACTTTCCCAAAATTTAGGAAAAAATGAAGATTTAATAAATAAATCAAATTTTGGATTTTTCACGGAGTTTATTTGCTTTAGGGAAAAATGCGTGTTTTCAAAAAATTGCATTTTTGGCCCGAGTAAAAGTTCATTTTGTTCGACTCATTTTTAGGAGTCGGGGAAAGTTTACTTTATTAATTTTGGAGTTCGTTTAGATTTTTTTTATTTATTTTTCTGCGCGCGAGACCGTTTAAAAAAAACCTCAGCGCCTTGGGCCAAAGGCCCAAGCCGCCAAGCCACCGGCCGGCCGAGGCCAAGGCCATCGCGCGCACCAGGGAGCCAGGGAGCCGCCGCTTCCTTTTTCCTAATCCTAGTAGGACTCTTGTACTACTTCTGTTTATTCCGTGTTTGTTTCTAGATCTTTTCCCTCTTTGTTTCCTAATCCTAGTCTATTTCTTGTCCCCTACCCCAAGCAAAAACCCTCCCCTCCCCAATATAAATATCCAAGCACCCCCACCCCCCTCTAACACATCAAACCCACACCTCTCCTCTCCTCTCCACACCACCGCCGCCCACCACACCACCGCCGCCACCAGCCTTGCCGCCCGCCACCGCCGCCACCACCAACCCGCTGCCGCTTGGAGCCCTCGCCTCTTGAGGTACTAGCCCCACGCCGCGTCACCTTTTCTTTTCCTCGGTTCGGTTTTTCAGAATCGTTCGATTTCGTTCGATTTCGTTCGGTTTCCTAGATCGGTTTTTCTCGCGGTTTTCTTTCCGGTTTTGTTTAGCAAGCATTCGCGGACCGTTCGTCCCTAACGAACGTGATCATCGGTTTGCTTGGTTAATGAACGTCCGTTCGTTCAACCGTTAAATCGTTTTCTTTCTCATCGGTTTATTCCGCTATTTTTCGGATAGCGATTTCAGATCCGATTTTCTTTCTAGTTTATCTTCTCGCCGTTTATCGGAATCAGGTGATTCAAGAGCACGGAGTTTCGTTTGAAACCGCCGTTCCGACTAATCAACTTAAACAAAGTTTTGCTACTGTAAAATTTGACTTAGTTTCAACTTGCTAGAACCGAGTTGTTTTCTTTCGTCGTTTGACTTTCGTTGCTTTATTTGATTCGATTCTTTTGCAACCAGGGTTCTTAAGTTGAACTTTCTGGTTAGATCTTTTATTCGAGATTTACCTGTGCATTAGATGAGTACTTATTGTATGCTTGTTGTTTGTCTGCGATAGATCACCCGGAGTGCGCCGCTTGTTACTTGAGTCTCTAGGTTTCATGGATCGTCGACAAGGCAAGTAACACTTGATCATATCTTTTCTACTACCCAGTTTTTATGCATTAGATCAATCCTCAAACATTGCATGATTAGGATCTAATTAAATTGTGGGATGGGAAGTAGATGAGGTAGTACCTATTACCTGTTCTCTTGATGAAACCTTGGGAGTTAGTTCTCGTTTGCTTATTATGCTATGCTATGCTAGTAGGCGTGGATTGGGTGAGTTTATTCCATGACAGATGTGAGATTGTTAAATTAATGGTTTATTTAAGGTGGCAACTTAAACACACATCCGGGTGGATTGAGGCACTGGTTTCTATCGAGACTTGCCTGTTTTTCTTCGACCGCCACCTGTGCTCAAAGGGATCATAAGATCATTCATGCTAGTAACTTCCATGTGCAGCCACAAGCCATTATGGGCTCGGCATAGTTGATTAAGTCGTGTGAACTCTTACAAAGGGTAGACTAGCTGATGTAGGGGTTGTAGGTGGTACGGTCTACCCATCGTAAGGTGCAAGCGCTTCGAAAGACTATGTCTCGGTCATCCGCTCTCAAACACCATGTAGTCGAGAAACCAAGCGGAGGCGATCGAGTCTTGTGGGGAAAAGTCGCAAACCTCTGCGAGTGTATAAACTAATCATGATTAGTCGTGTCCCCGGTTATGGACATCTTGAGTATCTAGTACTTGAATATCATGTGAATCTCAACATGTTACTCTAATTAATTTTGTTGGTTTTTAATGAGTACCTTTAATTGGGATTGAGGATGTGTCAACCATTCTCAATGTTTAACAACCACCATGATAGTTAAACAAATTTATTCCTTTGTAGTAGGGAAAACTGGCTTTATGCAAAAATGTAACCGAGAGCTTTACCACCAGCCACATATGCATGTAGTACAGGCTTATCATTCATTATTCTCTATGTGTTACATTGCGGCATATTCCATGTCTTGACCGTTTTGGGCTGCAACTTTCATGTTGCGAGACTTTTCGCATTTACAGTAAGGTGCTTTAGGTCGTGGTTCTATACTCGATGATGCACCTGGAGTTGATGGACTCACTTATCTTCCAAGTCTTCCGCTGTTATCGTTATTAGATGGCCTTAAGCCATATTTATTGTAATAAGTCCTCTTCTAGACAAGCGATGTAATAAGGGTGTGATTGCTACTCTGTTATAAATCCTTCAAAATCTTGTGTGGTGTCGGCATTCTTGATCCGAGGATGACACCGAGCACGAGACTTGATCCATTCGGTCGGGTCGCTCTGAGAGATGGTATCAGAGCACACGCTGACTGTAGGACACGGCCACTAAGTTAAATCCATATATCTCTACTCTCTTCTCATTTTCTAACTCCTCATCTTTTTCTACTCTTTTAGGATGACGGACGCGAAGATCAAGTACGCCCAACCAGATGAAGGCACACCTTTTGGATTTCACTTGAAGGAAGTCACCAAGTACCTGAACATTGGACTACCAAGTTTCACCGGGACTTTCAACGCCACTCTGCCTGAAGAGGAGCACTGGAAGATTCAAGCTCATGTTCCAGGAAGGACATTCGCCCCAATCACCAAGCCTATAGATAGTGTTTTCAGGGCACCAACCTGGAGTCTGGGAAAGAGCATGGTAGCTCATATCACCATGGGACGCATTGGAGAAGTTTACCAAGAAGACCTCAAGGACACCATCTATCAGATTTGCGGATGCCGGAATGAACAATGGGAGATAGTCAGCACCAAGAAGGACAGATCCATTGTAGCTTTCATCCAGGAGTTAAACTAGCACATTCGACGCCAGGAGAACCAGATGTGCAATGATATGATAGAGTTGAAGAATGCAAAGGAAAGGATCATTGAACTGGAAGGAGAACTAAAGTCTACACGTAAGGACTACATGGACGAGATCGTAGCCGTAGCAAGACACAATAACGATCTTAAGTATGAGATTGAAGAACTCAAGAAGAAATTGGCGCTCAAGAATGAAGACAAGTACGTCGGCTGTCCGAGCAACTACATCATCATCGACGACACCGATTCGGATCCAAGTGAACCCGACTTTGAAGACGAAGCTGGAGCAGACATCATGGAGTCTTCCACCGGTTCAAATTAGTAGATGACCCCCACATATTAGTAGTATTACCTCCATGTAAACATCATAGTACACGCACTTTTGCGATAGTTAGACCGTTGTAAGCCCTTTGTTTGAATTGAATGAAGTGATTTTGCGTACATTTGCTCATGAGCATTTGGGGTAGTGTTTTCTCCTTAGACCTCACTCTATTCTTAATTTCTCATCTTTTCTAAACCCATCAGATGCCCCCGAGACGCGACCCCGGGTTTGTTTTCCCGCCAGAGATCACCCAGTTGATTCAGCAGCAGAACACTTTGATCCAAACATTGGTACAGAACCAAGGCAACAACAACAACAACAACAACCCACCACCACCACCACCTGCGGATCACTTGACTCGTTTCCTTAGGCTGAATCCGCCGGTGTATTCTAGTAGCACCGAGCCGATAGTAGCAGATGATTGGCTCCGCAAGATAGGAAGGGAGTTGACCACTGCAGGATGTACTGATGGAGAGAAGGTGAAGTTTGCTGCACACCAGCTTGAAGGACCCGCAGCAGCATGGTGGGAGAATTTTACAGCCACTTACCTCAGTAGACACCGCCACATGGGATCAGTTTCAAGAAGCTTTCCGCACCGCCCATGTCTCAAAGAGGATCTATGGCCATGAAGAAGCGTGAGTTTCGCAACTTACGCCAAGGAGGAAGGACTGTTGGCCAGTATGTGGATGATTTTAGTAAGTTAGCACGTTATGCCCCAGATGACGTTGCTACAGATGCAGCTAAACAGGAGAAGTATAGTCTGTCTACTCAGATTCTTAAAACCCCTATGCTAGTAAGCTCACCAGGAGCGGAGTATATGGCCAGACAAGGATGTTTTCAAGTGCCATTAAGTATAGGGATGCATGTGTTCCCGACGGATTTGATCATTTTGGAATCCCAAGGATTGGATGTGATTCTAGGTATGGATTGGCTGTCGATGTATGGAGGAAACATCGATTGCGCAAGTAAGACGATTTTGCTCACAACGCCAGAAGGAAGAAAGATTAAGTATGTATCACGGCATGAGCCGAGGAGAGCTCATGTAAATTGCCTATCAGGAGTTGTGCAGGAAGAGGTGCCAGTAGTGAAGGATTACCCTGATGTATTTCCTGAGGAATTGCCAGGAATGCCACCGGATAGAGACATTGAGTTTTTGATTGAGCTGTTGCGTGAACAGGCCCGATATCGGCGACCATACGTGATGCCCGCACAGGATTTGGCGGAAATCAAGAAGCAGATTAAGGAGCTGTTGGATAAAGGTTTTATACGCCCAAGTTCTTCGCCTTGGGGATCACCCGTACTTTTAGTAGAGAAGAAGGACCGATCATTAAGGATGGTTGTTGACTATCGTGGGATAAATGAAGTAACAATCAAGAACAAGTACCCACTACCTATGATAAATGATCTGTTTGATCGTTTGCAAGGAGCTAAAGTGTTTTCCAAGATCGATTTGCGATCAGGGTACCATCAGTTGAAGATTCGGGAGCAGGACATACCTAAGACAGCATTTACCACAAGATATGGACTGTATGAGTACACCGTTATGTCATTTGGACTGACTAACGCACCAGCCTATTTCATGAACCTGATGAACAAAGTGTTTATGGAGTTTTTGGATAAGTTCGTCGTGGTGTTCATAGATGATATTTTGGTTTTCTCGAAGAATGAAGAAGAACATAAGGAACATTTGTGATTGGTTTGGGAGAAGCTGAGGGAACATCAGTTATACGCCAAGTTCAGCAAATGTGAGTTTTGGCTAAAGGAAGTTGGATTTCTTGGACATGTTATATCCGGAGAAGGTATAGCAGTTGACCCCACGAAGTTGAGACCGTAACCAAATGGGAAGCACCAACGACAGTTGGAGAGATCCGGAGTTTTCTTGGACTCGCAGGATACTACCGGAGATTCATTGAGAATTTCTCAAGGATTGCAAAGCCTATGATGGAATTGCTGAAAAAGGATACCAAGTTCATATGGACTAAGGATTGTGAGGCAAGTTTTCAGGAGTTGAAGAAAAGATTGGTTAGCTCACCAGTGTTAATTTTGCCAAATCAGACCAAGGATTATGAGGTGTATTGCGACGCTTCACGTCGAGGACTTGGTGCAGTGCTTATGCAGGAAGGAAGAGTTGTTTCGTATGCTTCACGACAACTGAAACCTCATGAATTAAATTATGCCACACATGATTTGGAGTTAGCAGCTGTAGTGCATGCATTGAAGACATGGAGACATTTCCTCATTGGAAATCATTGTGAGGTATACACGGATCACAAGAGTTTGAAGTACATTTTCACGCAGAAGGAGTTAAACCTTAGACAAAGGAGATGGTTGGAACTCATCAAGGATTATGATATGAGATTGCATTATCATCCCGGAAAGGCTAATGTAGTAGCCGACGATTGAGCCGCAGAAGAGCCACGTCAATACGCTATTGACGGAGAAATACCAAAGGAGCTAGCGTAAGATCTTCGTGAGCTATGTTTGGAAATAGTTCCAGAGGCTACGTAGCAGCATTGGAGATTCAGTCTACGTTGATGGATAAAATCAGGAAGCTCGGAAAAGGACAAAGAGATTGCGGATATAAAGAAGAAAATGAGCGAAGGAAAAGCAAAGGGATTTCGTGAGGATTAGTACGATACCCTATGGTTTGAGGACCGTATTTACGTGCCAAATGACCCAGAGATCAGTAAGTTGATTCTGCAAGAGGCACATGATTCACCCTATTCAATTCACCCAGGAAACACCAAGATGTATTTGGATTTGAAGGAAACGTTCTGGTGGACCGGAATGAAGAAGGATATCGCGGAGTATGTAGCAGTTTGCGATGTATGTCAGAGAGTGAAGGCGTAACATCGAAGCCAGCAGGATTGTTGCAACCATTGCCGATACCGAATGGAAGTGGGATAAACTAGGCATGGATTTCATCACAGGTTTGCCAAAGACTCGTTCGAGCTATGATTCGATTTGGGTTATAGTCGACCGCTTGACGAAGGTAGCGCATTTCATTCCATCAAGACTAGCTATAGCAGCGCTAAGTTGGCAAAGATATACATGACCAGAATTGTGTGTTTGCACGGAGTTCGAGGAGTATCGATCGATAGAGGAACCCAATTTACCTCAAAATTTTGGAATCGATTGCATGAAACGTTAGGAACCAGGCTAGAATTCAAGACAGATTTTCACCCACGCACGATGGACAGACCGAGAGAGTCAATCAGATTTTGGAGGATATCTTTGAGAGCTTGTGCACTAGATTATGGATCTAGTTGGGACGATAACTTGTCGTATGCTGAATTTTCTTATAACAACAGCTACCAAACCAGCTTGAAGATGGCACCTTCGAGGCTTTATACGGAAGGAGGTGCAGGACACCGTTATCATGGGACGAAGTTGGAGACCGCCGATTGTTTGGACCAGATTTGATTAAGGAGTCGAGCAGAAGGTTAAGTTGATTCGCGATAGGCTCAAGGTAGCCCAGTCCGCATGTAAAAGCTATGCGGATTCAAAACGCAAGGCGATAGAATATGAAGTTGGAGACAGAGTTTATCTTAGACTATCCCCACTTCGAGGAGTTAAGCGTTTTGGAGTTAAAGGAAAATTGGCGCCACGTTTCGTTGGACCATATAGGATTTTGCAACGCATGGGAGAAGTCGCTTATAAGTTGAAATTGCCAGAGGGACTGTCAGGAGTTCATGACGTGTTCCATGTTTCTCAGCTGAAGAAATGTCACGCCGAGATGGCGGAAGTACCGCTAAGAGATACAGTGCCACTTGAAGCAATTCAGTTGAAGGATGATTTAACATATGAGGAGAAACCAGTCAGGATTCTCGATTATGCCAGCAGAGTTACTCGCAGCAAGGTTATCAAGTTTTGCAAGGTTCAGTGGAGCCACCACACTGAGGATGAAGCCACCTGGGAAAGAGAAGAAGATTTGCTCAAAGACCACCCTCACCTATTTTCTAGCCAACCCGAATCTCGAGGGCGAGATTCATCTTAAGGGGGGTAGGTTTGTAACATCCCAAATTTTCAATTTGGAATGTTATACATTAGATCATCATGCATATCATATTTTCTTGCATTTTGTTGATCCTAGAAATTTCACGCAACTCAAGGACCCTCGGAGAGAGTTGGAGATTTCAAATTTTCGATTTGAGTTCTCTCAAAACTATGAAAAGAGGATCATTGGATTTATTTATTTTATCTTCAAATATTTTTCCAATATCAAAAATAAGAGAGGGAATAATATGACTTTCCCAAAATTTAGGAAAAATGAAGATTTAATAAATAAATCAAATTTTGGATTTTCACGGAGTTTATTTGCTTTAGGGAAAATCGTGTTTTCAAAAATTGCATTTTGGCCCGAGTAAAGTTCATTTTGTTCACTCATTTTAGGAGTCGGGAAAGTTTACTTTATTAATTTTGGAGTTCGTTTAGATTTTTTTATTTATTTTTCTGCGCGCGAGACCGTTTAAAAAAAAAACCTCAGCGCCTTGGGCCAAATGACCAAGCCGCCAAGCCACCGGCCGGCCGAGGCCAAGGCCATCGCGCGCACCAGGGAGCCAGGGAGCCGCCGCTTCCTTTTTCCTAATCCTAGTAGGACTCTTGTACTACTTCCGTTTATTCCGTGTTTGTTTCTAGATCTTTTCCCTCTTTGTTTCCTAATCCTAGTCTATTTCTTGTCTCCTACCCCAAGCAAAACCCTCCCCTCCCCAATATAAATACCCAAGCACCCCCCCCCCCCTCTAACACATCAAACCCACACCTCTCCTCTCCTCTCCACACCACCGCCGCCGCCCCACACCACCGCCGCCCCTCACCAGCGCCGCCGCCGCCCTACGCTGCCGCCGCCACCCAACACCGCTGCCGCCGGAGCCCCTCGCCTCTTCGAGGTACTAGCCCCGTGCCGCGTCACCTTTTCTTTTCCTCGGTTCGGTTTTTCGTAAATCGTTCTGATTTCCGTTCCGGTTTCCTAGATCGGTTTTTCTCGCCGGTTTTTCTTTCCGGTTTTTTTAGCAAGCATTCGCCGGACCGTTCGTCCTAACGAACGTGATCACCGGTTTGCTTCGGTTAATGAACGTCCGTTCGTTCAACCGTTCGTCGTTTTCTTTCTCATCGGATTTATTCCGCTATTTTTCGGATAGCGATTTCAGATCCGATTTTCTTTCTAGTTTATCTTCTCGCTCGTTTATCGGAATCAGGTGATTCAAGCGCCTGGAGTTTCGTTTCGAAACCGCCATTCCGACTAATCAACTTAAACAAAGTTTTGCTACTGTAAAATTTGACTTAGTTTCAACTTGCTAGAACTGAGTTGTTTTCTTTCGTCGTTTGACTTTCGTTGCTTTATTTGATTCGATTCTTTTTGCAACCAGGGTTCTTAAGTTGAACTTTCTGGTTAGATCTTTTATTCGAGATTTACCTGTGCATTAGATGAGTACTTATTGTATGCTTGTTGTTTGTCTGCGATAGATCACCCGGAGTGCTCCGCTTGTTACTTCGAGTCTCTAGGTTTCGCGGATCGTCAGCAAGGCAAGTAACACTTGATCATATCTTTTCTACTACCCAGTTTTTATGCATTAGATCAATCCTCAAACATTGCATGATTAGGATCTAATTAAATTGTGGGATGGGAAGTAGATGAGGTAGTACCTATTACCTGTTCTACTTATGAAACCTTGGGAGTTACTTCTACGTTTGCTTATTATGCTATGCTATGCTAGTAGACGTGGATTGGGTGAGTGTATTCCATGACAGATGTGAGATTGTTAAATTAATGGTTTATTTAAGGTGGCAACTTAAACACACATCTGGGTGGATTGAGGCACCTGGTTTCTATCAGACTTGCCTGTTTTTCTTGGACCGCCACCTGTGCTCAAAGGGATCATAAGATCATTCATGCTAGTAACTTCCGTGTGCAGCCACAAGCCATTATGGGCTCTGGCATAGTTGATTAAGTCGTGTGAACTCTTACGGTGGTAGACTAGCTGATGTAGGGGTTGTAGGTGGTACGGTCTACCCATCGTAAGGTGCAAGCGCTTCGAAAGACTATGTCTCGGTCATCCGCCTCTCAAACACCATGTAGTCGAGAAACCAAGCGGAGGCGATCGAGTCTTGTGGGGAAAAGTCATAAACCTCTCAGAGTGTATAAACTAATCATGATTAGCCGTGTCCCCGGTTATGGACATCTTGAGTATCTAGTCATGTGAATCTCAACATGTTACTCTAATTAATTTTGTTGGGTTTTTAATGAGTACCTTTAATTGGGATTGATGATCTTGTCAACCATTCTCAATGTTTAACAACCACCATGATAGTTAAACAAATTTATTCCTTTGCGATGAGGAAAAACTGGCTTTATGCAAAAGCAGAATCAGTAGAGCTTTACCACCAGCCACATATGCATGTAGTACAGGCTTATCATTCATTATTCTCTATGTGTTAGATTGCCAAGATATTCCATGTGTGACCCGTTTTGGCTGCAACTTTCATGTTGCGAGACTTTTCGAACGACAGTAAGGTGCTTTAGGTCGTGGTTCTATACTCACTGATGCCGCTGGAGTTGATGGACTCACTTATCTTCCAAGTCTTCCGCTGTAATCGTTATTAGATGGCCTTAAGCCATATTTATTGTAATAAGTCCTCTTCTGGACAAACGATGTAATAAGGGTGTGATTGCTACTCTGTTATAAATCCTTCGAAGTATTGTGTGGTGTCAGCATTACTGATCCAGGGATGACACCTGAGCACAGAGACTTGATCCATTCGGGTCGGGTCGCTACAGTTTCACAAGAAGACCAGGCGCATCAAGCGTCGCTTCAACTCCATCTGTGAAAATGTTCAAGATGGAGACATAGAAATTTGCAAAGTGCATACGGATCTGAATGTCGTAGATCCGTTGACTAAACCTCTTCCGCGGGCAAAACATGATCAACACCAGAACTCTATGGGTGTTCGATTCATCACAATGTAACTAGATTATTGACTCTAGTGCAAGTGGGAGACTGTTGGAAATATGCCCTAGAGGCAATAATAAAAGGATTATTATTATACTTCCTTGTTCATGATGATTGTCTTTTATTCATGCTATAATTGTATTATCCGGAAATCGTAATACACGTGTGAATAAATAGACCACAGTGTGTCCCTAGTGAGCCTCTAGTTGACTAGCTCGTTGATCAATAGATAGTCATGGTTTCCTGACTATGGACATTGGATGTCAATGATAACGGGATCACATCATTAGGAGAATGATGTGATGGACAAGACCCAATCCTAAGCATAGCACAAGATCGTGTAGTTCGTTTTGCTAGAGCTTTTCCAATGTCAAGTATCTCTTCCTTAGACCATGAGATCATGTAAATCCGGATACCGTAGGAGTGCTTTGGGTGTACCAAACGTCACAACGAATCGGGTGACTATAAAGGTACACTACAGGTATCTCCGAAAGTGTACATTGGGTTGACACGGATCGAGATCGGGATTTGTCACCCGTAAACAGAGAGGTATCATCGGGCCCACTCGGTAGTGCATCATCATAATGAGCTCAAAGTGACCAAGTGTCCGGTCACGGGATCATGCATTACTGATGAGTAAAGTGACTTGCCGTAACGAGACTGAACGAGGTATTGGGATACCGACGATCGAGTCTCGGGCAAGTAACATACCGTCGACAAAGGAATAGTATACGGGTTGCTTGAATCCTCGACATCGTGGTTCATCCGATGAGATCATCGAGGAGTATGTAGGAGCCAACATGGGTATCCAGATCCCGCTGTTGGTTATTGACGGAGAGCCGCCTCGGTCATGTCTACATGTCTCCCGAACCCGTAGGGTCTACACACTAAGGTTCGGTGACGCTAGGGTTATTAGGAAGACTTGTATGTGATTACGAATGTTGTTGAGTCCGGATGAGATCCCTGACGTCACGAGGAGTTCGGAATAGTCCGGAGGTAAAGATTTATATATGGGAAGTCATCATACGGTCACCGGAAAGGTTCGGGGCATATCGGTATTGTACCGGGGCCACCGGAGGGGTTCCGGGGTCCACCGGGAGGCCACCTCTCCGGAGGGCCTTATGGGCTGTATGAGGAAGGATCCAGCCCAAAGTGGGCTGGGCGCCACTCCCTCTAGGGCCCATGCGCCTAGGGTTGGGGAAACCCCGAGGGGGCACCCCTTGCTTGGGGGCAAGCCCCTCCCTTGGCCGCCGCCCCCTCTAGATGCCATCTGGGGGCGCCCCCTCCTCCCTTCCCTATAAATAGAGGCGGGGAGGCTGCAACACACTTCAAGGCGCAGCCCCTCCCCTCCCCAACACCTCTCCTCCTCCGCGTGTGCTTGGCGAAGCCCTGCCGGAGAACTGTCACTCCATCACCACCACGCCGCCGTGCTGCTGTTGGAGCCTTCTTCCTCAACCTCTCCTTCCCCCTTGCTGGATCAAGAAGGAGGAGACGTCGTCCGTTCCGTATGTGTGTTGAACGCGGAGGTGCTGTCCGTTCGGCACTTGGTCATCGGTGATCTGAATCACGGCGTGTACGACTCCATCATCACCGTTCCCTTGAACGCTTCCGCTCGCGATCTACAAGTGGTATGTAGATGCAATCTCTCTCCCATGACTCGTTGCTTTGATGAACTCATAGATGGATCTTGGGGAAACCGCAGGAAAAATTTTAATTTTCTGCAACGTTCCCCAACAGTTACACATATTCATAGTTTGAATACCAAAAGACGTAAAGTTGATAACGATAGTCCCACATACTTGTGGCACTGCCGCCTTGGTCACATTGGTGTCAAACGCATGAAGAAGATCCATGCTGATGGACTTTTGGAGTCTCTTGATTACGAATCATTTGACACGTGCGAACCATGCCTTATGGGCAAAATTACCAAGACTCCGTTCTCCGGAACAATGGAGCGGGCAACCAACTCATTGGAAATCATACATACTTATGTGTGCGGTCCAATGAGCATTGAGGCTCGTGGAGGATATCGTTATGTTCTCACTCTCACTGACGACTTGAGTAGATATGGGTATGTCTACTTGATGAAACACAAGTCTGAGACCTTTGAAAAGTTCAAGGAATTTCAGAATGAGGTAGAGAATCAACGTGACCGAAAGATAAAGTTCTTACGATCAGATCGTGGGGGAGAATATATAAGTCACGAATTTGGTACGCACTTAAGGAAATGTGGAATCGTTTCACAACTCACGTCGCCTTGAACACCTCAGCGTAACGGTGTGTCCGAACGTCGTAATCGCACTCTATTGGATATGGTGCAATCTATGATGTCACTCACCGATTTACCGCTATCATTTTGGGGATACACTCTAGAGACAACTACATTCACTTTAAATAGGGCACCGTATAAATCCGTTGAGACGACACCGTATGAATTATGTTTTTTTGAAGAAACCTAAGCTGTCGTTTCTAAAAGTTTGGGGATGCTATGCTTATGTCAAGAAACTTCAACCTGAAAAGCTCGAACCCAAGTCGGAAAAATGCGTCTTCATAGGATACCCTAAGGAAACCATTGGGTATACCTTCTACCTCAGATCCGAAGGCAAGATCTTTGTTGCCAAGAATGGGTCCTTTCTGGAGAAAGAGTTTCTCTCGAAAGAAGTAAGTGGGAGGAAAGTGGAACTTGATGAAGTACTACCTCTTGAACCGGAAATAGCGCAGCTCAGGAAGATGTTTCTGTGGTGCCTGCACTGACTAGAGAGGAAACTAATGATTATGATCAAGGTACTTCGGATCAAGTTACTACTGAACTTCGTAGGTCCACAAGGACACGTTCCACACCAGAGTGGTATGGCAACCCCCTATCCTAGAAATCATGTTGTTAGACAACGGTGAACCTTCGAACTATGAAGAAGCAATGGCGGGCCCAGATTCCAACAGATGGCTTGAAGCCATGCAATCCGAGATAGGATCCATGTATGAAAACAAATTATGGACTTTGACAGACTTGCCCGATGATCGGCGAGCGATAGAAAACAAATGGATCTTTAAGAAGAAGACGGACGCGATGGTAATGTTACCATCTATAAAGCTCGACTTGTCGCTAAGGGTTATCAACAAGTTCAAGGGGTTGACTACGATGATACTTTCTCTCCCGTAGTGAAGCTGAAGTTCGTCTGAATCATGTTAGCAATTGCCGCATACTATGATTATGACATATGGCAAATGGACGTGAAAACGACATTCCTTAACGGCCATCTTAAGGAAGAACTGTATATGATGCAGCCGGAGGGTTTTGTCGATCCTAAGAATGCTAACAAGGTATGCAAGCTCCAACGCTCCATCTATGGGCTGTTGCAAGCATCTCGGAGTTGGAACATTCGCTTTAATGAAATGATCAAAGCATTTGGGTTTATGCAGACTTATGGAGCAGCCCGCGTTTACAAGAAAGTGAGTGGGAGCTCTGTAGCATTTCTCATATTATATGTGGATGACATACTTTTGATGGGAAATGATATAGAACTTTTGGACATCATTAAGGCCTACTTGAACAAGTGTTTTTCAATGAAGGACCTTGGAGAAGCTGCTTACATATTAGGAATCAAGATCTATAGAGATAGATCGAGACGCCTCATAGGTCTTTCACAAAGCACATACCTTGATAAGATATTGAAGAAGTTCAATATGGATCAGTCCAAGAAGGGTTCTTGCTCTGTGTTGCAAGGTGTGAAATTGAGCTCGGCTCAATGTCCCACCACCTACGAAGATAGAGAAAAGATGAGTGTCGTCCCCTATGCCTCGTCCATAGGGTCTATCATGTATGCCATGCTGTGTACCAGACCTGATGTAAACCTTGCCGTAAGTTTGGTAGGAAGGTACCCGGCATGGAACACTGGACATCGGTCAAGAATATCCTGAAGTACCTGAAAAGGACTAAGGATATGTTTCTCGTTTATGGAGGTGACGAAGAGCTCGTCGTAAAGGGTTACGTCGACGCTAGCTTCGACACAGATCTGGATGACTCTAAGTCACAAACCGGACATGTGTATATTTTGAATGGAGGGGCTGTAAGCTGGTGCAGTTGCAAGCAAAGCGTCTTGGCGGGATCTACATGTGAAGCAGAGTACATGGCAGCCTCGGAGGCAGCGCATGAAGCAATCTGGATGAAGGAGTTCATCACCGACCTACGAGTCATACCCAATGCGTCGGGGCCGGTCACTCTCTTCTGTGACAACGCTGGAGCTATTGCCCTTGCCAAGGAGCCCAGGTTTCACAAGAAGACCAGGCACATCATGTTGGGAAACTTGCAGAAAATAAAAAATTTCCTATGGTTTCACCAAGATCCATCTATGAGTTCATCTAGCAACGAGTGATAGGAGTGCATCTACATACCTTTATAGATCGCGAGCGGAAGCGTTCAAGAGAACGGGGTTGAGGGAGTCGTACTCGTCGTGATCCAAATCACCGATGACCAAGTGCCGAACGGACAGCACCTCCGCGTTCAACACCCGTACGGAGCGGATGACGTCTCCCACACCTTGATCCAGCAAGGAGGAGGAGAGGTTGATGAAGATCCAGCAAGACGACGGGCGTGGTGGTGGATGCAGCAGAGTTCAGCAGGCTTCGCCAAGCGACTACGGAGGAGGAGGTGTAGCAAGGGGAAGGGGCGCCAGTGCAAGGTGCGGCTGCCTCCTCCCCCTATATATAGGGTCCCCATGGGGCGCCCGCCCCTAGGAGATTGAATCTCCAAGGGGCGGCCGTGGGGGTGGAGTGCCCCCAAGGCAAGTGGGCGCCCCTCCTGGGGTTCCCAACCCTAGGCGCAGAGGGGGCCCAGGGGCGCACCAGCCCACCAGGCTGGTTCCCTCCCGCTCAGCACATGTGGCCCTCCGGGATGGGTGGCCCCACCCGTGGACCCCGGGATCCTTCCGTGGTCCCAGACAATACCGTGAACCCCGAACTTTCCGATGGCAAACTCGACTTCCCATATATAATTATTTACCTCCGGACCATTCGGGAACTGCTCGTGACGTCCGGGATCTCATCCGGGACTCCTAACAACTTTCGGTTTGCTGCATACTAATATCTTTACAACCCTAGCGTCACCGAACCTTAAGTGTGTAGACCTTACGGGTTCGGGAGACATCTGAACATGACCGAGACGGCTCTCCGGTCAATAACCAATAGCGGATCTGGATACCCATGTTGGCTCCTACATGTTCCACGATTATCTCATCGGATGAACCACGATGTCGAGGATTCAAGCAACCCGTATACAATTCCTTTGTCAATCGATGCGTTACTTGCCCGAGATTCGATCGTCGGTATCCCAATACCTCGTTCAATCTCGTTACCGGCAAGTCACTTTACTCGTACCATAATGCATGATCCCGTGACCAAACACTTGGTCACTTTGAGCTCATTATGATGATGCATTATCGAGTGGGCCCAGAGATACCTCTCCGTCATACGGAGTGACAAATCCCAGTCTCGATCCGTGTCAACCCAACAGACACTTTCGGAGATACCTGTAGTGCACCTTTATAGTCACCCAGTTACGTTGTGACGTTTGGTACACCCAAAGCACTGCTACGGTATCCGGGAGTTACACGATCTCATGGTCTAAGGAAAAGATACTTGACATTGGAAAAGCTCTAGCAAAACGAACTACACGATCTTGTGTTGTGCTTAGGATTGGGTCTTGTCCATCACATCATTCTCCTAATGATCTGATCCCGTTATCAATGACATCCAATGTCCATAGTTAGGAAACCATGACTATCTATTGATCAACGAGCTAGTCAACTAGAGCCTCACTAGGGACATGTTGTAGTCTATGTATTCACACGTGTATTACGATTTCCGGATAATACAATTATAGCATGAATAAAAGATAATTATCATGAACAAGAAATACAATAATAATCCTTTTATTATTGCCTCTAGGGCATATTTCCAATAGTCTCCCACTTGCACTAGAGTCAATAATCTAGTTACATTGTGATGAATCGAACACCCATAGAGTTCTGGTGTTGATCATGTCTTGCTCGCGGAAGAGGTTTTGTCAATGGATCTGCGACATTCAGATTCGTATGCACTTTGCAAATTTCTATGTCTCCATCTTGAACATTTTCACGAATGGAGTTGAAGCGACGCTTGATGTGCCTGGTCTTCTTGTGAAACCTGGCTCCTTGGCAAGTGCAATAGCTCCAGTTTGTCACGAGAAGAGTTTGATCGGCCCCGACGCATTGGGTATGACTCCTAGGTCGGTGATGAACTCCTTCACCCAAATTGCTTCATGCGCTGCCTCCGAGGCTGCCATGTACTCGCTTCACATGTAGATCCCACCACGACGCTTCGCTTGCAGCTGCACCAACTTCTCGCTCCACCATTTAACATATACACATATCTGGTTTGTGACTTAGAGTAATCCAGATCTGTGTCGAAGCTAAGCGTCGGCGTAACCCTTTACTGACGAGCTCTTGAAACCTCCATAAGCGAAAACATGTCCTTTGTCCTTTTCGGTACTTCAGGATATTCTTGACCGCTGTCCAAAGTTCCTTGCGGGATTACTTTGGTACCTTCCTACCAAACTTACGGCAAGGTTTACATCAGGTCTGGTACACAGCATGGCATACATAATAGATCCTATGGCTGAATCATAGGGGATGACACTCATCTCTTCTTTATCTTCTGCCGTGGTCGGGCATTGAGCCGAGCTCAATCTCACACCTTGCAATACAGGCAAGAACCCTTTCTTGGACTGATCCAGTTTGAACTTCTTCAATATCTTATCATGGTATGTGCTTTGTGAAAGACCTATGAGGCATCTTGATCTATCCCTATAGATCTTGATGCCTAATATGTAAGCAGCTTCTCCAAGGTCCTTCATTGAAAATCTCTTATTCAAGTAGGCCTTAATGCTGTCCAAAAGTTCTATATCATTTCCCATCAAAAGTATGTCATCTACATATAATATGAGAAATGCTACAGAGCTCCCACTCACTTTCTTGTAAACGCAGGCTTCTCCATAAGTCTGCATAAACCCAAACGCTTTGATCATCTCATCAAAGCGAATGTTCCAACTCCGAGATGCTTGCACCAGCTCATAAATGGATCGCTGGAGCTTGCATACCTTGTTAGTATTCTTAGGGTCGACAAAACCTTCTGGCTGTATCATATACAGTTCTTCCTTAAGATAGCCATTAAGGAATGCTGTTTTGACGTCCATTTGCCATATCTCATAATCATAGTATGCGGCAATTGCTAACATGATTCGGATGGACTTCAGCTTCGCTACGGGAGAGAAAGTCTCGTCGTAGTCAACCCCTTGAACTTTCCGATAACCCTTAGCGACAAGTCGAGCTTTATAAATGGTAACATTACCATCCGCGTCCGTCTTCTTCTTAAAGATCCATTTGTTTTCTATCGCTCGCCGATCATCGGGCAAGTCTGTCAAAGTCCATACTTTGTTTTCATACATGGATCCTATCTCGGATTGCATGGCTTCAAACCATTTGTTGGAATCTGGGCCCGCGATCGCTTCTTCATAGTTCGAAGGTTCACCGTTGTCTAACAACATGATTTCCAGGACAGGGTTGCCATACCATTCGGTGTGGAACATGTCCTTGTGGACCTCTGAAGTTCAAGAGCAATTTGATCCGAAGTACCTTGATCATCATCATTGATTTCCTCTCCGGTCGGTGTAGGCACCACAGAACATTTTCCGAGCTGCACTACTTTCCGGTTCAAGAGGTAGTACTTCATCGAGTTCTACTTTCCTCCCACTTACTCCTTTCGAGAGAAACTCTTTTCCGAAAGGATCCGTTCTTGGCAACAAAGATCTTGCCTTCGGATCTAAGGTAGAAGGTATACCCAATGGTTTCCTTAGGGTATCCTATGAAGACGCATTTTTCCGACTTGGGTTCGAGCTTTTCAGGTTGAAGTTTCTTGACATAAGCATCGCATCCCCAAACTTTTAGAAACGATAGCTTAGGTTTCTTCCCAAACCATAATTCATACGGTGTCGTCTCAACGGATTTAGACGGTGCCCTATTTAAAGTGAATGTAGCTGTCTCTAGAGCGTATCCCCAAAATGATAGCGGTAAATCAGTAAGAGACATCATAGATCGCACCATATCCAATAGATTGCGATTACGACGTTCGGACACACCGTTACGCTGAGGTGTTCAAGGTGGCGTGAGCTGTGAAACGATTCCACATTTCCTTAAGCGTGTACCAAATTCGTGACTTAAATATTCTCCTCCATGATCTGATCGTAAGAACTTTATTTTTCGGTCACGTTGATTCTCTACCTCATTCTGAAATTCCTTGAACTTTTCAAAGGTCTCAGACTTGTGTTTCATCAAGTAGACATACCCATATCTACTCAAGTCATCAGTGAGAGTGAGAACATAACGATATCCTCCGCGAGCCTCAACGCTCATTGGACCGCACACATCGGTATGTATGATTTCCAATAAGTTGGTTGCTCGCTCCATTGTTCCAGAGAACGGAGTCTTGGTCATTTTGCCCATAAGGCATGGTTCGCGTGTCAAATGATTCATAATCGAGAAACTCTAAAAGTCCATCAGCATGGAGCTTCTTCATGCGCTTGACACCAATGTGACCAAGGTGGCAGTGCCACAAGTATGTGGGACTATCGTTATCAACTTTACATCTTTTGGTATTCACACTATGAATATGTGTAACATCACGTTCGAGATTCATTAAGAATAAACCATTGACCATCGGAGCATGACCATAAAACATATCTCTCATATAAATAGAACAACCATTATTCTCGGATTTAAATGAGTAGCCATCTCGTATTAAACGAGATCTTGATACAATGTTCATGCTCAAACTTGGCACTAAATAACAATTATTGAGGTTTAAAACTAATCCCGTAGGTAAATGTAGAGGTAGCGTGCCGACGGCGATCACATCAACCTTGGAACCATTCCCGACGCGCATCGTCACCTCGTCCTTCGCCAGTCTCCGCTTATTCCACAACTCCTGCTGTGAGTTACAAATATGAGCAACGGCACCGGTATCAAATACCTAGGAGTTACAACGAGTACTGGTAAGGTACACATCAATTACATGTATATCACATATACCTTTAGTGTTGCCGGCCTTCTTGTCCGCTAAGTATTTGGGGCAGTTCCGCTTCCAGCGGCCCTTCCCTTTGCAATAAAAGCACTCAGTCTAAGGCTTGGGTCCATTCTTTGACTTCTTCCCAGCAACTGGCTTACCGGGCGCAGCAACATCCTTGCCGTCCTTCTTGAAGTTCTTCTTACCCTTGCCCTTCTTGAACTTAGTAGTTTTATTGACCATCAACACTTGATGTTCTTTCTTGATTTCTACCTCTGCTGACTTCAGCATTGGAAATACTTCAGAATAGTTTTCACCATCCCCTGCATATTGTAGTTCATCACAAAGCTCTTGTAGCTCGGTGGGGCGCGATCAAGGATTCTGTCAATGACCGCCTCGTCCGGAGGTTAATGTCCAGTGGGACAAAGTTTGTGCAACCTGAGATTTTGAGTATGTGCTCACCGATGTAACTATTTTCCTCCATCTTACAACTATAGAACTTGTCGGAGACTTCATATCTCTCGACCGGGCATGAGCTTGGAAAACCATTTTCTGCTCCTCGAACATCTCATATGCTCCGTGTTGCTCAAAACGCTTTTGGAGCCCGGTTCTAAGCTGTAAAGCATGCCGCATCGAACGAGAGAGTAATCATCAAGATGAGACCGCCAAGCGTTCATAACGCCTTGGTTCTCTCGATGGGTGCTTCACCTAGCGGTGCTTCTAGGACATATTGTTTCTTGGCAGCTATGAGGATGATCCTCGGGTTTGGACCCAGTCCGAATAGTTGCTGCCATCATCTTTCAGCTTGGTTTTCTCTAGGAGCGCATTGAAGTTCATGTTGACATGAGCGTTGGCCATTTGATCTACAAGACATTTTTGCAAAGATTTTAGACTAAGTTCATGATAATTAAGTTCATCTAATTAAATTATTTAATGAACTCCCACTCAGATTTGACATCCCTCTAGTCATCTAAGTGTTACATGATCCGAGTCGACTAGGCCGTGTCCGATCATCACATGAGACAGACTAGTCATCATTGGTGAACATCTCCATGTTGATCGTATCTTCCATACGACTCATGTTCGACCTTTCGGTCTCTTGTGTTCCGAGGCCATGTATGTACATGCTAGGCTCGTCAAGTTAACCTAAGTGTTTTGCATGTGTAAAACTGTCTTACACCCGTTGTATGTGAACGTAGGAATCTATCACACCCGATCATCACGTGGTGTTTCGAAACGACGAACTTTAGCAATGGCGCACAGTTAGAAAGAACACTTTCTTGAAATTATTATAAGGGATCATCTTATTTACTACAGTCGTTCCAAGTAAACAAGATGCATAAACATAATAAACATCACATGCAATTATATAGTAGTGACATGATATGGCCAATATCATTTAGCTCCTTTGATCTCCATCTTCGGGGCTCCATGATCATCTTGTCACCGGCATGACACCACGATCTCCATCATCATGATCTCCATCATCGTGTCTCCATGAATTTGCTCGCCAACTACTACTTCTACTGCTATAGCTAACGGTTTAGCAATAAAGCAAAGTAATTACATGGCGTTGAATCAATGACACGCAGGTCATACAATAATTAAGACAACTCCTATGGCTCCTGCCGGTTGTCATACTTATCGACATGCAAGTCGTGATTCCTATTACAAGAACATGATCTCATACATCACAATATATCATTCATCATTCATCACAACTTTTGGCCATATCACATCACAAGGCAATTGCTGCAAAAACAAGTTAGACGTCCTCTAATTGTTGTTGCATATTTTACGTGGCTGCAATAGGGTTCTAGCAAGAATGTTTTCTTACCTACGAAAAACTCCACAACGTGATTTGTCAACTTCTATTTACCCTTCATAAGGACCCTTTTCATCGAATCCGCTCCAACTAAAGTGGGAGAGACAGACACCCGCTAGCCACCTTATGCAACTAGTGCATGTCAGTCGGTGGAACCTGTCTCACGTAAGCGTACGTGTAAGGTCGGTCCAGGCCGCTTCATCCCACAATACCTCTGAAGCAAAATAAAACTATTAGCGACAAGAAAGTTGACAACATCTACGCCCACAACAAATTGTGTTCTACTCGTGCAAAGAGAACTACGCATAGACCTAGCTCATGATGCCACTGTTGGGGAACCTTGCAGAAAATAAAAATTTTCCTATGGATTCACCAAGATCCATCTATGAGTTCATCTAGCAATGAGTGATAGGAGTGCATCTACATACCTTTATAGATCGCGAGCGGAAGCGTTCAAGAGAACGGGGTTGAGGGAGTCGTACTCGTCGTGATCCAAATCACCGATGACCAAGTGTCGAACGGACAGCACCTCCGCGTTCAACACACGTACGGAGCGGATGACGTCTCCCACACCTTGATCCAGCAAGCAGGAGGGAGAGGTTGATGAAGATCCAGCAGCACGACGGCGTGGTGGTGGATGCAGCAGAGTTCCGGCAGGGCTTCGCCAAGTTACTACGGGAGGAGGAGGTGTAGCAAGGGGGAAGGGAGGCGCCAGGTGCAAGGGTGCAGCTGCCCTCCCTCCCCCCTATATATATAGGGTCCCCCGGGGGGCGCCGGCCCTAGGAGATTGAATCTCCAAGGGGGGCGGCGGCCAGGGGGGGTGGAGTGCCCCCCAAGGCAAGTGCAGGCGCCCCCTCCCCTAGGGTTCCCAACCCTAGGCTGTCACGCCCAAGATGCGACCCTATCCTAAAGTAACTCGAAGGTCCCACCAAGGATAGAAGCGCATCTTGAAGACGCTTTTGCAAGGTGGATATCATTACATCAACATTACATAATAGTGGGGATACATCCAATACATACAACGACACATGAATACAACATCACAATACATAAGAGCATCATCCGACTACGGATGAAACACAAACAGAAACTCAAATGACATCCACCCTGCTAGCCCAGGCTGCCGACCTGGAACCTATCCCCTGATCGAAGAAGAAGCAGAAGAAGAACTCCAAGCAAGCAAACATCGCTCTCGCGTCATGATCATCACAAAACTAGTACCTGCAACTGTTGGTGTAGTAATCTGTGAGCCACGAGGACTCAGCAATCCCATTACCATGGGTATCAAGACTAGCAAAGCTTAAAGGGAAAGGAAGGGGTAAAGTGGTGAGGTTGCAGCAGCGACTAAGCATATATGGTGGCTAACCAACGCAAATGAGAGCGAGAAGAGAAACAAAGGAACGGTCGTCAACTAGTAATTATCAAGAAGTGATCCTGAACTCCTACTTACGTCAGACATAACCCAGAAACCGTGTTCTCCTCTCGATCAACCCCGAAAAGAGACACTCACGGTTACGCACACAGTTGGTGTATTTTAGAAGAGTTTACTTCAAGTTTACTACAACCCGATATTAACAAATTCCCATCTGCCACATAACCGCGAGCACGGCTTTCGAAAGTTCAAAGCCTGCAGGGGTGTCCCAACTTAGCCCATGATAAGCTCTCGCGATCAATGAAGGATATTCCTTAACCCTGGGAAGACCCGACCAGTCTCGGAATCCCGGCTACAAGACATTTCGACAGCAATAAAACAAGACCAGCAAAGCCGCCCGATGCGCCGACAATCCCGATAGGAGCTTCACATATCTCGTTCTCAGGGCAACACCGGATAGGTCAGCCTACGAGTGAAACCAGCCCTCGAGTTGCCCCGTGGTGGCCCCGCAGTCTGCCCGGTTCGAACCAGCACTTAGAGAAGCACTGGCCCGGGGGGGCTAAAATAAAGATGACCCTCGAGAGAGCGACTCCCAAGGGAAAAGTAGGTGGTGGTGAGGCAAATGGTAAAACCAAGGTTGGGCCTTCTTTGGAGGAGTCTTATTCAAAGCGAACTGTCAAGGGGTCCCATAAATCACCCAACCGCGTTAGGGACGCAAATCCGGAACATAATACCGATATGACGGAAACTAGGGCGGCAAGAGTGGAACAAAACACCAGGCATAAGGCCGAGCCTTCCACCCTTTACCAAGTATATAGATGCATTAATAATATAAGAGATATTGTGATATCCCAACATAAACATAATCCAACATGGAGCAATCTTCATCTTCACCTGCAACTAGCAACGCTATAAGAGGGGCTGAGTAAAAGCGGTAACATAGCCAAACAACGGTTTGCTAGGAAGGGTGACAAGGGTTAGAGGTTCAAGGCAATTTGGGAGGCTTGAGCAACAAGTGATAGGTAGCGCAGCATAGCGATAGAACGAAGCAACTAGCATAGCAATGATAGTAATGAGATCCAAGGTGACGGTCATCTTGCCTGAAATCCCGCGAGGAAGAAGAACGAGTCCATGAAGAAGACGAACGGATGAAGCCGAACCAAGCGTAGACGAACGAATCCTCACGATCGCAACGAAACGGGAACTAACAAGGAGAAGCACACAACATAGTAAACACACCACACATGAACAAGGCATGATGCACAACAAGCATGATGCAAGACAAGACTACATGAAGCTACTCATGGCAAGAGATGATGCAAACAAGAGCAACACACTAAGGCAAGTTTAAATGAGGCCGGGAACAACATATAACAATTCCGGTAAGTCCTCATATGCAAATTTCGAAATTGGTCCAGATCTGAATAAACCTTATGTTCAAGTTGTTAAACAGCAAGTTAAGATGCAACAAGATGATCTACACGAGATTCTAGTCAAGTTACATATAAAGTTCATTTAGTTCGGAGCTACGGCCTAGAAGATATGAGCAAAACAAGTTAAACATGGCATTGATGCAAAATGCATCCAAACATCGAGAAAACACCTCAAAACAAGGATGCAACATGATATTATGAAACTACATGCAATTCTAAGCAAGATAGAGCACACTCAAAACGGAGCAACGGTTCAACGCATGCACTCTATACAAGTTTACAGGACAAGCTGTCCAAAACAACAACCAGGCATATTGCAAGCATCAAAACAACATGCTACAGCACCCCAACATAATAACTAAAGGCATGGGCATGATGTACAGGTAAAGCATTACAAATCATGAACACTGAGCTATCTCCAGAAATCATTAGAACATACTCAAACACACATGGTAAGATTGCAAGTTATAACAATTTCAGACTTTGCAGAAAATAACATCACGATGCAATGTTTAGAGCTATCAAACAACATGTTACAGGAATTTATCATGGCAAACAAAGGCATGGCATGAATCTACCAAATGCATAGATCAAAAGTCCCTTACTGACCATAAGCCAAAAAGGAACAGAAAATATGATGGCACTCACGTAAACATAGCAAGTTATATTACAGATTCAAACATGGCAGAAACAGAATTATGAAGGCATGTAGATGAGCATGTGCAACTCTCTATAGAGCAATACATGGCATGGAAAGGCAACCAACAGTAAGAAGGCATATTTGTGAACCTAAGAATGGCAAGATCAAGGTCATAGGATGCACGGAACACTAGGAAAACACATGGCAACAACTGAACTTAATGTTAACAGGCTGACAGCAACATTATGAAGCAACTTTAGAGCAAGATATGAACAAGCTACGGCAAGCTATAAATACAACCAGGGGCATGGATGGTTATAGGATGACATGTAGGTCAAAACATGTTTAGTGGACATCTCCAGATTATGCATAGAATGATTAGTAGCAACATGTTTGTATAGCATCACGAAATAACAGATTCAGCCTAGCAAAACAGCAACATCATGTACCCTACTTAACAAGCTCGAATCACTCACCACAAGTCATTGCATGACAAGATAAGCATAGCATCATCAAGAAGACATGTTTATGTAACAAACCAAGTCAAGAACAAGTCCATAGCATGCAAGGATCAACTATAGCATCCTTTGCCAAATTTAATATGTAAAGAATCTGCCAGGAAAACATTTTGAAGCAAAAGTAGAGCACGAAAATGACATGCTACACTACTCCATAATTGCAACAAGAGGCATGAATGGATAGACAATAACCACATGTTCAAAACACCCTTACTGAAGTATCTCAAAATATGCATGGATCTCTCTGTACCATCAAGTTTACATGGCATGAAAATAACAGCAGAACAGGGACTAAAATCAGCAACATCATGATGCCTAGTTTGCATGCTTGTGCTAGTCACCACATTGATCACAAAAATACATGGTAAACACCTCCATAAAGAAGACATAGCATAGATCAAAACACATGTAGACATCAACCTCATAGGATGCACACATCAATCATGGCAAAACTGACAAATGAGCTCGTTTTGATAACAGACAGCAGAAAACATTATGAAGCACTCTTACAACGATGATTTCGGCATCAAGATGACCTCAAAGGAATATGATGCAATGGAATGAAATGATGTACTCGTCGAGGCGAACAATTTGACATATTACACGCACGAAACGGAGCTACGAATGCAGATATACAACAGGTCAAACTGGCATGAAAATTACACAGAAACGGGGACTTGGCAGTTTCAGGAAAAAAACAGGTGCGCGTAGAATACTAATCGACGCTCTGAGCGGGTTTTAGGCGGGGCTCACCTAGCGGGCTCGGCCCAGGAAAAAGAAGAGGTCGAACGGGCCAGCTGGGGCTGGGCCTAGCGCGGGGACTAGGCCGCGGGGCCCACGTGGCCGGTCAACGGCTGGGCGGATCGGGCTCCTCCCGATCGGCCATGGCCGCCGCAGCACGGCAAGCTCAGCGGAGGCTGGCGGAGAAGGGCAGGGCGACAGGGAGGGACGGATCCGGCGCTGCCAGCCGGATCCGGCGGGAGACGGTCGGCGGCGGGCGGGCGAAGCGGGCGGCGCGGTCGGCTTGGCGAGGCGCGGCGACGCCCGGGCGGCGCGGAGGCGAGGCTCGCCGCGCGGACGAGGCGGCGGGGCAGGGCACGGCTGGCGGAGGCGCCGGCGGCGGGCGGCGCGGCGGGCGGGGCGGCGAGGCCGAGGGGCTCCGGCGAAGACGCGGCGGCGGCGAGGGACGGAGTCCGGCGGCGGCGGCTGCGGGCCTCGGCCCAGATCGGGACCCGCGGGCTGGCGCGGGCTGCGACAGGTCGGCGGCGCGGGCGGCGCGGCAAAGCGAATGGCAGCGTGCCACGTGGCGGCGGCGGGGCGACTCGGACGTGTCCGCTGCGGCCGGACGTGTCCGGTGGCGGCGGGGACGAATCAGCTAGGGTTAGGGGGGAAATGATCCGGAATTTCGGGGGAGAGGGCATATTTATAGGTAGAGGGAGCTAGGAGAGTCCAAATGAGGTGCGGTTTTCGGCCACGCGATCGTGATCGAACGACCGAGACTATGGAGGGGAGTTAGACGGGTTTTGGGCCAGTTTGGAGGGGGTGTTGGGCTGCAAAGAGAAGGAGGCTTTTACGGTTACCCGGTTAACCGTTGGAGTATCAAACGACCTCCAAATGGCACGAAACTTGACAGGCGGTCTACCGGTGCTATACCAAGGCCACTTGGCAAGGCTCGGGCCATTCCGAGAAAGCTTAACACCCACTCACAACAGGAGACGAAAAGGGGAACGCCGGAGGGCATAGGAGCGCCGGATTACAAAACGGACAACGGGGAAAATGCTCGGATGCATGAGACGAACACGTATGCAAAATGAAATGCACATGATGACATGATAAAATGCAACACACAAGCAAATGACATGGCAATGACGGCGAATAACTGGCAGACACCTGGCGCAACGAATCCGGGGCGTTACATAGGCGCAGAGGGGGGGCCCAGGGGGGTGCACCAGCCCACCAGGGGCTGGTTCCCCTCCCATTTCAGCCCATGTGGCCCTCCGGGATGGGTGGCCCCACCTGGTGGACCCCTGTGACCCTTCTGGTGGTCCCGGTACAATACCGGTGAACCCCGAAACTTTCCCGATGGCCGAAACTCGACTTCCCATATATAATTATTTACCTCCGGACCATTCCGGAACTCCTCGTGACGTCCGGGATCTCATCAGGACTCGAACAACTTCGGTTTGCTGCATACTAATATCTTTACAACCCTAAGCGTCACGAACCTTAAGTGTGTAGACCCTACGGGTTCGGAGACATCACGAACATGACCAGACGGCTCTCGGTCAATAACCAACAGCGGGATCTGGATACCCATGTTGGCTCCGCATGTTCCACGATGATCTCATCGGATGAACCACGATGTCGAGATTCAAGCAACCCGTATACAATTCCCTTTGTCAATCGATGCGTTACTTGCCCGAGATTCGATCGTCGGTATCCCAATACCTCGTTCAATCTCGTTACCGGCAAGTCATTTTACTCGTACCATAATGCATGATCCGTGACCAAACACTTGGTCACTTTGAGCTCATTATGATGATGCATTACGAGTGGGCCCGAGATACCTCTACGTCATGCGGATGACAAATCCCAGTCTCGATCCGTGTCAACCCAATGACACTTTCGGAGATACATGTAGTGCACCTTTATAGTCACCCGATTCGTTGTGGCGTTTGGTACACCAAAACACTCCTACGGTATCCGGGAGTTACACGATCTCATGGTCTAAGGAAAAGATACTTGACATTGGAAAAGATCTAGCAAAACGAACTACACGATCTTGTGCTACGCTTAGGATTGGGTCTTGTCCATCACATCATTCTCCTAATGATGTGATCCCGTTATCAATGACATCCAATGTCCATAGTTAGGAAACCATGACTATCTATTGATCAACGAGCTAGTCAACTAGAGCCTCACTAGGGACATGTTGTAGTCTATGTATTCACACGTGTATTACGATTTGCGGATAATACAATTATAGCATGAATAAAAGACAATTATCATGAACAAGAAATACAATAATTATCCTTTTATTATTGCCTCTAGGGCATATTTCAAACACATCAAGCGTCGCTTCAACTCCATTCGTGAAAATGTTCAAGATGGAGACATAGATATTTATAAAGTGCACACAGATCTGAATGCCGCAGATCCTTTGACTAAACCTCTTCCACGAGCAAAACATTATCAACACCAGAACTCTATGGGTGTTCGATTCATCACAATGTAACTATATTATTGACTCCAGTGCAAGTGGGAGACTGTTGGAAATATGCCCTAGAGGCAATAATAAAATGGTTATTATTATATTTCCTCGTTCATGATAATTGTCTATTATTCATGCTATAATTGTGTTATCCGGAAATTGTAATACATGTGTGAATACATAGACCAGAACATGTCCCTAGTGAACCTCTAGTTGACTGGCTCGTTTATCAATAGATGGTCATAGTTTCCTGACCATGGACATTGGATGTCATTGATAACGGGATCACATCATTGGGAGAATGATGTGATGGACAAGTCCCAATCCTAAGCATAGCACAAGATCATGTAGTTCGTTTGCTAGAGCTTTTCCAATGTCAAGTATCATTTCCTTAGACCATAAAATCGTAACTCCGGATGCCGAGGAGTGCTTTGGTGTACCAAACGTCACAACGAATCGGGTGACTATAAAGGTATACTACAGGTATCTCCGAAGTGTCTCTGGGTTGACACGGATCGAGATCGGATTTGTCACCCGATGACGGAGAGGTATCTCTGGCCCACTCGATAATGCATCATCATAATGAGCTCAAAGTGACTAAGTGGTTGGTCACGGATCATGCATTACGGTCCGAGTAAAGTGACTTGCCAAGAACGAGATTGAACGTGGTATTGGGATACCGACAATCTAATCTCGGCAAGTAACGCATCGATTGACAAAGGGAATTGTATACGGATTACTTGAATCTCGACATCATGGTTCATTCGATGAGATCATCGTGGAGCATGTGGGAGCCAACATGGGTATCCAGATCCCGCTGTTGGTTATTGGCCGAGAGTCGCCCTGGTCATGTCTGGTGTCTCCCAACCCGTAGGGTCTACACACTTAAGGTCTCGGTGACGCTAGGGTTGTAGAGATATTAGTATGCTGTAACCAAAAGTTGTTCTGAGTCCCGATGAGATCCCTGACGCCACGAGGAGTTCTGGAATGGTCCGGAGGTGAAGAATTATATATAAGAAGTCCAGCTTCGCCATCGGGAAAGTTTTGGGGTCACTAAGATTGTACCGGACCACCGGAAGGGTCCCGGGTCCACCGGTGGGGCCACCTACCGGAGGGCCCCATGGGCTGAAGTGGGGAAGGAACCAGCCTGGTGGGCTGGTGCGCCTTGGGCCTCCTCAAGATAGGGTTGAAACCCTAGGGGTGGGGCGCCCACTTGACTTGGGGGCAAGTCCCCCCTTGCCCCCCTTGAGATGGGATCTCTAGGGGCCGCGCCCAGGGCCCCTATATAAAGAGGGAGAGGAGGGCTGCGCACCCCTGCTCTGGCGCCTCCTCTCCCTCCGCAACACCTCTCCCTCTCGTAGAGCTTGGCGAAGCCCTGCCGAGATCGCCGCTACTTCCACCACCACGCCGTCGTGCTGCTGGATCTGCATCAACCTCTCCCTCCCCCTTGCTGGATCAACAAGGAGGAGACATCTTCCCCAACCATACGTGTGTTGAACGCGGAGGTGCCGTCCGTTCGGCACTAGGATCTTCGGTGATTTGGATCACGATGAGTACGACTCCCTCAACCCCGTTCTCTTGAACGCTTCCGCGCGTGATCTACAAGGGTATGTAGATGCACTCCTCTCTCTCGTTGCTAGATGACTCCATAGATTGATCTTGTTGAAGCATAGAAATTTTTTATTTTCTGCAACGTTCCCCAACACTTGGAACTGACACAGTCTTCATGATCCATTGCATTTCTCGAAAACGTTGATTCATTGCATCATGTTGATCTTGACGTCTTTGCTTTTGAGATCTTCATCCAACACAACGATGACAGAAGAAACTCTAAAGAAATCGATCTTCTTAAAGATCGAGCAACTCATGATCAACTCACGGAATAAGAAGTTGAACATCTCTTGAGCTGAGACACAAAACACACATCAGGGGTGATGGAAAGAAACAAATGACGAAACTTCATTTTGGTAGGCAACACTCCCACGCTCAAGTAGATGGTGAGTGAGTGTCAAAGTAGCAAGGAGATGAGTTGTCGTGATTCCATAACGGGGCACCTTAGAAGAGGTGACTCGTTGGATTATTCCCTTAAGTGGCAAAAAGAATTACTTTTGATACATAGATCATTGAAACTCTTTATATCAGCCTAAGGCAAATCACAGCCGATCGTTTGAAGGAGTTCGAAAGAATGGCATACCCAGTTTGGAAAGAAACTAGAGTTATTGAGCAACTCGGCTAACGGAGGACACATTCCAATTGATGCCGGGGATACAACCAGGTGTGTGGGCATGCTTTCAAGAACTTGAGCATTTCCATATTCATCAGGGTCTTACCAACATCCGTGATGAGGATCCTGGCAACATATCATACTATCATGATGAATAGTGATGGACGATGCAGATGGAAAGGAGGACAGTATTTTCTGAGATTTCCTTGACTGGACCAAGGAAACAAAATCTGGATGATCGGCCGAGAGACATTTAGCACTCCGCCTCTAATGTTCTCCTTGATGTACTAGCATAAGCTGACTATAGATGTCGTTTGGTATCTAGATCCTCAAGCGAAGGTCGGACTTCGGGAGCATAAAAATCCATAAGGATCAACTTGTGGAATCAGTCATTCCAAATGCTCATGGAGAAAATGGTCAAGTGGCTTAATCAAGAAGGTACAATAACAGATCTTGTAAGAACTCCAACCATCATATCTGCCTGAGATTCAGATCTGGTTGGTAACAGGATATTTCAGACAGCACGTCTGAAAAGGAAAGGTTGCAACACAAATCGACGAGATGATGTTGCGAGATTCTCGGGAAATGAACTACGATAGCAAGCTCCAAACATGAGTTGGTTCTGCTACACACATGTGAACATGATGTGCCGAACAAGCATGACCACATAGTAGTCTTACAACTAAAACACTACCAAGTTCTGGTTGGGAACCATAATTAATGATATCAAAGTCTGCGCGGGGAAGTCCAAAGGATTAACACTTTAGAACAGACTCTTTTATCTTGAACAAATCAATCAGTGGCTTAGCGTTCTAGGGAATACATATGGAATGAAGATGATCAGTCTATCAGACCATAGAATACTTTGCACATGCATGACTGACTTGGGATGATTCCAGAGGAAGCAAAAACAAACTTTCTCGAATTCACGGCGGCAACTTACATCTAATGCACGTGAACCAAAGGAAGTCACTACTTTCATCAAAACATAGGCTTCATGAACGGAACACGAAGATAATGCTTATAAAAGTTTCCAACACTAGCTTGATGTTCAACATGAATCATGGAGGAGACAAAATGCTGCTGATGGGCTCAATAACAACTCATCGGAATTTCCATATCACTGGACTTCCACCATTATGTGAACACGGTGATAGCATTGGTTAGACCAAAAGATGTAATGGTGTATGCTCGAGGGATCAACCACGAGTAAGACAACATTACGAGCATCGTTGGTTCTGATTTGACTTGACGATAGCCCATACTCAAGTCAAAGTTTTGACAAGGCAATAGATCCGACAACTGATCACGAGGACCAATCGATGGAGATATCATCTTTCTTGAACACACACACACACACACACACACACACACAGAAGATATACCTTTGGAATGAACTAGGTCAGATAAAGCTTTATATTCCAACTCCCCAAGTTGTTGTTTAGCTCAACCGACTAGTTCAGGGCATCCAACACAGAATCTTGGAGTGGGTGGTTTGGAGGAAAACCAACATGATCACGAACTCAACATAGCAGTCAGGTGACAACCTGGTAATACTTTCGAGATGATATTCGGAACATCACAAACCACCAATATGTTACTAAGCTCGAGAACAATCTTGCTTTCTAGAGCAAGACGATATGATCAAGAGAGTGATGGATTGACACAATCGTATCTCATTGATCGGGGAGTGCACCATGGAAAATGGACTAGGTCGCACGATAAACCTTAGGATGATGATTCAATAACCAACACACTAAGAATAAGATTATTGTCCATTAACTACCAAGCAACGGAGTTACTAGGAGTATTGATTTCACACATCACAGTTCAGTTGTCAGCATTCCGGTTACAACCAACATGGATACTGAGGGAGTCCAGGATTAGGGAGTGTCTGGATGGCCGGACTATGACCTATGGCCAGACTCCTGGACTATGAAGATACAAGATTGAAGACTTCGTCCCGTGTCCGGATGGGACTTTCCTTGGCGTGGAAGGCAAGCTTGGTGATACGGATATGTAGATCTCCTTCCATTGTAACCGACTCTGTGTAACCCTAGCCCTCTCTGGTGTCTATATAAACCGGAGGGTTTTAGTCCATAGGACGAACAACAATCATACCATAGGCTACCTTATAGTGTTTAGCCTCTCTGATCTCGTGGTAGATCTACTCTTGTACTACCCATATCATCAATATTAATCAAGCAGGAGTAGGGTTTTACCTCCATCGAGAGGGCCCGAACCTGGGTAAAAACATCGTGTCCCTTGTCTCCTGTTACCATCCGCCTAGACGCACAGTTCGGGACCCCCTACCCGAGATCCGCCGGTTTTGACACCGACAGATACCGAGGGATGAATAATGATGGCGAGAAGTATCACTGCATCAAGAATTCATGATATATTGTGCAATTATCACGTCATTCTTGATATGAAAGAGGGTGACACTCCAAGGTCGAACAAATCAAAGGCTGGGTTGGCAATTTGATCTGCGGAATACAACTACTTTGACCCAATCCTCGAAATGGATGAGGTACTGGAGTTTGTTTCTCCTAGTCATTCCAGAATAGAACGACTTGACGGACTACAAGAATAATAGGCATCGATGAACACGAATGCACACATACTATTGACTCTCAATTGATAGACGAAGGTCAGAAAACAACTAAAGAGGGACAACTCAAAGGAACATATGATTTTCTGAGTTGTGGGTGCATAGATTAGCATGTCGAACGAGTTCAACATATTTCTTCCGGATAACCCATGCAGAAAGGTAGAACTGGCAGAGTCACAATATGAATGGAGTACTCCTCAAGAGCACCCTGGTTGTGATCTTTTGGTTCAAAAGAACCTCTGCCATGATGGTTCATGGTATTGGAAGAATGAGATACCACGGACCTCGAGGACTATCGCAAGGTTACTAATATCCTAAAGGAACGAGCAAACACCAACAGTTGAAGTAAGTAGGGTGAATCTCGGGTTCAAGAACCCAGGAATAGAATACCTACTACTAAAATGGCATCACGGGATGCTTTCGAGAATGACGGCCAGAATCATCACACTGGGAACACAAAACATGGCTAGAATACTAGGTGACTCCCTAAGACACCTAGGGTCATAATAATGGCTTCAACATATATGCCGAGGCGACGGAGTACCTCAACTCACCGATTGGTGTTGTTAAACTGGCCCGAAGAAACATCGGGAACGGAAAGAAGGGATTTGCAAATGCATCGGACTATTTAGAAACCTGGGATGACTCGGACAGCATAACGGCTGTAAATGCTCAAAAATATTTGAGACATCCTGCAAAATGGTGGTATAACCACTCAACATCACAATATCAAGGTTCTGAGACAACTGTTAACACACGGAAGTACTAGAAACTGAACTGAGACATGAATCCATCAATCCTATAAGTCTATGGATTAGTAACACGCCATCCTGATAGATAGATGAGAAGGCCTAGTTCTTAATCCCCGTAGAAAATAAGAGGTTGACTCAGATCAGAAGGGCATAAGGTAAAGGAGTAAAAAGAGCCTTACGTTCCCTTCCACAACCAATTCCCTTATATAACTAAAGCATTTCTAGACTCAACTTCGACCAGTTTGGCTTGGTAATCCTATAGGCAGTCAGGCTCTGATACCAAAGCTATCAGGACCCCAATCCTAAGTCACACCAATCTAGCATGTAACACATCATATCACTTTGCGGCCTCACGCACGGTATTCCCACGGGTGCCACCTTACCTGGCCCAGGACCGTTTGCGCCTTTTGGCTCACGTATATGATAGTGTCGCTAGCATCCATATGACAAAGAACCCGGTCCGACATGACTAGTCGTGAATCCAAAGTGGCACTAACTTACAGGGACATGCATACATGACCCAGCAACGAACGTGTCGGTCATCAACGTATGAACCCAAGTCATAGGAAGCTACAAGGACTTAAAGAAACAACGCGTGACATTTCCCCGAAGGGACAAACACAGGAACGAAGGACACATGCAGGCCAACCTAAGTGTTCCGGAGCAGTAGAAAGCTAGCATGGCTCAGTGGAAGCACTAGGAGACATTTCTCGGTAAGAGAGGCTACCAAGAATAAACAACTAGGTTGTCGGATCACACATATACCAAGCATTTCAATAACATACACACAATATGATTGATATGTGCAAATACAACATGGCGTCACAACAAAACTCTATGACTCAAAGTATTTATTCATTAGGCTCCGAGGAGCCAGATATTACAAACATGGGTCAGATGACCCAGCATTCAAGTCATACAAGCAAAAAGCACATGCGGAAGCTTAACTTGTCTGAGTATAGACAACTACAAATGAAAAAGGCTGAGAAGCCTAACTATCTACAAGACCCTGTCGAGGGCACAAGATCGTAGCTGAGGTAACAAGCTAAACGTCGAAGTCCACGTGGAACTGTGAAACATAAATTAAGCAAACGTAAGTATAATTGTACCCAGCAATACTTACATTAGAACTAGCTACATATGCATCGGTATCAACAAAGGGGTGGTGGAGTTTAACTGCAGCAAGCCAGCTTTGACTCAGTGGCTATCCTGTACTATGACTGTAAGTAACTGATGACCCACAAGTATAGGGGATCTATCGTAGTCCTTTCGATAAGTAAGAGTGTCAAACCCAACGAGGAGCAGAAGGAAATGATAAGCGGTTTTCAGCAAGGTATTCTCTGCAAGTACTGAAATAAGTGGTAACAGATAGTTTTGTGATAAGATAAATTGTAACGAGCAACAAGTAACACGAGTAAATAAAGTGCAGCAAGGTGGCCCAATACTTTTTGTAGCAAAGAACAAGCCTGGACAAACTCTTATAATTGGAAAAGCGCTCCCGAGGACACATGGGAATATCGTCAAGCTAGTTTTCATCACGTTCATATGATTCTCGTTCGGTACTTTGATAATTTGATATGTGGGTGGACCGGTGCTTGGGTGCTGTTCTTACTTGAACAAGCATCCCACTTATGATTAACCTCTATTGCCAGCATTCGCAACTACAACAAAAGTATTAAGGTAGACCTAACCATAGCATGAAACATATGGATCCAAATCAGCCCCTTACGAAGCAACGCATAAACTAGGGTTTAAGCTTCTTTCACTCTAGCAACCCATCATCTACTTATTACTTCCCAATGCCTTCCTCTAGGCCCAAATAATGGTGAAGTGTTATGTATTCGACATTCACATAACACCACTAGAGGCTAGACAACATACATCTCATCAAAATATCGAACGAATACCAAATTCACATGACTACTAATAGCAAGACTTCTCTCGTGTCCTCTGGAACAGACGTAACTACTCACAAAGCATATTCATGTTCATAATCAGAGGGGTAATAATATGCATAAAGGATATGAACATATGATCTTCCACCAAATAAACCAACTAGCATCAACTACAAGGAGTAATCAACACTACTAGCAACCTACTAGCACCAATCCCGGACTTGGAGGCAAGAATTGGATACAAGAGATGAATTAGGGTTTGGAGATGAGATGGTGCTGGTGAAGATGTTGATCGAGATTTCCCTCTCCCGATGAGAGGAGCGTTGGTGATGATGATGCCGATGATTTCCCCCTCCCAGAGGGAAGTGTCCCCGGCAGAACAGCTCTGCCGGAGCCCTAGATTGGTTCCGCCAAGGTTCCGCCTCGTGGCGGTGGAGTTTCGTCCCGAAAGGTTGCTTCATGTATTTTTCTCATCGAAAGACTTCATATAGGAGAAGATGGGCGTCGGAGAGCCACCAGGGGGGCACGAGGTAGGGGGGCGCGCCCCAGGGGGGCGCCCCCCACCCTCGTGAGTAGGGTGTGGGCCCCCTGGCCTTCATCTTTGGTGGCAATTTTTCTTTATTTATTTTAAGATATTCCGTGGAGTTTCAGGACTTTTGGAGTTGCGCAGAATTGGTCTCTAATATTTGCTCCTTTTCCAGCCCAGAATTCCAGCTGCCGGCATTCTCCCTCTTCATGTAAACCTTGTAAAATAAGAGAGAATAGCCATAAGTATTGTGACATAACGTGAAATAACATCCCATAATGCGATAAATATCGATATAAAAGCATGATGCAAAATGGACGTATCAACTCCCCCAAGCTTAGACCTCGCTTGTCCTCAAGCGAAAAGCCGATAACAATAAATATGTCCTCATGTTTAGAGGTAGAGGCGTCGATAAAAATGAAATACGGACATGAAGGCATCATGATTGTTCTCATAATAGCAACATATATAGATTTTGTCATATGATTACTTATGTTCAAGTGATGATCTTTTCACAATGCAAAGGTGTGAATCAGAAACCTTATTGAGCACCAACAAATTATAACCTCAGTCATTGAAGCAATTGCAATTTATCATAACATCGCAAAGAGTCTATGTCAGAGCTTAAAAGCAAGTCCACATACTCAACTATCACTTAGTCCTTCATAATTTCTAACACTCACGCAATACTTGTAGTTACGGAGTTTTAATCGGACATAGAGAAAGATAGGGGCTTATAGTTTTGCCCCACAACCTTTTACCTCAATGGTAATGTCAACAATAATAATTCATGCTCCCCTACATCCAATTAGATATATATATATCATGTTATTTCCAGCATGCTGGGCTTGCCAAAGGATAAAATAAAAAGGGGAAGGTGAAGATCACCATGACTCTTGCATAAGGTAGAGGATAATAATAAAAGATAGGCCCTTCGCAGAGGGAAGCAGAAGTTGTCATGCACGTTTAGGGTTGATGCACAAAATCTTAATGCAAAAGAACGTCACTTTATATTGCCCCTTGTATGTGGACCTTTATTATGCAATCCGTCGCTTTTATTACTTCCACAACAAGTTCGTACAAAGCTTATTTTCTCTGCACTAATAAGTCATGCATATTTAGAGAGCAATTTTTATTGCTTGCACCGATGACAACTTACTTGAAGGATCTTACTCAATCCATAGGTAGATATAGTGGACTCTCATGGCTAAACTGGTTTAAGGGTATTTGGAAGCACAAGTAGTATCTCTACTTGGTGCTGAGAATTTGGCTAGCATGAGGGGGAAAGGCAAGCTAAACATTTAGAGGATCCATGACAACATACTTTATGTCAGATATAAGAAAACATAACTCATCATGTTGTCTTCCTTGTCCAACATCAACTCTTTAGCATGTCATATTTTAATGAGTGCTCCCAATCATAAAAGATGTCAATGATAATATATCTATATGTGAAACCTCTCTTTCCTTATTACTTCCTATTAATTGCAACGATGACCAAAGCTATATTTGCCAACTCCCAACAACTTTTAATCATCATACTCTTTCTATGTGAAGTCATTACTCTCAATAAGATCAATATGAACTCTTTGTTTCTTTTTATTTTTTATTTTATTCACCCAAGATCATGGCAAAATAATCAAGCCCTTGACTCAACACTAAACTTTATTATATATATATAGCTCACGGACTCGATTACATAGAGGGATCATAAAGCAAAACTCAAAACTAGATCATGCCATAACTTAATTCTACTAAATCAAGATACTACTAATAGGATCAAACTAAGAAAAACGGTAAAGATAGGAGTTGTGATGGTGATACGATACCGGGGCACCTCCCCCAAGCTTGGCAGTTGCCAAGGGGAGTGCCCATACCCATGTGATTATGTCTCCTTTGTTGGTGAAGAAGGTGGAAGTGTTGTCGATGATGCGGGCTTGCCCTTCTCTTTCTCCAACTTGCGTCTGAGGGTGAAATTATCAATCCTCAACTCATCATTCTCGGTCTCAAGCTTTATTATCCTTTTGCATAATGCCTCTTTGCTTTCTTGCTTGAAGCGAGGGGGAACTGGTTCATCTTCATCTTCCTCATCGGGGTACCATATATATGGATAGGTATCCTTGAATATGTTTTTATCTAAAGGCCGGTAAGAAATCGGGCAATCCTCCTCCGAATCTTGAGATAACATGTTGATCTCGACTGCGAGGGACAGCTTGAAACAAAAACAGAGGATATTTGCGTGATACGGAGTCAAAACCTTGGGAGAATATATAATGAATTTTACCGACCAAAATACGTGCTGTGCAAGAAAACGGAGTCCAGAGGGCACACGAGGTGCTCACGAGTTAGGGCGCGCCCGGGGTAGGGCGCCCCACCACCCTCGTGGAGCCTCGTGTCCTTCCGACTGCTACTTATTTTCTATTTTCTAAATATTCTAAAACGGAGAAATATTGCCTTAAAAATTGTTTTGGAGTCGGTTTACTTACCGCACCACATACCTATTCCTTTTGAGTCTTAAACGGTCCGAAAGTGTCCCTTATGTATTCCTCCGGGGTTACGGTTTCAATAATATTGGTTTCAACATTTATGGGATTACATGAGATATAATGTTTGATCCTTTGACCGCTTACCACCTTCGGTTTGTGCCTTGAAGTTGTTGATTTTATGGCACCTAACGATAGACCTCCTCGATAACGTAGGGACCTTCCCATTTAGAGAGAAGTTTTCCCGCAAAAAATCTTAAACGAGAGTTGTATAGCAATACATAATCACCTACATTAAACTCACGCTTTTGTATCCTTTTGTCATGTCATCTTTTAACTTTTTCTTTAAACAACTTGGCATTTTAATAAGCTTGGGTTCTCCATTCATCAAGTGAGCTAATATCAAATAACCTTTTCTCACCAGCAAGTTTGAAATCATAGTTGAGCTCTTTAATGGCCTAATATGCCTTATGTTCTAGTTTGAGAGGTAAGTGACATGCTTTTCCATAAACCATTTTATACGGAGACATACCCATAGGATTTTTATATGCAGTTCTATAGGCCCATAGTGCATAATCAAGTTTCTTGGACCAATTCTTTCTAGACCTATTAACAGTCTTTTGCAAAATTAATTTGAGCTCTCTGTTACTCAATTCTACTTGACCACTAGACTATGGGTGATATGGAGATGCAATTCTATGATTAACATCATATTTAGCAAGCATTTTACAGAAAGCACCATGAATAAAGTGTGAACCACCATTAGTCATTAAATATCTAGGGACTCCAAACCTCGGAAAAATAACTTCCTTAAGCATTTTAATAGAAGTGTTATGATCATCACTACTAGTTGGAATAGCTTCTACCCACTTAGTAACGTAGTCAACAACAACTAAAATATGTGTATATCCATTAGAGGCAGGAAAAGGTCCCATATAATCAAAGCCCCAAACATCAAATGGTTCAATAACAAGTGAATAATTCATAGGCATTTCTTGACGTCTACTAATACTACCAATTCTTTGACATTCATCGCAAGACAAAACAAACTTACGGGCATCCTTGAAGAGAGTAGGCCAATAAAAACCAGATTGCAATACCTTATGTGCAGTTCTGTCTCCAGCGTGGTGTCCTCCATAAGCTTCGGAGTGACACTTGCGTAGGATCTATTCCTGTTCATGCTCAGGTACACAACGTCTAATAACACCATCTACTCCTTCTTTATAAAGATGTGGGTCATCCCAAAAGTAATGCCGCAAATCATAGAAAAACTTTTTCTTTTGTTGGTATGTGAAGCTAGGTGGTATAAATTTAGCAACAATATAATTAGCATAATCAGCATACCATGGAGTGCTATGAGAAGTGCTTATGACATTTAATTGTTCATCAGGAAAGCTATCATCAATAGGTAGTGGGTCATCAAGAACATTCTCTAACCTAGATAAGTTATCTGCAACGGGGTTCTCAGCTCCTTTCCTATCAACAATATGCAAATCAAATTCTTGCAGCAGGAGAACCCATCTGATAAGTCTAGGTTTTGCATCTTTCTTTTCCATAAGATATTTAATAGCAGCATGATCAGTGTGAATAGTTACTTTAGAATCAACAATATAGGGTCTGAATTTATCACAAGCAAATACAACTGCTAAAAGTTCCTTTTCGATAGTAGCATAATTTCTTTGAGCATTGTCTAGAGTCTTACTAGCATAATGGATAACATTTAATTTCTTATCAACTCTTTGCCCTAGAACAGCACCTACAGCATAATCACTAGCATCACACATAATTTCAAAGGGTAAATTCTAATCAGGTGGCTGAACAACAGGTGCAGAGACTATTGCTTTTTTAAGTATTTCAAATGCTTCTACACAATCATCATCAAATACAAATGGTACATCTTTTTGTAATAAATTAGTCAGAGGCCGAGAAATTTTTGAGAAGTCCTTAATGAACCTCCTATAAAATCCGGCATGACCAAGGAAACTTCTTATACCTTTGATGTCCTTGGGACATGGCATCTTTTCAATAGCATCAACCTTGGCTTTATCAACTTTAATACCTCTTTCAGAAACTTTGTGCCCCAAGACAATTCCTTCATTAACCATAAAGTGGCACTTTTCCCAATTCAAGACAAGATTAGTTTCCACTGACTATCAGCAACGGGATAAATTATACCTGCCTCCAGAAGCTTGAGTATTTCTTTTCTTACCACTTCTTTCATTTTAGGATTCAAGCGTCGTTGAGGATCACGAACCGGTTTGGCATCCACTTCCAAATTTATTTTATGTTGACATAAAGTGGGGCTAATGCCCTTAAGATCATCAAGAGTATATCCAATAGCGGCACGATGCTTCTTCAGAGTTTTCAATAATCTTTCTTCTTCATGCTCTGAAAGGTTAGCACTAATAATAACAGGATATATTTTCTTTTCATCAAGATAAGCATATTTAAGTTTATCAGGCAACGGTTTAAGCTCAAACACGGGATCACCCTTGGGTGGAGGGGGATCCCCTAGGATTTCAACAGGCAAATTGTGTTGCAGAATAGGTTCCTGTTTAAAGAATACTTCATCTATTTCCTTTCTTTCATTAATGAACGTATCATTTTCATGGTTTAGAAAATAGTGTTCTAAAGGATCACTAGGAGGTACGGCAATAGAAGCAAGACCAATAATTTCATCCTTACTAGGCAATTCTTCCTCACGATGTTGTTTGCTAAATTTGGAGAAATTAAACTCATGAATCATATCATCCAAACCAATAGTAACAACATTCTTTTCGCAATCTATCTTACCATTAATAGTGTTCAAGAAGGGTCTGCCAAATATAATGGGACAAAAGCTATCTTGTGGAGAACCAAGAATAAGAAAATCAGCAGGATATTTGGTTTTCCCACACAAGACTTCAACATCTCTAACAATTCCCACTGGTGAAATAGTATCTCTATTGGTGTCGGTGTCAAACCGGCGGATCTCGGGTATGGGGTCCCGATCTGTGCGTCAAGGCTAATGGTAACAGGAAGCAAGGGAGACAGATGTTTACCCAGGTTCAGGCCCTCTCGATGGAGGTAAAACCCTACTTCCTCCTTGATTAATATTGATGATATGGGTAGTACAAGAGTAGATCTACCACGAGATCATAGAGGCTAAACCCTAAGAGCTAGCCTATGATGGTATGATTGTAATAGTGATCGGCCTTCTAAGGACCAACCTCTCCGATTTATATAGACACCGGAGAGGGCTAGGGTTTAAATGGAGTCGGTTACAAGGAAGGAAATATAATATCCGGATCGCCAAGCTTGCCTTCCACACCAAGGAAAGTCTCATCCGGACACGGGCCGAAGTCTTGAGTCTTGTATCTTCATGCTTCAATAGTCCGGACGTCGTATACAGTCCAGCTGTCCGGATACCCCCTAGTCCAGGACTCCCTCAGTAGCCCCTGAACCAGGCTTCAATGACGATGAGTCCGGCACGCAGTATTGTCTTCGGCATTGCAAGGCGGGTTCCTTCTCCGAATACTCCATAGTACCTGTTACGACGAATAGTGTCCGACCTCCAATCAATGTTGTGCTCCTCGGCTTCAGTGCCTCAGTAATGACCATCTCCAGGCGTCGGGCGAATGCGAGGAGCCGAGGCATTTTTGCGTTTGCCACCCTCGATCCTTCGGGTTAACCGTCTATTTGAAGGGACGGGGATTCTCAGATCCAAACCTCACTCTCTCTCCCAGAGCCAGCATCCAACAGAGCACTCCGCGAAAAGCCATTCCAACATGGTCGGCCGTCGCAGCTCTTCCGCTTGCCCTTCTCATTCCAAGTCGGGGGACTCGGGAGAGTGCTCAGTTCCACATAGCCATTTGATAAAGTTACAAACCCAAGGGTTTCTCCCACCGTCGTTCATGGTCTCCGTCCAGGCTGGAATAGCCACTTATGATGGAGGGGAACAAGCAGAGGGATCTCCTGATCCATCTCCAGAGGAGCGCGTATGCCTCATCCCGCATCTGTTGAGGGGCGTCGGATTTCCTATCCACCCATTTCTTCGCGGGCTCCTGGAGTTCTACGGCCTCCAGTTACACGATCTCACCCCTGCCTCTATTCTGCAAATAGCGGGGTATGTTTCCCATTGCGAGCTGTTTTTAGGCTGCAAACCACACTTCGGATTATGGAGGAAGTTGTTCTGCCTCGTCCCCCGCACCCAGGGGAGTCCCTATGTCAAGTGGGCGGGGCCGAAGTATGGCGCATTGCCGAGACCGGATACCTGTCCGGCACTCCTGAGAAGGCACCTGAAAACTGGCCTTCAGAGTGGTTCTATATAAACGACGTCCCCCTTCCGGATCCAGTCCGGCAAGGTCTCCGCAAGTTCAGCAACGCCCCGCCGAGGGCACGCCTAGCTGGCGCCCCCGGGGCCCTCAAGAAGAGGACACAAGGGAAATACTCCTCCTGATGGACAGGATAAAGTTACTGGCCAAATCCGGACTGACAATAGTTGAGGTTATGGCGATATGCATAAGACGGGGAGTGCAGCCGCTCCAATATCAGGGGAAGCCCATGTGGCATTTCAACGGGGAAGATGACGCCACCCGCTGTGGCCGTAATGGTACGGACTCCGCTGCCGCTCTGGCAAGGATATTGTCCGATTTGTACAAAGGGGAAGAGGAGGAATTCCTTCGCATAAAAACGCGGGACGGATTCTCCATGTACAACCACCCAGCGTGGGTAATTTTCCATCCTTTTTCCCTGCTTTAATTACTCTAGCGTTCTTCTGCTAAGATTACTTGCATCAATGCTTCTGGGCAGGAACTAAGGAGGGCCGTAGAAGGAATCTTCAGCCCCAAGAACCATAGGACCCTGGAAGGGCCCTAGATCCGGGACTTAAAGTGGACCCGGATATGATTGTGGAGCTTGTCAACGGGGTATTCTATCAGGCGAGCTGGGATGGTGCCCTAGTGGCCATTACGGCCGACTACCCTGGACTGCTCCCCGCATCGCAAGTAAGCCGAACTGAAAAATCCTATCCTTTGAAGAGGACTCTTCCTAGGTATTACAATTTACCTTTGAGGCGTCATTCTATTTGCAGAAACAACGGCCGGAGCGAGGGGCCGAGCCCCTAGGGACTCGTCAACCATGGGCGTCCAGATCGGGCACGCTCAAGAGGAAGGCGGTGAGGGTTGACACACCGCTACAGAGGTAAAGCAATAACCCGTCCTGTAATTGTAGAATTTAAAATATGACAGCGCCCTTTGTGTCTGGCAGGAAGAGGAATAACCGGACTATATCCGGCGACCCTACCAATCACGCCTCCGCCAGCCGAGTTCCAGAACTGGCTTCGGGGGCGGAGGCGGACACGAGGCCAGCACCGCATAGCTCTCTGTCGGTGTCAAAACCGGAGGATCTCGGGTAGGGGGTCCCGAACTGTGCGTCTAGGCGGATGGTAACAGGAGACAAGGGACACGATGTTTTAACCCAGGTTCGGGCCCTCTCGATGGAGGTAAAACCCTACTCCTGCTTGATTAATATTGATGATATGGGTAGTACAAGAGTAGATCTACCACGAGATCAGAGAGGCTAAACCCTAGAAGCTAGCCTATGGTATGATTGTTCTTCGTCCTACGGACTAAAAACCTCCGGTTTATATAGACACCGGATAGGGTTAGGGTTACACAGAGTCGGTTACAATGGTAGGAGATCTACACATCCGTATCACCAAGCTTGCCTTCCACGCCAAGGAAAGTCCCATCCGGACACGGGAAGAAGTCTTCAATCTTGTATCTTCATAGTCTAGGAGTCCGGCCAACAGTGATAGTTCGGCTATCCGGACACCCCCTAATCCAGGACTCCCTCAGTAGCCCCTGAACCAGGCTTCAATGACGACGAGTCCGACGCGCATATTTTCTTCGGCATTGCAAGGCGGGTTCCTCCTCCGAATACTTCATAGAAGATTTTGAACACAAGGATTGTGTCCGGCTCTGCAAAACAAGTTCCACATACTACCGTAGAGAGAATAACCTTTGCACAGATCTGCTGACGTATTCCGCGGCGTGACATCACACCACGGCCAGGCCTTTATAAGAATCGTTTTTACTGTTCCACCTCAGCGCGTTTAGCGAGGCGGTTTCCTTGGCACGTCTTATCAATGCGGAGATCGTGCCCCCTTATTCCGGGATCCTCATCAATACGGGCGTGGGTAACCCAGTCATGCCCGTTGGCACACCTCCTCCATCGAAGGCGAGTCCCGAATGGTCACGGGGTGGGCTCTTGGTATTCAACCTCTTTATAACGAGACCAAGGCCCGCTCCTTTCTTTCAATCTCAATCAAATCCGCCCCTCGCCTCGAGTTCCAACACCCAAAGCTCTAGAGTTAAGCGCTTCGGACCTTCAACGATGTCCGGCTCCAACCTGCACGGCCGGTGGATGTCTTCCTCCGTCACGAAGAAGATGTGCTAAAGCTGAGAGACGCCAGATATCTAACCGGCGAAAATTTGCATAGGCTGCCTGCTCAAGGGCAGGTTGTTCCCACTCCCGAGCCTGGTGAGAGCGTGGTATTCGTGTCTCACTTCCTTCAAGGTTTAAGCTTCCCGACGGACCCCTTTGTGAGGGGGCTCATGTTTTATTATGGGCTGGAATTCCATGACTTGGATCCGGAGTCCATCCTCCACATCTCGTCGTTCATTGTTGTATGTGAAGCCTTCCTCCGCATTACCCCTCACTTCGGATTGTGGCTCAAGACCTTCAAAGTGGAGCCGAAGATGATCAAGGGGCATCGAGCAGTCTTGGAGGGGCTGTTATAAGCAAGAATGCAGACGCTCCATGGCCCGAGGGCTCTTTTCAAGAGGAGCTCAATTTATGGCAACATGAGTGGTTTTATATCACCGCTCCCAGGGGCACCAAATGGGTGGCGCCACCTGCCTTTCGCTCGGGTCCTCCACCGCGGCTGGCATCATGGGTCAATAAAGGGCTTGACTGGGGGCCGTCCAAGGACGTGCCCTTGTTGCAGGGCCGTATTCGAGACCTCCTAGAGAGAGATCAATCTGGTCGTAGTAGCGCAGGTCATGCTGCTTCACGCATCCTGCCACGTAAACGCCGCCCCTCCGCTGTGTGGGAGTTCAATCCGGAGGGACCACGAGCTCTTCAACATTTTATGGGTGCAACGCCCGTGGAGATGTACAAACTGTTCTTCGGATCACAAGCAATGTGTCCGGACTTGACCGAGGACGCAGGTCTGAGCTGCAATCGCCCGGATACTCAAGTAAGTAGTCCTATACCCGGACATGCTATCTGCATATTTATCATAAACTTGCCCTTAAAAGAGCTATCCTTTAAATAGGAGTGGACAGCAAAAGCAAAACTGATCAGGTGTCCGGCCCCCCTCCCTGAGACCACGCCGGATCCCGTATTAACCAAGATGCTAGAGGCTGTGCCTTTTGAAGAAGGCGAAGGGGGAACAAGGAGCTACTTCCTCCATGAAGGAGGCTATCAAGAAAGGGGATCGAGAATCCTCCTCCAAGGGATAAGAGGACCGCTTCAAGATCCGAGACCAAAGCCTCAAGCGGGGAAGAAATCTTCACCAGAGGGTCTGCGGCGGGGAGATGCCCCGCCGCACTATTTCCCCAAGGAGATCAGCCCTCCATCGAGCCGTAAGTAAAGGGGGAGTTTATAAAATAAAAGACATCCCTGTTTTATTTCTGAAGGTAACCGAAAGTTTACCTTGTAGTTCGGATCTCAGCCCTTCACAGCAGAGCTCGTCTTCAGGGGATCTTGATCCGGAGATGATGGAGAGCGAAACGCCTCCGCCTGCCGTACCGTTATGCGAGGTGGACGACCCGAGGTGTCGCCGCGGATGGCTCCTCCGAATCGGCGGGGCCGAAGGCAGCCGATGTCCCTCAAAGCTCTTCGTGTCCGCCTTCAAAAAGGCCATCGGGCGAGTCCGGCACCAACGGGTGTGCGGTCGGAGGAGCTGAAGGAGATGCTCGGGTGAGCGTCTATCTCGGAAGATCACCGTACGTTAATGAGTACGGTGATTAAAAGGATTTCATCCGCTGAGAGGGGATTGCATGAAGCCGTCGTAAGTTTACTGACGGGTTTTGAGGTACGCAAAATGATGTACCTTCTGACAGTTTTGCATATAAAATGCGCCCTGTATAGATAGTAGCCCCTGAGACTTGGTGCGGTGTCAAAAATGACGGCGCGCAGAGGATCATAACCCCAGGTATAATATGCGCTCTTCCTAGGTAGGTGGCGAAGCGTCCGGTGGCTAGCCGGGCTGATGAATTTGCCGAGCTGAAGCGGCAACTTGACATGGCGGATGCGGACATCACGCTTGTTAATAAGCGGCTTGACGAGTCACAAGGTATGCAACTTCTCCGCGGACACCTGGTAAGGGAGCTTAACGCCCATGTCTTACAACGTGTATGCTTAATGCAGATGGTGCCGCTGCTACGGAGAGCCTTCGGGCAGAGCTCGCCGAGCCAAGGAGCAAGTCAGAAAAAGTGATGCGGCTGCTTTAAAGGCGGCCGCAGAGCTAAAAGCCGAACAGGCTGCCCACTGTCAAAGCAAGAAAGAAATGGCCGAGATGGCCGTGAATTTGAAGAATGCTACTGACCGTTGCGAGCTTCTTGAAAAAGAAGATCGAGCGAAACAAGAGGACCTGAACAAGGCCGCCACCGAGGCCAAGGATACTCGCTCTGCAATGAGAGCTAGGAAGGAGGAGCTACGTCAGGCTGGAGATATTGCGGCTGAAAGTCCTTTCTGTTGCGGAGGAAATTCACGGATCCTAGGTACGCTCAATTGGACCGGCTGTTGGGTGCGGAGGATGCTTGTCTGGACTTGGCGGCGAGTGCCAAAGACGCGGCCGAACACTTCCGAGGTCAAAAGGATCACGGAGTGGAAGAGCTTTTTTGGTCGCAGTTCCATAGTCCGAAGCGTCCACTTTCATTAACCGATCGTTTGGCCGAATGGGCTGAGCTGAATAGGTTGTCCGGACTTGCCATGAAGGCTGTCATGACTCATTTGTGGCTGAAAAGCCCCAAGCCGAAGAGTTATTTTGGCTTGGTGCAACAGTTCCTTGGTGCGGTGCCGCATATCGATGCAATGAAGCGGTCAGCCTGCATAGAGGGTGCGCGGATGGCTCTTGCCCGTGTCAAGACATACTGGGCGGAGATGAAGGCCACCGACGTTACATCCCAAGATTCGGACAGAAGCCGAGTACCTGCCGAGCACTATTTTGAGGAAGTCCTGCAGGGCACTCGTTTAATAGAGACGCAGTGCTCGAAGGATGTTATGCTTTAATGACATGTATAATTTGTGAAAACAATGTTTCAATATAATAAAAGAGCTTTTTATACTTGTGCGTTCAAGTATTAAAACACCTCCTGTGCGGCCGTTGATGTATATGTGTATATAACCTGAAAGATGGCAGTCTTCGGCTTCAGCCCCCACGCAAAAAGGCGCATTTTCACACTTAATCCAACGTATTGGTCCTGTAAAGGAGGTGATAGCATAGCAAACTAGGCAACCGGACTATAATGCTTTATCACTTTGACTTAGCCATAGGAGTTCGATGGTGGGGCTACTATATAGCCCCTAGGGGCACCGCGCTCTCCGATTGGGCGCGTATGTGCTGACCGAAATGGTCCTTCGTCAATGCGGGGAATTCTAAACATTCCGTGGGTCATCGAGTGGTTGACCAGTCTCACGCTATATCATGACAGTCAGTTTTAGCTTTCTCATCGAGGTGCTCAACCCAGCTAAACCGGGCACAATCGCAGTTGGTTCTCCCAGCGCTACCTTAGCCGATATAACGGAACGTAAGGTACCAAAACATGGGGCCGGCAAACCCAACATTTTACCAAAGACATGATCCGGAGCTGATGCATATAAGGCCTAACTCGAGACGCTGAACACCCCTAAGGTATTCGGTCTTTATGAAAACGGGCAGAATAATGCCCTAAACCCCTGGTGTCCAGGTACGCGCAAAAATTCTGGTGCGGCCGATGCCAAACGCCAGCCTCCTCCTCGGTTATAGCAACAAGTCGGGGATGTGTATCAACAAGAGACAGAAAAAAGGTTTACGAGGTCTTAATCTGAAAGAATCCTTGCAACGGGTCCCTACCGCACGCTGCGCATACTGTATCCGTTGTGTCGATCCTCGACGGGTGTAGCACGGTGTTCATCTCAGTAAAGAGAAGAACTTATTTGAAAAGAAAAAGGATCGTGCAAAAAATGTACTTTATATTAAATAAACAGAGTACGGTTCAAAAAAGTGAACAAAATTGAGCTTTATTTTCTCTTGTTGCACATGTGTGCAGCCCCTTGTACGGGGGTATGCCGCTAGTAGGCCTTTATATATTTACGGCGGACTCGTCTAGCCATGTCCGGGGTTCGAATGACCTATTCAGGTGCTTTGATTAGCGGAGCCGGATTAGTGTGGGGCTGTCAAGGCAGTCTCACGTTCTTCCGCGCTCGAGTAACACTTGGTACTCCCTTTTAATGAGATGATGCCGCGTGGACCGGGCATTTTAAGTGTAAGAGATGCATAATGCGGTATTGCATTAAAGCGGGCGAAAGCTTCACGTCCCAGTAGTGCTTGATAGCTACTTTCGAATGGGGCTATGTGGAAGGTTAACTTTTCACGGCGGAAGTTGTCAGATGACCCGAACACAACTTCTAGAAGTAGGGAGCCCGTACAATGGGCATATGGGCCTGGCATTACCCCTTTGAAGGAGGTTTTGCTATGGTGGATATTGGTTGGGTCTATCCCCATTTTGCGGATTGTGTCCTGATATAACAGGTTTAGATCGCTACCTCCGTCCATTAGGACTTGTGTAAATTGGAGTCCGTCGATTATAGGATCTAATATCAAGGCAGTCCATCCTGCGTTCCGGATACTTCCGGAATAGTCTGGATGATCGAAGGTGATTGGTTTTGACAACCATCATTGGGACTCTTCTGGGATAGACCGTGCGGCCTGTGTTTCTATGGGCGCCGCTCTGTTTTTCCCTTTTGTCACTTGAAGTGAGTTCACTGTTTTGACTTTTTTTGGGAAATTCTTTTGTTTTCCGGTGCTCTGCTGGTGGGGTTCGTCATCGTCCTCGCTTGGTGTGTCGAGCCCCTTGTGTTCGGCATTGAGTTTGCCGGACTGCTTGAAGACCCAACAATCTCTGTGGGTATGGTTTGCAGGCTTCCCGGGAGTACTGTGGATTTGGCATATTTTGTCCAAGATTTTGTTTAGGTTGGATAGCTCGTCGCTGTTGTCCTTGAGGGGCAGTTTTTTATGATTCTGCCGGGAGCTTCTGAATCCGGCGTTGACTACCGTGCTCTTCGGGCTGTTTCCCTTTGTCCGTATTGGTCCTTGCTGCGTCGAGGTTTTCCATTTCCATCCCCGACTTGGATGTACTTGGGTCGCTGGTACTGCATCTTGCCAGCCAACTATCCTCTCCGTGCAAAAGCGGGCCATGAGGCTTGTTAATGCAGCCATTGTTCTCGGCTTCTCTGCCGAGATGTACATGCAGCCATTCGTCTCGGACGTTGTGTTTGAAAGCTGCTAAGGCTTCGCGTCCGGACAGTCGACTATTTGGTTCTTTTTGGTGAGGAACCTGTTCCAGAATTTGCGGGCTGACTCTCCGGGTTGCTGAGTTATGTGACTTAAATCGTCTGCATCCGGAGGGCGGACATAAGTCCCTTGACAATTTGCTCGAAAAGCATCCTCGAGCTCTTCCCAACTTCCAATGGTATTTTTGGGGAGGCTTTTGAGCCAATGCCGGGCTAGCCCTTTGAGCTTGAGGGGTAAGTATTTTATGGCATGGAGATCATCTCCTCTGGCCATGTGTATGTGGAGGATGCAATCCTCAATCCAGACTCCAGGGTCTGTTGTTCCGTCGTATGCCTCTATGTTTACGGGTTTGAATCCCGCTGGGAATTCGTGATCCAGCACATCATCGGTGAAACACAGGGGGTGTGCGGCACCCCTACATTTGGGTGTGCCGTGATGTTCGGATATTTGGCGTGTTGTATTGGTTGGAAGAGCTTGCTTTCTTGGCCCATAGATGGACCTAACTGGGCCATCCTTTTGATGTGAATCCTTATGCGGATCGCGTGCCGGCTTGTGTGCGGTGCCGTTTGCCGCTCTCTGTTTGCCATGGGACCGTCCATCCGACCGGGTGGCCTCCTTGTTTTTTGATTGTGGGGGCTCTACGGCCTCCTCATCAAATTCGGGCAGTAGTTTTCTCTTTGGGTAGCTCTTTGTTCGGGCGATCGCCGTATTTGTCTCATGGTGTTGAGTACTTTGCTCCATATGATTCTGAGTGCATCTTCCGCTGTTTTGAGCTTCCGCTTCGCTTTTTCAGGCTACGCAGCGATGGCGACGAGCCTTTGTGGAGGTTCTTCTGCTCCAAAAATTTGTCCGGCGTGAGATCGTTCGGACTGTTATCTTCGCCGGGGACGGGTTGTTTATCCAAGTTGTCCTGTTCGGACGGTTGCTCGATAGCATGTTCGTCATCCACCGGTTCGCCCTACTCTATGGCTGGGTCTGTGTGGCTGCCGTCTTTGTCGAGGCGGGACTTGTTGCGGCGTTTATGTTGCCGTTTTGACTGCTTTTCCAGGGAGGGATCCTTCGTAGCGTCCCGTTGTTCCTCGTCGTCGCTTCCTTTAGGTGTGTCCACCATGTATACATCGTGAGATGAGGTGGTTCTTCGGTGCCCTATAGGCGCTGGTTCATGCTCCTCCCTTACATCGTCGTCCATACCATCGATGTCTTCGGAGTCGAAGTCGAGCATGTCAGTTCAATCATCGACAATGGCTACAAAGTGGGCAGTGGGTGGGCGTTGAATTTCTTCGTCGTCCGCATCCCAACCTTCCTGACCGTAGTCCGGCCAGGGCTCTCCTGATAAAGAGAGAGACTTTAGTGAATTCAGGATGTCGCCAAAGGAGAGTGCTGAAAGATGTCCATGCGTTGAACTCCATAACCGGCGCCCAATTGGATTTGATTGGCAGGGGCGCGGAGGGTTCGGAGTCCGGAGAGGAGTCTGGCACCTTGGAGTCACGGTCTTCGTAAAGGACAGGGATGGAGTTTGGCTCAATCGCCATAGAGATTGCAGCCCCGAGGCGTGTCCAACCACTCGTCCTCGATCGGGCGGAGTCGGCTCGAGCTAAGGGTTGAGCGACGCTGGTGCGCCTCCTGTGGCACTTGCTCGCGGCGAGCTAGATCATGCCCATCGAGACAGTGCGGCGCGCTTGGCTGTGGCTCAAATCCGTCGAAGATCAAGTATCCGCGGATGTCGGCCATGTAGTTCAAACTCCCAAATCTGACCTAATGGCCAGGAGCGTAGCTTTCGATCTGCTCCAGATGGCCAAGTGAATTAGCCCGCAGTGCAAAGCCACCGAATAAGAAGATCTGTCCGGGGAGAAAAGTCTCATCCTGGACCACGTCGTCGTTGATGATCGAAGGAGCCATCGGGCCTAAAGATGACGACACAGAGGAACTCTCAATGAAAGCACCAATGTCGGTGTCAAAACCGGCGGATCTCGGGTAGGGGGTCCCGAACTGTGCGTCTAGGCGGATGGTAACAGGAGACAAGGGACACGATGTTTCAACCCAGGTTCGGGCCCTCTCGATGGAGGTAAAACCCTACTCTGCTTG